>CM064493.1:6802516-7114636 GCA_032716605.1 Paralithodes platypus | reverse complement strand
ATCTAAGCAAAGAAAAACGAACAAACGGCCTCGGATGCGGACGGAACCTACGTTGACAAACCACGACCGACTAAGGACATACCTTCGGACATTCTGAGAATGGCTACGTGGAATGTTAGTGACATGAATGATGGCACAAAAGAGAGAGAGGTTCTGGAAGTGTTAGTGAATGCCAGGCTGGATGTATGTGGAATGACAGAGACCAAATGGAAAGGTTCAGATGTGAGAGAGTGGGAGTGTGGAATGGGTGTGTGTGCTGGAGTGAGTGAAGGAACAGCGAGAGAAGGTGCATGTTTGTTTGTAAGTAGCAAATGGAAGGAATGTGTAAGGGAGTATGGGTCTGTGGGTTCAAGCATTGTGTGGGTGAGAATGAAAGTAGGAATACAAACGTGGGTGATTGTATGTGTGTATGCCCCGACAGAGGATATACTTGAAAAAAAGAAAGAGGAGTTCTGGATGAATGTGGAGGCGTGCCTGGAGAAGTTTGACAAGAACGAAAGAATATTTCTGATTGGGGATATGAATGGTAAGGTGGGTGATAGGAAAGTTGAGGAAGTGGTGGGTACCATCAGAGGTGAATGGGAATGGTAGTGCACTTGTGGACATATGTGTGGGGAGGAGGCTGTGGATAGCCAACACCTTCTTCCGACACAGAATGATCCACAGGTACACGTGGAAACGGATGTTGACGATGAAGGATAAGACAGTGGTGGAACGAAAGTCATTGATTGATTATGTATGTGTGGATGAACGAATGAAGAAATCTGTGATGGATGCTAGGGTGTATAGGGGTATTGGAGGGGGTCTGTCTGATCATTATGTAGTGGTAGCTAAGGTTAGGATACAAAAGAAGTGGGTGAGGAGAGCTGGAGGGAGGCGAGAGGAGGGTGGAATGGTGAGGAGGGTGGAGAGGTTCCAGGAGGAGGAAGTCAGGGAGGAGTACAGGAGAGCAGTGGAAAGACGACTAGGTGGGTTCGACCTGGAAGTTATGGAGGAAGTGGAGGAGATGAGCAAGGTGTTTAACCCTCCTGGCCCGGTTGTCATTTTAAAATGACACCACGAATTAAGGGCAGGAGCCCGGGTGTCATTTTAAAATCTGTAAGCTTGAAAGCCTATTCAGCTTGGTCTGAATGCTGTGCGTCCGACGCATGTAAACAAAGCCGATCGTTATGTCACCGCACCTCCGAAAACAAGAAAGAGAAGACTCGTTTGTTATTGTATGTCTGTATGTCGTTGTTTCAGTAGTGAAAAGATTGTCATATTGCTAACATCGCCTGCAAGTGCTCTCCACTGAAATCGTCATCACAACTGAACCAGTTGACATAGAGAGCTCTACTCAATGCCAGTCTACAGATTGGAAACCGCACTACATTTATAGATGCGTGGGAAATTTCTAGCAGTTAAATTAAACAAAAATACGGTAGCCTAGGCCTAGACGTTTTTCGGCCAGATCGCCCGGGTAGCCCACACTGTCATTTTGAGAGCCTGCCCGGGCCAGGAGGGTTAAGGATGAGATCTGTGCAGCATGTGAGGAGGTGTGTGGAGTATTTACCTAATTGTATTTACCTAATTGTAGTTTACAGGAGTTGAGCTAAGCTCGTGTTGTCCCGTCTCTCAGTCTACTTTTTATCAAATTTTTTCTTGAAAATATGGATGTTCCTTGCCCCTACCACCTCCTCCTCCAGCCCATTCCATTTGTCAATACATCTATAGGGGAAGCTAAACTTCCTGATATCGTTCTTGCAGGTAGGTCTTTTTACTTTGTAGCTGTGGCCTCTAGTTATTCCTGTATCCATAATTAATATATACTCCTCCCTATCCAGCCTCTCCAGCCCCCGGGTACATTTGTACATCATTATCATGTCTCCCCTCTCTCTCCTCTCTTTTAGACTCGGTAGATTTAATTTGTCTAGCCTCCCTTCATATGGCAGTTCTCTGAGACTTGGAACCAATCTAGTGACTGCTCTCTGGATTCTTTCTAACTTGTGAACATGCTTCTTTAGATGCGGGGACCACACCACTGCTGCATACTCCAATCTTGGTCTAATCATACTCTTCATAATTTTCGCTACCATGGTCTCATCCAAGTAGTTCAGAGCAACTTTCATATTCCCGGCCATTGCATACATTCCGCTAAAGAGCTTGTTAATATGTTTCTCTGGCGACAAATTATCTTGTATAATCAACCCTAAATCTTTGTCTTTTTCGGCCTTGCTAATTATATTATCTCCCATCCTGTACTCCCAATTTGGTCTATTCACACTTCTTCCCATATTTAACACATGGCATTTACTTATTAAATTTCATTTTCCACTTGGTGCTCCATTCGTATATTTTATCTAAATCCCCTTGCAGCTCCTCACAACTACTTTTATTTGTTATTTGTCTCATAATTTTTACGTCATCTGCAAACATTGACATGTAAGAGTTTATGCCTATCGGCAGGTCATTCACGTACATAAGAAACAGGAGAGGTGCCAACACAGATCCCTGCGGCACACCACTCTCAACTTTCCGCCACGATGAGTAAGTTCCTCTAATGTTGGTCCTCATTTCCCTATCTGTTAAATAGCTCTCCATCCATTTCAGCAAACTCCCCCCGACACATCCTAGCGTCTCAAGCTTAGATAACAATCTCTTATGTGGTACCTTATCGAATGCTTTGGAAAGGTCTAAGTAGACGCAGTCCACCCATCCGCCTCTCTCTTGGAGTACATCTATCACCCTACTGTAATAACATAGCAAACTGGTAACACAAGATGTCCCTTCTCTGAATCCAAATTGCTTTGGGGTTATTATCTTCTTTCTCTCCAACATTTTCATCCATCTCTTCCTAATTAACTTTTCACAAATCTTGTCTTGCATACAATACTAGTAAGTGAAACTGGTCTATAGTTTAGAGGGTCCTCAGGGTTTCCATTCTTGTATATCGGAATGATATTAGCTCTTTTCCATTCAACAGGAACCTGTCCTTTATCTAAGGAAGCTTGAATTATGTCCCTCACTGGCTCCACTAATTGCTCTGCAAACTCCTTTAAAACACAGGCAGACACTTCAGCCGGTCCCATAGCTTTCCTTACTTCAAGTCCTCTCATCGCAGATAACAGCTCATCTCTAGTTATTTCAATCTTACTAAGACCACTCTCCAGTACTTCCGCCTGTGGTTCGTCAAAACCTTCCTCTCTAGTAAAAACTGACCCCAATTTGTTATTCATTACCTCACACATGTCAGATACATTTTCATAGTGAGGAGAAGAGGGAGGGGAGTGAAAGGTATAGCATGGTGGACAGAAGAGGTAAGAATAGCTGTGGAAGAAAAGAAGAAAGCATATAGAGTGGTTGGGTAGTAGAGGGAATGAAGATTCCGAGAGACAGAAACGAGCGAGGTATGTGGACAGTAAGAGGGTGGTGAAGGAAATTAAGAGAAGAGTAGATGAGGAATTTGGAAGGAATCTGAGTGTAAAATGGAGGGAGAGTAAGAAACTGTTCTGGAAAGAAGTCAAGAAAGTTAGGGAAGGTAGCAAGGGAAACAGTAAGGGTGTGAAAGATAAGAATGGGAGAATGCTAGCCGAGAAGCAAGAGAGAGTCGAAAGATGGAGGGAGTACTTCAGTGAGTTGCTAAATGTAAGGAATAAAGAGCCAGCAAACATAGCTGGATATGGTATGGGAGGGAGAAGAAGAGAAGTAGTGGAGGAGGAGGTGGGGATCAGGAGGTCAGAAGTGTGGGAAGCCATGAAAAGAGTGAAGTTGGGGAAAGCACCAGGAACAGATGGAGTGTGTGGGGAAATGTTGAGGTATGGTGGTGAGATAGTGATCGAATGGGTATGGAAAATGTGCAAACTAGCATGGGAGAAGGAGAGTGCACCCGATGACTGGAAGACTGGCATAATAGTCCCCCTATATAAGGGCAAAGGGGAAAGAGGAGTGTGTGGTAACCACCGAGGAATATGTCTTCTAAGCGTAGTTGGGAAGGTATACAGTAGGGTAGTGATTGAGAGAGTGAGAGTGAGAACGGAGAAATGGATAGGCAACGAGCAGGGAGGTTTTAGGAAGGGAAGAGGATGTGTAGATCAGATTTTTACCCTGAATTGTGTTGTGGAGAAGTATCTGGAGAAGAAACAAAAGGTGTATGTTGCCTTTATGGACTTGAAGAAGGCCTATGACAGAGTGGATAGAGAAGGTTTGTGGAAAGTACTTAGAATATACAGAGTAGAGGGCAAGTTGCTGAAAGTAGTGAAGAGCATGTATGAGGGTGCAAAGGCGGCAGTACGTGTGGAGAGTGAGCAGAGCGAGTTCTTTTACCTGAATGTTGGTTTGAAACAGGGGTGTGTGATGTCCCCGTGGTTGTTTATTGTATATATGGATGGAGTCATGAAAGAAATACTATCAAGAGCAGTGGATGTTGGTGTATCACTGAAAAGGGAGGGAATTGAGTGGAAGCTACCTATACTGCTGTTTGCGGATGATACAGTTCTGATGAGTGATAATGAATGGGAGTTGCAGGGTCTGGTAAATGAGTTTGGAACAGTGTGCGAAAAAACGGAATTTGAAGGTAAATGCGGGGAAGAGCAAGGTTATGGTCTTCGAAAGAGGTGAAGTCACAGAGTGTGAGGTGAAGCTGAATGGTCAGGCTATGGAGATCGTCAACTCTTTTAAGTATCTGGGCAGTGTGTTGAGTAAAGATGGGACTATGGATGAAGAAGTGCGGGAGAGGGTACAACAGGGGAAGAGGGTTGTAGGAATGCTAAAAGCAGTAACAAGAAATAGGGTGGTCAGTATGGAAGTTCATGACAGTGTGGTAATCCCGACACTGACTTACGGAAGCGAAGCATGGACGTTGGTTGAGAGACTCAGACCAAGAGTGAGAGCAGTGGAAATTAATTACTTAAGGAGAGCGTGCGGAGTTACATGGAGGGATAGACAGACTAATGAGGAAGTAAGAAGGAGGTGTGGTGTGGATGTAGATGTGCTGGAAAGTGTGAAAAGGAACAACTTGAGATGGTTCGGCCATATGGAACGTATGGAAAGCGAGAGAATGACTAAGAGGGTGTACGAGAGCGAGATGGAGGGACAGAGAGGGAGAGGTAGACCGAATGAGAGGTGGAAGGATGGAGTGAGGAAGTACATGAACGAAGGCGGTGCTGGTTGGGGGGAGGGGCGTCGACTGACTGGGGACAGAGGTGCAGGGGGCGGTTCGTTCGTGGCCACCCCTTCGGGGATCACAGCGTCAGGCAATAGATAGATAGATAGATAGAATTATATAATGGTATAATCAAAATATCCAAATTACAGACTGTTACTGAAATCACACTAGCCTATATAGAACCACACCTTATCAGGTATTTTACCTAGCCTATAATATATTCTATCATTAGCCTACCAGGGCCCAATCCGTTAACCTAAACATTTTCTAAAAACATTTTTTTTTTCTAAATTTGAGCCTATATAACTAGTCTATTCCTATCAATGTTAACTTCATATGTGTCATGTCAGCTTGGTTGTTCAATATATACATGGATGGAGTGATTAGAGAATGTAGGGCGGGATCAATGGGTGTGGGAGCTAGACTGGAATCAGAGGGAAGAACATGGAAGATTTTAACATGCCTATATGCGGACGATGCAGTCCTGTTGGCGGAAAATGCTGAAGAACTTCAGAGAGTGGTCACTGACTTTGACAGGGTATGTGAAAAGAGAAAGTTAAAGGTCAATGTAGGGAAATGTAAGGTAATGGTGTTTGAGAGAAGAATGCATGAAACCATAGATTTTAAGGAAAAATATAGAATCAAGAAAGAACATGAGAAAATTTGTAAAATAAAAATGAAAAATGAAGTACTGGAAAAGGTGAAAGTTTCAAGTATTTGGGAGCTGTACTATGCAAATATGGTAAAATGGAGAGCGAGATAAAAGAGATAAAAATGCAAGGGAGAAAGGTGATTGGAGAACTTGATAATATTCTCAAAGGAAGAATGGTTAGCCAGGAAGTCAAAAAGTAACTGAGAAACAGTGTGCTGCTCTCAACACTCTCGTATGGAAGCGAGACATGGACAGCAAGTAACGAGGACCTCTCCAAACAGAGCTGTGGAGATGAGCTTTTTCAGAATGGCAGCTGGCATGAATAGGCTAGATGGGCCAAGTAATAAGGAAGTGTAAGAGTCCTTTGGAATGGAAGAGCAAGCTTTGGGCATTGAGTGTGGTGTGGTTGAGTGGATAAAGAGAAGTACTTTGAGGTGGTATGGTCATGTTCAGAGAATGGATGAAGACAGAACTGTACAGTACAGTACAGTACAGTACAGAACTGTACAGTACAGTGTAATCATCAGCATATGAGTGGATAGGACTAGAGGTACAGTTGAGATCATTAGGCTAATGAATATTAAAAAGAGAGCCTGGGGAACACCGGAGTTGATAGGTTGAGGAAGCGAGCAATGGCCGTCCACAACCGCAGCTATGGAACGGCCAGAAAGGAAATTAGAGACAAAGGCACAGATGGAGGGATAGAAACCGAAGGAAGGTAGTTTGGAAATTAGGGATTTGTGCCAGACTCTATCGAAGGCCTTCGATACGTCTAGTGCAATAGAAAAGGTCTCACCGAAGTCCCGAAAGTTGGATGACCAAGAGTTAGTAGGATATGAAAGAAGATCACCAGTAGAGCGGCCTTTAAGGAAGCCATACTGGTGATCTGAAAGTAGACCATGGGAAGATGAATGCAAGACATTTTGAATTAAGAATACCGTTCTTTAAAAAACTTTAGATGCAAGAGAGGAGATCAATTGGACGATAGTTGGACGGTTGAGAGCGGTCACCCTTCTCTGGGACAGGGTGAACGAGGACAAACTTTCAGCAAAATGGAAAGACTATCGTGGAAAGACTATCGTGGAAAATCAAACTGGGAGTCAGCACGGAAGAACAGTTTGAGTACAACAGGAGGAACACCATCCGGTCCGTAAGCCTTCTTAGTATTAACCCTTTCACGCATTTATGACGCAGAGGTTGCCAGATTAGCAATAAGAAATAGAGTTCTCTCACTCTTATATAGTAAGTCATAGGCATGTTCATAAACCTTTAACCGTCCTGGTGGTGTAATTGTTAAGGTGGCAAAAATCTGTGTGTGATAACCCGGGTTCGAATCCCGGCGGATCATATATACTTTAATCAATTTCATTGGGGGTGTTTGGTGTTGTGGTGAAATTAATAAAATATAGATTACCTCTCCAAAATTAGTTTTCTGCCCACAGCTAACTCAAAGACAACTGCAGAGGTTGAAGTAACTAAACTAAAGGTTTCAAAATACCCCTGATGGTAACAAAGGCTTTAAAGTATCCCTAATCGGCTCAAAATCGCGTCATATGTTGGAGAGGGTTAATATACCCTACTTAATTTGATTCACCTTATTTCACCATTACCACAATTAAATATAACCCCAATACAAGTTTTCCCATCGCAACAGCATCATCACGAAAAACATTAAATCCTTCACTACAAGAGCCCTCTCCCAAGCTGAATAAAATAATCTAATATTACCTACAAGTGGTGATGGGCTGGTCTATCAGAGTGAGAACTGAGCAATCTCTGCCATACCCATAGCTTACTCTGACTGTTCCTTTTACTTATATATTTTCTAGATCTCAAGTGACGGCGTCTCTAACGTGGATTGACCTCCCAATCTACCAAGATTGGAAGCCAAAGCGTCACATTTTTCCTTTGCCCCTCAACTTTCTCTTCATAATTGCTGAGGGGCACATGGCCCTGGGTGGGGCTTTGGTTTCCCGGGCGTTTCCGCACCCTCCTCAGCTCCCCGCCATGAAGTGGCTTCGGTCACCCAGGCTTTATTGTGGTCGGCAGGGAGGGTTCTGTGGGGGCGCTCGGTTATGGCCTTGGCCTTGCTCGGGGCCTTGGGGCTGTTCGGCCAGGCAGCTTGGGGAACAACAACAACAACAACCTACAATACACACAAATTAACCTTAGAGAAGGCTTTCCTGTTCCAAAAACAGAGATTAACCCTTAACCCTTTCAAGATGCGAGAATGCCTCTCTCTTTGTAGCTGGCTAATTTTAGTTGACAATTTTATTCAGTTTATAAATTGTGAGAGTCAAAGGGTTGGCTGAGATAGTTTTTGCCTCTTTTATCCTAGAGCACCTTCCAAAACTTAATGCAATCGTCTAAGGATAGCCAGAATAAACTGTTAAAACGCGCCATAATCCACAGAGCATTAACCCGGGAACTGCGGGAAGACTCTTAAGAGTTCCCCCGGCGGACTGCGGGAAGACTCTTAAGAGTAAGGGGAAAAAAAATCCATTTAAAACACCCAAAAAAAAAAAAAAAAATGTTTAGCTTTTATTTTTTTATTTTTTTATTGCCCCTGGGCCATGCCAAATATCACTCCTCCACCTCCCCTCCTTCCCCACTTTCCTCACCTCCTTCAGTTATCACCTATTTTCCCTGTTATTCCCTTATTCTGTGGTATATTTTTGTGCTAACATTAGCGAGTTGCAAGCAGGGCATTGTCATCACTGTTAGCAAGCGAGAGCAAGAGAGAGAGAGAGAGAGAGAGTATCGATCGACAGTCTCTCTCCAGACGTGGGGAAAAGTGGTGGGAAGGAAGGTTGCCTCAGCCATACATTATGTAACTTCCGGCCTGTATCGCCGATTTTGACCATCCAAACGCTGTTTCCACTTGTTTTATTGTTTAGGTTAATACCTTTATACCTTTATAATTCCCGGGCGTTTACGCACCCTCTCAGCTCCCCGCCATGGAGTGGCTTCGGTCACCCAGGCTTTATTGTGGTCGGCAGGGAGGGTTCTGTGGGGGCACTCGTTTATGGCCTTGGCCTTACTCGGGGCCTTGGGGCTGTTCGGCCAGGCAGCTTGGGGAACAACAACAACAACAACAACAACAACAACAACAACAACAACAACCTTTATAATCAACCTATAATAGGCGCATATGGATAAGTATTAATGCTATTTATGGTAAAATAACGATGTTAGTGATGGGAACAGCTCAAATACGTCAGCACAGGAGTGTGGTGTCTCATACCCCCCATGCACACTTCAGAGGTTAAAGATAACTGCCTTCCATTTCAATCGCCTCAACTAACTAGAGTCTCAAGGCATTAGTATAACTTCTCCCACCAACACTACGGCCACGTGTACTCTTAGGTACACTCACAACCCATAATACTATACACCTATTAGAATTTCTGAACCTTGGGATATTATACTGTATATTAGGCCTACTGTATTATTTCATTTAGATTTAATACAGATTCAATGGAGTGTATATTTATTATAGTTTGTGAGTGTACACTCCAAGAAACTCACTTAGATCCATTACGAGATCTCGAACACCTTAAAAGGACCTCACAAATTTAAGGAGTAGGTAAAGGAATTGTTATGACCCTAGAAATGTTACCCCGTGAAAAAACAAGAAAATCCCGCCGCAATACATCCACAGAAAATGGGATGCTCTACCTCAGCCCTCATTATACATCAGGGGGAGGTACCCTACCATCACCTCAAATCTCTGAAACTACCCCGCCATGGACACCAGGGAAGAACTGTTAAAGGGGCCCACCTCAATTTGTTCTCTTTTTCTCTCCCTCTCTTTTTAGCTTGTATCCATTCGGCCTCATTCACCCTACTGTTTTAAGACGTTTACCCCCATCAAGGTGTCAACGTTTCCCTGGCGAGCGGTAACAAGCCAGCTTATACATATATACAGTATATTTGTTAAAAGCAAGATAAATTTGTACATTTTTCGATAGAAAAATTTCTCCATACAATGCTGGCTCGCTATCGCTCGCCAGGAAGAAATCGACACCTGGATGGGGATAAACGTCTTAAAAACAGTTGGCTGAATGGGGCCGAATGGATAAAAGCCAGGGAAAGAGAGAGAAAGAGAGAAAGATAGAACAAAAAAGCCGGTGACCCCCTTAAGGGGAGATATCCACTTGAGGGATTTTTTTCTTGACTCCTTTCTCCCTCATGTTTAGCCCCATTGCTTTTCTAATTTTAAGACGTTCGCCCCATTATTTTGACGATTTTAAGAACTTTCGACCCATTTCTGTCAATGTTAAGACCTTTCGTGCAGTTTAGGTGTCGATTTTATCCTGGCGAGCGATAGCGAGCCTGTTATCTAAGAGGAACCGGCTTTCAGCCGGTACATTTTTCTACCGAAAAATTTACAAATTTATCTTGAAAGGGGCTCAAGGGGTGTAATCTTAAGCTTGATGGATATCTAGAGACCAAACTAAAAACCTCCCCTTAAGCGACTCTGAGCAACTTAGACCAACTATATTTTCTCACTGTACTGTACAGTACTTACTTACCCCTAACAATTTTCAAATGATAACAGGATGTTGACACTACGCAGACGGAGGCCTATTAAATCATAACAAAACAAATACATAAATAAATATAACAAACTAAATATATAAATATATAAACTCACCAGGAAAATATTGACACCTGGATGGGGGTAAACGTCTTAAAACAGTAGGCTGAATGGGGCCGAATGGATATAAACCTTCCTGTATCGGAGTCCACTATGCTTCTCCTGCCTTCAACGCGGCTACGACTGCCGCCAATCAAACTGTTATTTTAAGACTACCTCTTTTATCTGTGCCCCATGAATATTCTTTCCTCTCACTTAAACAGTAGGCTACCATAGTGCGGTTGGGAATATGAACATGATTAGATTAATATCCAGTATTCGAGAATGGATAATAAGTTGTGCATAAACCTTTAACCGTCCTGGTGGTGTAATGGTTAAGGTGGCAAAAATATGTGTGTGATAACCCGGGTTCGAATCCCGGTGGATCATATATACTTTAATTAATTTCATTGGGGGTGTGGGGGTGAGATTAATAAAAATAATATTATAGCCAACACCGGTAAGCAAGTACAAGCCACTGCAGAAAACAATGCTATTAAGGTGAGATGGTTCACTTTTATAGCCAACACCGGTAAGCAAGTACAAGCCACTGCAGAAAACAATGCTATTAAGGTGAGATGGTTCACTTTTATAGCCAACCACGGTAAGCAAGTACAAGCCACTGCAGAAAACAATGCTATTAAGGTGAGATGGTTCACTTTTATAGCCAACACCGGTAAGCAAGTACAAGCCACTGCAGAAAACAATGCTATTAAGGTGAGATGGTTCACTTTTATAGCCAACACCGGTAAGCAAGTACAAGCCACTGCAGAAAACAATGCTATTAAGGTGAGATGGTTCACTTTTATAGCCAACACCGGTAAGCAAGTACAAGCCACTGCAGAAAACAATGCTATTAAGGTGAGATGGTTCACTTTTATAGCCAACACCGGTAAGCAAGTACAAGCCACTGCAGAAAACAATGCTATTAAGGTGAGATGGTTCACTTTTATAGCCAACACCGGTAAGCAAGTACAAGCCACTGCAGAAAACAATGCTATTAAGGTGAGATGGTTCACTTTTATAGACAACACCGGTAAGCAAGTACAAACCACTGCAGAAAACAATGCTATTAAGGTGAGATGGTTCACTTTTATAGCCAACACCGGTAAGCAAGTACAAGCCACTGCAGAAAACAATGCTATTAAGGTGAGATGGTTCACTTTTATAGCCAACACCGGTAAGCAAGTACAAGCCACTGCAGAAAACAATGCTATTAAGGTGAGATGGTTCACTTTTATAGCCAACACCGGTAAGCAAGTACAAGCCACTGCAGAAAACAATGCTATTAAGGTGAGATGGTTCACTTTTATAGCCAACACCGGTAAGCAAGTACAAGCCACTGCAGAAAACAATGCTATTAAGGTGAGATGGTTCACTTTTATAGCCAACACCGGTAAGCAAGTACAAGCCACTGCAGAAAACAATGCTATTAAGGTGAGATGGTTCACTTTTATAGCCAACACCGGTAAGCAAGTACAAGCCACTGCAGAAAACAATGCTATTAAGGTGAGATGGTTCACTTTTATAGCCAACACCGGTAAGCAAGTACAAGCCACTGCAGAAAACAATGCTATTAAGATGAGATGGTTCACTTTTATAGCCAACACCGGTAAGCAAGTACAAGCCACTGCAGAAAACAATGCTATTAAGGTGAGATGGTTCACTTTTTGGGCGATTTTTGCATGTACTGTATTCATTATTTTTCTAGTTTCCTCCCTAGACCTCCATCAAATTTAAACAAAAAACATCCATTAGGACCCCCTTCTATATTAATTTGTACATTTTTCGGTAGAAAAATTTCCCAGCCGAAGGCCGATTCTTTTAACATTACAGGCTCACTATCGTTCGCCAGGGGAAAAAATCGACACATAAATAGCACGAAAGGTCTAAATATTGACGAAGAAATGGGGCGAAAGGTCTGAAAATCGACTAACTAATGGGGCAGGCATCTGAAAACTAATGGGGCTAAACACGATGGAGAAAGTGGTCCAGAAAACCGGCCCATCCCCCCTTAAAGCTCTTGGATAAGTACCACACACTTAGTGAGTCCTTCAAGCAGCACATCCAGACACACTAAACACTTACTGATCAACCGAGGTTGTATAGCCACCAACACTACACATTTAGAAAGCCTTCAATCCACAACACATTTAAGGGGAGGTTTTTAGTTTGGTCTCTAGATATCCATCAAGCTTAAGATTACACCCCCTTGAGCCCCTTTCAAGATCAATTTGTACATTTTCGGTAGAAAAATGTCCCGGCTGAAAGCCAGTTCCTCTTAAAATACAGGCTCGCTATCGCTCGCCAGGATAAAATCGACACCTAAATGGCACGAAAGGTCTTAAAATTGACCGAAATGGGTCGAAAGTTCTTAAAATCATCAAAATAATGGGGCGAACATCTTAAAATCTCAAAAGCAATGGGGCTAAACATGAGGGAGAAAGGGGTAAAGAAAATAATCCCTCAAGTGTTAATCTCCCCTTAATGCACCTTCAACTCGCTACACATGTATTGAGCCATCAAAGCTGTCAAGCCCAGAATGCTACCCATTTAGTGAGCTTTCAGACCAGTCCTGCCAGCACCCTTTAGACTACAGAGAGACAATGTTGAGCCTCACCTGGAGACAGATGCCTTGATAATAACTACGATGCTGAAGGTGACCCTGAGCCCTGCACTATTTATACTATCTTGTACAGCCCAGCTACTATAGAGAAGTATATAATATCACCATCATAGCCAGAGACACCGCAATCGCTCGAACCATCGCCTCCAACACCAAGACAGGTCCTGATGTGGCGGCGTCTACGCCGTGGGGCCACCTCCCGAGGCTGCCAACCGCGGATGGCTGCCGACCCTCCACGGCCGAAGACAAAATCAACGACCAGTGGAGGAAAACCGGATGCCGGCCGCGGGGAGCAGTTTCGGGAGCCAAACCGTCACAACCATCCCCTGCCCCCTCCCTGGGGGAACGGGTCCTTGGAGCGGCTTCGGTCGCGCCGGGAATTTCCACACCTCTCACACCACACACACACATCACACAGTTTTTCCTACACCGAGAAATGACTCTCCGGCTGTCATTTCTCGAAGACTTCTTCTAGCCGGAGACATTGAGAGCAACCCAGGACCCACGTACACATACATATGTCCAACTTGCTCAAAACCCATCACTTCGAGTCGCCATACTAAGGGTTCAGTTCTCTGCAATTCATGCGGAAACTGGACCCACTTCACCTGCACAACACTTGCCTCCAAAGAAACACTACACAAACACCTGGACCTGTTCCTCATGCCCCTCCCTCTCCCAGTCAAATCCCTCACCTAAAACCTGTCCACCTCTCCTCCCCAACCCACCTAACCTTACCATATCATCCACTCCCCCCCCCTAAAACCCGTCCACCTCTCCTCCCTAACCCACCTAACCTTCCCATACCATCCACATCCTCAACTCAACACACCACACCCCATCCTAATCCATTCCAACCCCCATCTCCTGCTCCCCAATCCCCACCCCCACCTCACCCATCCCCACCCCCCAGCCCTCCCTTACCCCCCCCCCCCCCCCCCCCCCCACCCCATCCTTGTGCAGCAGCACCCAACATACATCGTGCACATAACATTAACATTCTTCAACTGAACATAGATGGCATCAACACAAAGAAACACGAACTCTCACACTTCATCAAACAACACAACATACACATTGCCATCTTACAAGAAACAAAACTCTGCACAACACAAAAACCACCCACATTTCATAATTTCACCACCATCAGACAAGACCGGGCTGTCGGCGGGGGAGGTGGACTCATCACCCTGGTACACAAAGAAATATCATACATAGTAACCAGTGTACAAACCAAATCCCTCCTCCCCCCAAATGATAACACAACAGAAATACAGTCAATTAAAATATGCACTGGCAGCAACTCCAACATAACCATCATAAACACATACATCCCTCCCCAAACATCCCCTACAGTACCAAATGAATACAGACCACACTTACAACATATCACAAACACCCCACACATCATCCTGGGTGGTGACTTCAACGCCAAGACGTCGGCCTGGTTTGTCGACAACCCCGACACAGACAGAGGGCTGGTACTACAAAACCAAACCGATAACCTCATCATCCTTAACGACATCCATCAACATACCCATATTCCTCACCAAGCCCTCTATAACCCATCATCTCCTGACATCACCTTTTGCTCCCCAGAACTCGCCCCCACAACATCCTGGAGGGTGGTCAGAACCTTAGGCTCTGACCACCTCCCGATCATTATCACCACCAAAACCAGACTCACCCCAGCTAGCCACAAACACACATACACCAATTATAAAAGAGCTAACTGGGAAGCATTCACAAATGAGACAGAACAACACTTCACAACTCTAAACAGTACACCCATCACTAACATCAACAATGCTGTACACATACTCAATAAAACTATTCAAAATGCTGACAAGAAACACATTCCAAGAGGTAACAGAAAAAGACACAACCCCAACTTCACACCAGAAATTCAAAACCTCATCAGACAACGCGACATACTGAAACACTCCCCAGCACCCCACACACAAGACATCACACAACAAATTCAAGCACTCAACACCCAAACTAACAACAAAATACAAGAACAACAAAAACTAAATTGGAATAACTTCCTACAAACACTTGATCACAAAACAAACCCCAAAAAACTCTACAAAACACTAAACAGCATCACACTTTCCAACAGCAACACAACACAATCACATGCTGAAATCACAACAACAGACTCTACTCCTTCATGTAAACAACAAGCAACCACTCTCATCAATCACTTCTCACATGTCAGCCACCTAAAACCTCACAAAGACGACCGACGTGTCATCCGACGTAAGAGACAATTCCCCACAGACCCTGACTATACACCCTTCACCAATCACCAGACAAAGCATATCATCAAAAATCTCAAGCACTCACCCGCCTGTGGCCTAGACAACATAAGCAACATACACCTCAGACACCTGGGACCACAAGGCATACAAGCACTCACTAACATATTAAACTACAGCTATTCACACAACACAATACCAGACATTTGGAAGCATGGTATCATCATCACATTCCCCAAACCCAACAAAGACCCCACGCTACCCTCCTCGCACCGCCCCATCACACTCCTTGCTCCCCCTCCAAAGTCATGGAACGCCTAGTATTACAACTAATTACACCTGACCTACCCCTAGCTCCAACACAACATGGCTTTAGGCCACTGCACTCCACAAACACTCTTCTCACAGACCTTACACAAAGAGCTTTCGACGGCATCAACTCAGCTAGACCACCACACAGATCACTATTAGCCACGCTCGACATTAGTAAAGCCTTCGATGCCATCCCCCGCCACAACCTAACAAACAAAATCTACAACACAAAAAGGTGGCTGGCCAACTTCCTAGCAGGCAGATGTGCACACTTATCTTTTGCCGGTCAGTCATCTAAAATCAGAAACTTTCCAAACGGAGTCCCACAAGGATCCGTCCTATTGCCCGCACTCTTCAATCTGTACATGCACGATATAACTACACCCAATATGCCCCAAATAAGCTTAGCCTCCTATGCAGATGACATAACACTCACATGCACACACCATGACCCAATAAGAGCAACAGATCTCCTTCAACCCTATCTCAACACACTACATGGCTGGTGCACTACAAACAGACTTAATCTTGCCCCAGCCAAATCCACCGCAACCCTGCTCACAAGTTGGACAGGAGAACACGAATACATCCCTCAACTCACCATAAACAACACACCCCTAACACATACACACACACCCAAAATCCTAGGAGTAACATATGATACTCATATGACATTCAAACAGCACACCACAAACATTAAAAAGAAACTGACACCCAGACTTAACGCCCTCAGGTCACTTGCTCACACAAAATTTGGACACAACAAAGAAACTACCACCACAGTATATAAACAATACATAAGATCAGTGATGGAATACGCAAGCCCAGCCTGGGCTTCTAACCTAGCTGAAACACATCATAAGACCTTACAGACTATTCAAAACAAAGCCCTGAAGATCATTACAGGCTGCACAGCTACTGCACCCACAGATCACCTACATCAAGAAACCAAAATCCTCAAAGTCAAAGACCATCTGGACATGAGACATGACCATCTTAGTAAAATTTAACTTAATAAATTCTTCTCAGCATGGATTCACTCAGGGACGTTCTTGCCTTACTAATTTGCTTAGCTTTTTCTCAGAGGTATATGAAGCAGTAGATAGTGACAAGTCATATATTATATATTTAGATTTCAGTAAAGCTTTCGACAGAGTCCCTCATGAGAGATTGATGAGAAAGGTTGAGGCACATGGAATAGGAGGGTCGTTGTTGGGATGGATTAGGTCATGGCTAATTGGTAGGAAACAGAGAGTCAGCATAAATGGTACCAAGTCAGAGTGGGGAGCAGTCAAAAGTGGTGTCCCCAGGGATCGGTATTAGGTCCCCTGTTGTTTCTTATATACATAAATGACCTAGATTTAGGTATAACTAGTAGGATAAGTAAATTCGCAGACGATACTAAAATGGGGAGATCAATTGATTCAGATAGCGATATAGAGTGCCTCCAAAGGGATCTAGATACCTTACATGAATGGTCAGTAAATTGGCAGATGAAGTTTAACATTGACAAATGCAAGGTATTAAAGATAGGGAAGATGCAAACAAATGTTAAATATAAACTAGCTAATTTAGAATTAGAAAATTCAGACTGCGAGAAAGATCTAGGTGTGTTTGTTAGCAATGATTTGAAGCCTAGAAAACAGTGTATAAGCGTTCGTAATAAGGCAAACAGGATTCTCGGGTTCATCTCTAGGAGTGTGAGTAACAGAACTGCTGATGTTATCTTAAAACTTTACTTGTCATTAGTGAGACCCCATATGGATTATGCTGTCCAATTTTGGTGTCCTTATTACAGAATGGACATAGATTCATTGGAGAGAATTCAGCGTAGAATGACAAAATGATCCATAATATTAGAAATTTTCCGTATGAAGAAAGGTTGAAGAAATTAGGTTTACATTCGTTAGAGAGACGCAGAGTTAGAGGGGATA
Source organism: Paralithodes platypus (assembly GCA_032716605.1). Lineage (NCBI taxonomy): Eukaryota > Metazoa > Arthropoda > Malacostraca > Decapoda > Lithodidae > Paralithodes > Paralithodes platypus. The sequence goes on along the minus strand of CM064493.1, from coordinate 7,097,069 downwards.
TGATAGAGGTGTTCAAGTGGGTTAGTGGGATTAACAAAGGGGACATGACAAATGTACTAAAGCTCAGTGATAGCGAAAGAACTCGTACCAATGGTTTCAAATTAGATAAATTCGTTTCAGAAAAGATATAGGCAAATATTGGTTTGGTAACAGAGTTGTAGATGGGTGGAATAGGCTACCAAGTGATATAGTGGGATCAAGAACGATAGGGAGCTTTAAAAAAATTGGATAAGCATATGGACGAGAAGGGTTGGGTGTGAAGGGGGATCAGCCGGGTTGGGCCAATCAGCGCTCTGCAGACCCCCGTAATCCTGCGTTAATCTCTAACCGGTTTGGTAAGATGATCCTCAGGGTATTAGAGTGTTGAGCCTATAATTGGGCTTTGTAATTGGGGTTGTGTGGGACAGGGATCTGCCTTGCTTAGGCCAATCGGCTTTCTGCAGACTCCCATTTTCTTATGTTCTTATGTTCTTATGAGAGGCACTCAATTCCTGGCAGCAGCCTCCACGAACCAAGACCACCCACTAAACTACATGGCAACACACCCACAGACACCAAGAAATATCAAAACAACACCCAGCACACGGTATCACACACAAGTGGGAGGTGCGGTGGAGTGGTCTTGCCACTGGCCTGGTAATCCAAAGGTCCCGGGTTCAAATCCCGATGTATCAATGGGAAGATATTATTGGGATGGAATTTGTGCTGTACCTGGTATCAGTGCATTACCACAAGCCCACCGAAACGTCAATAAAATACCCTCATTGTTCCCTGATTAAATAGCACTGTATGAATATTCCCATATTCAAAATATGCTATAGGGGTGCAATGCCTGGTGAGTTATCTGCTCAACAGGTGGCGTTGTGTGTGTGTAAGTGTGAGAGTCCGAGTGTAGGGGTGAGACAGTGAAGCACGGGAACGAGGTGGCTTCAGAGATGGGGTCGTTTCGGGCCATGTGTACCGTGCCTCATGTGAAGGCAAGATGGCAGGTGCTCGTTGTACTCTACGTGCTTCAAATGTCTCACTCCCTAGACTGGAACAAGACCTCACGGGCTTCACTGTTCATTGTAAAGCGGTGAATGTTAAGGCTCTCAGCCTATGCCCGAGAGGAAGTAAGTTGGAATATAGAAAAAAAAAAAAAAAAATTATTGTCCTCCCTGCCCACCCCGAACCAACTTCCAGAAGCACATCCATACTCATATCTCTCACCGATCCATCCACTCACTCACAGACAACACGCAGCTGCATGCACGACCTCCCGAAATCCATCCTTCCGAATCCTCCCTTCCTCGCGAGGACAGAGTCCACCTGGCCAGGCTGAGATGCGGACACCATCCAGCTCTCCTGAGCTATCAGAAGAGACTGGATGACTCCGTTGTCGACGCCTGCCCGGGATGTAACACAGCACCCCATACCATTAAACACATCATAGAAGACTGCATTTCACACAACCACTTACGCCAACAACACAATCTACACTCAATGAGAGCTCTGTGGGAAAGCCCGATCATGGCCATGGCCTTCCTCAGGGACTCGGGGCTGTTCGGCCAGGCAGCTTAGGGAACAACACCAAGACGACCACGGAGCAGTTTGGGCGCCATCTCCAGCGACCAGTGGTTGGACTTATCACCAAATTCGAAGAGACCATCTACTGTTCATTCCGAGTTGGTAAATTAATCAGCTTTACCAGTGTAATCATTCAACCGTGCATGACACTTATTTTAAGAATAATAACAAAATAATAATCAGTTCTGAATAGCTGCGAAAATGTAACCCCTCCAATATACGATGACGCTTCTTCATTCTTGGCTGACACTAGACAGCTTAATTCAGCTTAGGAAGTAGCTATGGGAACCAAAGGGGTAAAGCAATGTCAACTAACCCTATGACTCCCACATAACCTTCCTAATCTGAATCAAATTGTGTAAGAGGGCTAGAATCAAACTATGGCTACGTATTAATACCGTAGAATGTACAGTCCCGTTCAACGATTTAGTGTCTTTGATAGTGACCGGAGGTTTTAGGAAGGGAAGAGGATGTGTAGATCAGATTTTTACCCTGAATTGTGTTGTGGAGAAGTATCTGGAGAAGAAACAAAAGGTGTATGTTGCCTTTATGGACTTGGAGAAGGCCTATGACAGAGTGGATAGAGAAGGTTTGTGGAAAGTACTTAGAATATACGGAGTAGAGGGCAAGTTGCTGAAAGCAGTGAAGAGCATGTATGAGGGAGCAAAGGCGGCAGTACGTGTGGAGAGTGAGCAGAGCGAGTTCTTTGACCTGAATGTTGGTTTGAAACAGGGGTGTGTGATGTCCCCGTGGTTGTTTACTGTATATATGGATGGAGTCATGAAAGAAATACTATCAAGAGCAGTGGATGTTGGTGTATCGCTGAAAAGGGAGGGAATTGAGTGGAAGCTACCTATACTGCTGTTTGCAGATGATACAGTTCTGATGAGTGATAATGAATGGGAGTTGCAGGGTCTGGTAAATGAGTTTGGAACAGTGTGCGAAAAACGGAATTTGAAGGTAAATACGGGGAAGAGCAAGGTTATGGTCTTCGAAAGGGGTGAAGTCACAGAGTGTGAGGTGAAGCTGAACGGTCAGGCTATGGAGATCGTCAACTCTTTTAAGTATCTGGGCAGTGTGTTGAGTAAAGATGGGACTATGGATGAAGAGGTGCGGGAGAGGGTACAACAGGGGAAGAGGGTTGTAGGAACGCTAAAAGCAGTAACAAGAAATAGGGTGGTCAGTATGGAAGTGAAGAAGTCCTTGCATGACAGTGTGGTAATCCCGACACTGACTTACGGAAGCGAAGCATGGACGTTGGTTGAGAGACTCAGACCAAGAGTGAGAGCAATAGAAATGAATCACTTAAGGAGTGCGTGCGGAGTTACATGGAGGGATAGACAGACTAATGAGGAAGTAAGAAGGAGGTGTGGTGTGGAGGTAGATGTGCTGGAAAGTGTGAAAAGGAACAACTTGAGATGGTTCGGCCATATGGAACGTATGGAAAGCGAGAGAATGGCTAAGAGGGTGTACGAGAGCGAGGTGGAGGGACAGAGAGGGAGAGGTAGACCGAATATGAGGTGGAAGGATGGAGTGAGGAACTACATGAACGAAGGCGGTGCTGGTTGGGGGGAGGGGCGTCGACTGACTGGGGACAGAGGTGCATGGGGGCGGTTCGTTCGTGGCCACCCCTTCGGGGATCACGGCATCAGGCAATAGATAGATAGATAGATAGTGACCGGACAACTCAACCAGTAAATCATTTCAACCAGTAGCTCTCACCAGTGCCAACACACCTAAAATATAGTCGATTATAGTTCAGCTGACGGTAAATGGAATTAATTGATTTATCGATACTTAATGGAAACATGAGAAAATACTGAGCCTCTGCGTTATATTAAGAGGGTAGCTACTTCAAATAGAACACGAAAAATAAGACAAATACATGCATACGCTTGGGAATAAAATGCGAATGGGGAGGATCAAAAAGGAAAATAACATATATCGATACAAACACTTGGTAATAGCCAAGTAATCAAGATATCACAAATTACCGATAGCTGGATAACAAACACACTATACTATACTCCGTTTCATTTCATCTGACGGTAAATTGAATTCCTTAGCAGCTCATTTCTCGATACTTAATGGTAAAATATGAAACCACTAGGTCTCTGCATCATTTTAAGGCCAAGTTTATATAATTAGCACCATATTTCACTACAAAATATTCAAAATAACTGGGAAATCTTGATGGGAACTATGCAAATTACCGATAGCTAAATAAGAAACACACTATATACTAGATTAGGTTATGGTAAGTAAAGTTAGGTTAAGGGGGAGGCATATGGTTTTTCTCCCTCATGTTTAGCCCCATTGTCTATGAGATAGCCTACATTCCAAGAAACTCACTTAGATCCATTATGAGCCCTCGAACACCTTAAACGGACCTAACAACTTTAAGGAGTATGTAACAAAATTTGTATGCCCCTAGAAATGTTACCCCGTGAAGAACATGAAAACCTCGCCTTAATATCCACAGAAAATGGGATGCTCTACCTCAGCCCTCATTATCCATCAGGGGGAGGTACCCCACCTTCACCTCATAGACCTCTGAAAGCTAACCCACTACGCTGCCATGGCCACCCTAAGCTGCATAAATTGCCTAACGTTTGCCAAAATATAGAGTAAAAAAGCGTTCTTAAATATTGAGTAGAATCAATTTTCCGAACACAAAAACAAAAAAAGTGTCTACCCTCTCTACGAAGAGTTTATGCCACACTATGCAATTCGTGAGGCCCCAGACCATCAACACACTATCATCACTTGTCATCAACTTCAAGTGCACCTCCTCGACACTCTTATCCACAAACCTTTAGTGCTGTTCTGTGAAATTTACACGACGAGCTGGACACATTATGTTAGAAGCATTGCTAAGAATGCCTCTAAAAAACTGGGACTCCTGTACAGAGTTCGAGAATTCTTCACTGACGAGCAGTTGGCCGTAATATATAAAAGTCATGTGCGTTCTCAGATGGATTACTGTTCACCTCTGTGGAGTGGAAGTGGAGTGGTTGCATTGAGGCAGTTGGACAAAATTCAAAATAAAGCTATTAGATTAATCAATAACCCTGCAATCACACAGGACCTTCCTACATTATCCATACGAAGAAATGTTGCATCCCTTGCATTATTCTACAGATATTTTCACAGCAATTGTTCCGAGGAACTTGCTTCAATTATGCCGCCTCTCCACATCGTTCCCCGTAGAACTAGGGCAGCTGAGAGCGCCCATGAATTTACACTTTCTCCTCCACAATGCAGAACTTCTGCTTATCAAAATTCATTTATCCCTAGAACTACTACTCTTTGGAATTCAATTCCCTCGAGTTGCTTTCCACAAACTTACAATCTACAAAAGTTTAAATCCAGTTGTTACAAACATTTTATGAATGGAAGATGCCTTAAGGCACATGGACCTTTTTGTTTTATCTGTGTTTTTCCTTCCTCCGTTCATTGTCTCTAAACAAAAAATAAAAATAAAATAAAAAAATTCACTTACCATCATAAGCTTAGGTGCTCTCAACATTCTTCCAACAGCAGCTCATCGTTACCTGAAAATGGAAGAGAAGAGGTTAGTTGTATTATATATTATAATATTTGTGCAATCCAAAAATGTTTATCTTCACAGTATAATTACACGACTACTAACATTCAACTATAGTTACTATCACATACATTGTTAGAAAAACGTACTGTAGCAGTATCAAAAATAAAACTTATGAAATTGAATTTTAATAACGATTCAGACCTACCTACCTAGATAGATAGATAGATAGATAGATAGATAGATAGATATATATAGATAGATAGATAGATAGATAGATAGATATATAGATAGATAGATAGATAGATAGATAGAGAGAGAGAGAAAGAGATAAAGAGGTAGCCCGATATAAAATGCTAACTGGCGAAGTAATGAAGCTATCACTTCCATACCAGCACGGACTCCTGAACATATCTCAGGGGAGGCACATCCGTAACGACAGGAAAATAGGTGAAATAATTTAGTACCATGGTGCTTTTTTCTTAATTTTACAACAGTTTTCATTACGCGATTAATAGAGCCTGTGAGAGTCAAAGGGTTAAGGGGGCCCACCTCGCTTTTTTTATCTTTCTCTCCCTCTCTCTTTGGCTTGTATCCATTCGGCCCCACTCAGCCTATTGTTTTAAGACGTTTACCCCCATCTAGGTGTCAATATTTTCCTGGCGAGCGGTAGCTTTATATTTGTTTATTTATTATTCTATTAGTTTGCTCCCTAGATCTCCATCAAGCTTTAAAAAAAAAAAAAAATAGGTAGAAAATTGTACCGGTAGAAGGCCGAAAACGGCACGAAAGGTCGTAAAATTGACAAATAAATGGCGCGAAAGGTCTTAAAATCGCCAAACTGATGGGGCGAATGTCATACAAATTCAAAACTAATGGGACTAAACATGAGGGAGAAAGGGGTCCATAATAATTAAAACCCTGAAGCTTTACCTGGAGATGCCGGCCATTATACTCAATGTTCAGTACCGGTAACCTAGCGGAAAGGCGGATGCCCAACCCCGAAAGGAGTTGAAAAAGGGGAGCTACCGTATCCCCCCGCCAAAGGCGGCTTTCTAGGGCCTTTCCTAGCTGATGCTGAGAGGATTGGGTTCTAGTCAAGTGGTGATGGGCTGGTCTATCAGAGTGAGAACTGAGCGATCTCTGCCATACCCATAGCTTACTCTGACTGTTCCTTTTACTTATATATCTTCTAGATCTCAAGTGACGGCGTCTTTTCCGTGGATTGACCTCCCTACTGCCAACCTAGAAGTTGGCAGATTGGGAGCCAAAGCGTCACATTTTTCCCTTACCCCTCAACTTTCCCTTCATAATTGCTGAGCCTTGGGTGGGGCTTTGGTTTCCCGGGCGTTTCCGCACCCTCCTCAGCTCCCTGCCTTGGAGTGGCTTCGGTCACCCGGGCTTTGTTAGTGGTAAGCAGGGAGGATTTTGTGGGGGCGCTCGTTTATGGCCTTGGCCTTGCTCGAGACCTTGGGGCTGTTCGGCCAGACAGCCTGGGGAACAACAACAACAACAAATACTACTAGCAATAAAAAAAAAATCTCGGAGATGGATTTTCTCATGCCCGAGAGAGAGAGAGAGAGTGAGTGTAGTCACAGTGTGTTTCGACTACTCTTTTCCTTGTCCACATGAAGGGGGAAATCTGGATGGTTGAACTGGTTGGAGGGGGAAATGACAGAAAAAAGGTTGGGAATCGCTGCTTTAAAGTATCCCCAATAGGCTCAAAATCGGTGATATGTCTGAGAGGGTTAAGATGCGTGCCGGGGTCTCTCACCCATAAAGCTATATTTGTAGCCACGTACTGTATATACTGGGGGACAGCAGGTGAGAGAGAGAGAGAGAGTGAGTGAGTGAGAGAAAGTGCGAGTGAATGAGAGAGGGAGAGATGTACATAGGCTTTACAAAGCTACACTGACCACACATACTTTACGATTCAAACGAGGTGGATAGCAAATACTATTAGTAGAGATATCAGAACCGCAAAGAGAGACAAATGGAAGTAAAGGATAGCACAGGAGAGAGAGAGAGATCCATAGACATATTGCATTGATAGATGAGAGAATAACATTGCTATTCCAACTGAAAAAGACCCTCCCAGAGCCATAAGGGTAGATTAAGGGGAAATGTTTAGTTTGTTCCCTAGACCTCCATCAACCTTAGAATCACAGCCCCTGGACCCCCTTTCAAGATAAATTGGTAAATGTTATCGGTAGAAAAATGTCCCGTGGTTCCTCTTAAATTACAGGCTCGCTGTCGCTCTCCAGGAAAATATCGACAACTAAATGGCACGAAAGGTCTTAATATTGACAGATGTGGGGCGAAAGTTCCTAAAATCGCCAAACTAAAATGAGGCGAAAGTCATAAAATCTCAAAAGCAATGAGGCTAAACACGAGGGAGAGATGGGTCCAGAAAAAACAAATCCCTCAAGTAGAAATCTCCCGTTAATACAATCTAAGTTGGGATTTTTCAGTATGCTTCGCGCGCAAAAAAAAAAAAAAAAAAAAAAAGGAGAGAGAGAGAGAGAGAGAGAGAGAGAGAGAGAGAGAGAGAGAGAGAGAGAGAGAGAGAGAGAGAGAGAGAGAGAGAGAGAGAGAGAGAGAGAAAATGCGTTTACTGAAAGAGCAAGCTGAAATTATGGAGCTTCGACCTGACATTTTACAAGCGAGTGTCAACGGCGCACTCAATACCTGAATTAAATACATATTAGTCTATTTTATTGCATATTTGCATTGGTCCGCGCAAGGATTGGTTAAGTAATCGTGTGGAGGTTCTGCATATTGGTTTTAATTTGGTCTTGTGTGTTTAAGGGGAGGTTTTTAGTGTGTTCCCTAGACTTCCATCCAGTTCAAAATTACACCCGCTAGACCCCCTTTCAAAATAAATTAGTTCATTTTTCGGTAGAAAAATGTACCGGCGGAAGTCCTCTTAAATTACAGGCTCACTATCACTCGCCAGGAAAATAATCGACACTTAAATGGCACGAAAGGTCTTAAAATTGACAGAAATGGGGAGAAAGTTCTTAAAATCGCCAAACTAATTGGGGTGAACGTCTTACAATCTCAAAAGCAATGGGGCAAAACATAGGGAAAAATGGGTCCAGAAAAAAAAAATCACGAGGAATTCTCCCCTTAAGGCTTATTCACACAAGCAATTATTTCCGGCAATTATCTATCTATCTATCTATCTATCTCTATAACTATCTATCTACTGCCAGACGTCTCAATCCCCAAGGGGGTGCTTACGAATGAACCGCCTCCATTTTGTGTGGGTAAACATTAACTTAGGGTCTAGCGGGCGTGGTTGTGGCAGGTGATGGGGACCGTGTGTGTGTGTGTGTGTGTGTGTGTGTGTGTGTGTGTGTGTGTGTGTGTGTGTGTGAGGGGGGGGGGGGGGGGGTTGCTGGAGTGCAGGGCGGCGATGACCATTATCCGTTTCACGCACGGGACGCCCTTTCTGGGATACTTAGAAACCTTTGTTACCATCAGGGGTATTTACAAACCTTTAATTTAGTTACTTCAACCTCTGCAGTTGTCTTTGAGTGAGCTGTGGGCAGAAAAATAATTTTGGAGAGATAATTATGAGATGGAGAGAACTCTATTTCTAAATGGTAAACGACAACCCCCGAGTTCACAGGATAGCCAGAGGGTTAAGGGGAGGTTTTTAGTTTGTTCCCTAGACCTCCATCAAGCTTAAAAATACACCCCCTAGACCCATTTTCAAGATAAATTTGTAAATTTTTCGGTAGAAACATGTCCCGGCCGAATGTAGATTCCTCTTGCATTACAGGCTCGCTATCGCTCGCCAGGAGAATATCGACACCTCTATTACACGAAAAATCTAAATATTGACAAAGAAATGAGGCAAAAGGATTAAAAAACGCCAAACTAATGGGCCAGACGTCATAAAATCTGAAACCCAATGGGGCTAAATATGAGGAAGCAGGGGGCCCAGAACAACGCATTATCTACCCTTAACTATTATGAGTAGCTAAAAAGACTGAGAGACCAAAACCCTTGCCAGCGAAGGGACCTGTGAACAAACCGACTAAGAACGCCATGGTTCATTTGACTGTGTGTACACCTCCACCACAAATGATGTCTCCATTGTTTTGGACAAAGTATAGTCTCGGCCTGTGTCTTGTTAACCCTCTCCGACATATGACGCGACTTTGAGCCTATTGGGGATACTTTAAAGCATTTGTTACCATCAGGGGTATTTAGAAACCTTTAGTTTAGTTACTTCAACCTCTGCAGTTGTCTTTGAGTTAGCTGTGTTGAGCCTATTGGGGATACTTTAAAGCCTTTGTTACCATCAGGGGTATTTAGAAACCTTTAGTTTAGTTACTTCAACCTCTGCAGTTGTCTTTGAGTTAGCTGTGTTGAGCCTATTGGGGATACTTTAAAGCCTTTGTTACCATCAGGGGTATTTAGAAACCTTTAGTTTAGTTACTTCAACCTCTGCAGTTGTCTTTGAGTTAGCTGTGTTGAGCCTATTGGGGATACTTTAAAGCCTTTGTTACCATCAGGGGTATTTAGAAACCTTTAGTTTAGTTACTTCAACCTCTGCAGTTGTCTTTGAGTTAGCTGTGTTGAGCCTATTAGGGATACTTTAAAGCCTTTGTTACCATCAGGGGTATTTAGAAACCTTTAGTTTAGTTACTTCAACCTCTGCAGTTGTCTTTGAGTTAGCTGTGTTGAGCCTATTGGGGATACTTTAAAGCCTTTGTTACCATCAGGGGTATTTAGAAACCTTTAGTTTAGTTACTTCAACCTCTGCAGTTGTCTTTGAGTTAGCTGTGTTGAGCCTATTGGGGATACTTTAAAGCCTTTGTTACCATCAGGGGTATTTAGAAACCTTTAGTTTAGTTACTTCAACCTCTGCAGTTGTCTTTGAGTTAGCTGTGTTGAGCCTATTGGGGATACTTTAAAGCCTTTGTTACCATCAGGGGTATTTAGAAACCTTTAGTTTAGTTACTTCAACCTCTGCAGTTGTCTTTGAGTTAGCTGTGTTGAGCCTATTGGGGATACTTTAAAGCCTTTGTTACCATCAGGGGTATTTAGAAATCTTTAGTTTAGTTACTTCAACCTCTGCAGTTGTCTTTGAGTTAGCTGTGTTGAGCCTATTGGGGATACTTTAAAGCCTTTGTTACCATCAGGGGTATTTAGAAATCTTTAGTTTAGTTACTTCAACCTCTGCAGTTGTCTTTGAGTTAGCTGTGTTGAGCCTATTGGGGATACTTTAAAGCCTTTGTTACCATCAGGGGTATTTAGAAATCTTTAGTTTAGTTACTTCAACCTCTGCAGTTGTCTTTGAGTTAGCTGTGTTGAGCCTATTGGGGATACTTTAAAGCCTTTGTTACCATCAGGGGTATTTAGAAATCTTTAGTTTAGTTACTTCAACCTCTGCAGTTGTCTTTGAGTTAGCTGTGGGCAGAAAACTAATTTTGGAGAGGTAATTATAAGAGAGAGAACTCTATTTCGTATTGCTAATCTGGCAACCTCTGCGTCATATGTGCGTGAAAGGGTTAACTCACATATATTTACATTATTTACTTTGTTGTCATTACGACGGTCAGGTTTTGTTTCCTGGACAATATAAATATGTTATTTGCATATTAATTAGTTAAGTACCGTATATTAACTTATTAAACTGCATGTGTACTACAATAGTGAGTGTATTGGTGTTACATGGACATAACATAATATATGCTGCATTCATTTAAGCCACCCCACCTCACTTTGTTTCTCTTTCTCTCCCTCTCTCTTTGGCTTGTATCCATTCGGGCCCATTCAGCCTACTGTTTTAAGACGTTTACCCCCATCCAGGTGTCATTATTTTCCTGGCGAGCGGTAGTGAGCCAGCATATATATATTTGTTTTGGCAGCAAGCTAAATTTGTAAATTTTTCGATAGAAAAATTTCTCCGGCGAAGCCAGATTTCTCAAAACAATGCTGGCTCGCTATCGCTCGCCAGAAAGAAATTGACACCTGGATGGGGATAAACGCCTTAAACAGATGGCTGAATGTGTTGGAATGGATACAAGCCAGAGAAAAGGAGAGAAAGATAAATAAGTGCCGGTGACCCCCCTTAATATACATAACTGCCTATTTGTACTTTCCTACTAATTTAGTAATCAATAAATAGTTTATCACTTATATACAATATATTCACTAATAAAACTAACTGTTGCAATTAGTCTGTACATATTTATACTCCTCAACGCCAATATTTATGGACAGCTCTTCAATAGTTGTATATATAATTTAATTACTAATTTAAGAGCTTGCTTACATTATCAGTAAAACTGTTCTTTCTTAGACAAAAACTAATAATTTACTTAGTCCCTCATATTTAATATATTCCCTAATTAATTTTCCACTGTATAATATGATTACAATGTCCTTACAGCACCGCTAATGTCCTTACAGCACCGCTAATGTCCTTACAGCACCGCTAATGTCCTTACAGCACCGCTAATGTCCTTACAGCACCGCTAATGTCCTTACAGCACCGCTGATGTCCTTACAGCACCGCTAATGTCCTTACAGCACCGCTAATGTCCTTACAGCACCGCTAATGTCCTTACAGCACCGCTAATGTCCTTACAGCACCGCTAATGTCCTTACAGCACCGCTGATGTCCTTACAGCACCGCTGATGTCCTTACAGCACCGCTAATGTCCTTACAGCACCGCTAATGTCCTTACAGCACCGCTAATGTCCTTACAGCACCGCTAATGTCCTTACAGCACCGCTAATATAATGCATTGTTATACCTTATTTATATGCTAACTATTCGCTAACATATTGGCTTGTATCCATTCGGCACCATTCACCCTACTGTTTTAAGAAGTTTACCCCCATTCAGGTGTCAATATTTTCCTGGCGAGCGGTAGCGAGCCAGCATATATGTATTTTGGTTTTGACAGCAAGATAAATTTGTACATTTTTTGATAGAAAAATTTCTCCGGCGAAGCCGGATTTCTCCATACAAAGCATTACTATATTCAATGTTTCTCCATACAAAGCATTACTATATTCAATGTTTCTCCATACAAAGCATTACTATATTCAATGTTTCTCCATACAAAGCATTACTATATCCTCCCCTCAGTTACTAACCCATCTGTCCCCTACTAACTTCCTAATCCTGCCACGGACATTAGTTCTAGGGCAGTAGTTCCCTTTCCAATGTTCCCTTACCCACTCTAAACCACTGTTTGGACACTTGATCCTCAGTGTTTTGGAGGACAAGCAGCCTAGAAGGGTCACTAGGCCTGTTGTTGCTTGATTTCCTTTGTACTTTGTACTCTTTCACCAAAATTGGACAGCTTAATCCATATGAGGTCTCACTAATGATAAGTAAAGTTTTAAGATAACATCAGCAGTTCTGTTACTCACACTCCTTGAGATGAACCCGAGAATCCTGTTTGCCTTGTTACGAACGCTTATACCCTGTTTTCTAGGCTTCAAATCGTTGCTAACAAACACACCCAAATCTTTCTCGCAGTCTGAGTTTTCTAATTCTGTATTAGCTAGTTTATATTTTGCAATAGTGGAATATATGTACAAGCTCAGATTAATATGCAGGATTCGAAACTGCATAATACATCTAGGCTTGTCCATATTTCTTTAACTGTCTTGATAGCGTAATGCATAGTGCGCGGAATTTTTATGTGAGTATCCTCGGTTCGAGTCCTCGGAGTGCCACATGTATTTGTTGATTTCATTAATTAAGTTTAGATGTGAAGTTGGTTGGTGTAAGAAACATAATAATTCGTCTTCCCTATTTTTAATAGCTTGCATTTGTCAAAGTTAAAATTCATCTGCCAATTTACTGACCATTCGTGGAAGGTATCTAGATCCCTTTGGAGGCACTCTATGTCGCTATCACTAGTGCTACCAATATGGCGGAGGTTGGCCAATCTGTTGAAACTAGCCTATAGGGTATCTCGATCTATAGTGTACCCTAGTTACAGAGATCGGCTAACACGCGACACGATTCTGCACATACAGTATACTCTATTCTTTATTCACCTTTCTTTTCTACATGCCCCAACACTCTAAACAGGTTGTCACTGAAGAAAGGTGTTATATGTGTTGCTATATACTCGTATGTTGGTACGCGCGTGTTTGTGTGTCGTAAATATAATTAAGTTACCCTATAAACTGTAGTTTTCTATGATTCAAGAAATATAGAAAATGACATTATATGATAAACTTAAGTATATATACTTCACAATAATTATTCTGTTTTAAATTATAAAACACTTGTAATCGGTTCAAAATCTTTATTATCTTCTTGATCATAGCTAATATGATTTATTTCAAAACTACACTCGATTAACTATCCTAATATAATATAAAAATAAATCCATCACAACCTGTTCCCCAGAAGCGAAATGATAATTTTAAGTTTATGACTGCGTCATTCTCATTCAAACTTCTGCTCAGGTAAGACGTTCAAGTACTTACTGTAGTTTTTATAGTGATATTTGTACGTTTCAAGCCATAAATCGCGTGAAGTTTTTATCTACGAACTTCTTGAGTATTAATTAGAAGTACTGTACTGTACTTATATAACTATATTTACGACAAAGCTTAAGGTTTCGTCATAAAAATAACACAAAATGACTGACCGTGGAGTCAAGCGGCCGCGGGACGGTTCCCATGCTAAATATAATGAAAGGTGTTACCAGAAGGATATAATGATGAAGAACTTTGCCAAGAAGCAAAAACTGGAAGTGATTAAAGTGCCTCGTCCGCAGACACAGGTGTCCCGGGGCCTCGTTAAAATTATCGAACCCAAACCTTTGAGAAAAACTCTGCCAAAAACTAATAATTATCGTCCCGGCCAAGGCAAGACTAACCCCGCTACAATGTCTCTGAGGCAGCGGTTGTTGAAAACCATCTCTAAGAATAGGTTCGCATTTGATCTGACTAACCCGTCTTGCAACCTAAACAGCAAGCCAGGTAGCAGCTTCAGCATGCGAAATACAGTCGCACCAAAAACCGCCTTCCCCAAACCAGTCCAAATGGTGGCGAATGAGGTCCGGGAACGAGCTGCCAGTAGCTGGAAGGCCAGGACTTCCCAGTTTATTACTACACAACAAGCACGTGATAGCAAGAAACCCACCACATTTATATATTTTTCAAGAAAGGTGTCTTTCTGAAATGCTGTGGCGGTCAGTATCGCTAATAATCCCGAAAATAAGCATTTTCCGATTAAAACTCCTTCCCGGAAGAATCCCATTTTTATGTTGCATCTACGAGAATTAGGCATTCGCTAATTACTGAAATATAGTTATTTCAGTTGATTTGCTGTGATCCATTTATGTATTAGTTATTATATATAGTTATTTTATGTGTGATTATATATGGAATGATTTGTTATAATAAAAGGAGCTTATTCTATAATTACTTTTCTGTTATGTTATCGTTAGGATTATCATACTTCAGTGAGGAATGTGAATGTTTTTAAACTTTTAGTTACATTAAAATTGAAAACAAACTAAATCAAAACAATAATTAAATAAGCTAAGAATAGTTTCTAAATAAGTAAATACAATAATCAAGAAAGTTATAGGCACTTTCTAAATAAATAAATACAATAATCAAGAAAGTTAAACACTAAATAAATAAATATAATATACAAAAATAATAATAAAAAGCACAATAATCCCTCATACGATTTTTTTTAACCATTTATTAATCCATTTAGGATTCGATGACACATTTCTTTATTATCAAAATGTATATTTTATTTATGCAAATGTATACCGTACGTATTAAAACATATACACACATACAGTAGATATGCACATGTATCAGCATGCACACGTCCCACTTCCACACAAGAACACACAATCTTACACTTCCACATACACAAGAGATAGGCTATATACACTTACACATTGTTAAGCACATTTACATACATGCTTAAGCATACTAACAAACCATATTTACACACAAGAAGACACACATGCACATAAGAATACAAACACGCACACAGACGAGTCTACTGTATACACACGCACATTTACCCATGCATGTCCTTTTTTTTTTACATACACATACATCATTATATTGAATATAAATATACAGGGTGTTCCAGTAATGCTTTTCATAAATTATATGGTGGACTCATCAGACAAAAATAAGAATACATTATTCTATGAACATGAGGTTGAGTATTTATAATAACGGAGTTATTACACGATTTAAGTTAACGATAGATACAATGCCATTCAGTCCAAGGGGTAATGTTGCCATTTTAGTGGATTATATCCATTTGGCCTTCGCTATCGCTTGCTAGCCTCAAGATAGTTTTGTATCCAATCGGCGTTCTCTCTTCAGGCTAGCGAGCAGTAGCGAGCTAATTTTTTCGGTAGAAAAATCAAATCCGGCTAAGCCGGACATATTTTTCTACCAAAAAGTCAGACCGCTACTGCTCACTATCTTGAGGCTAGCAAGCGATAGCGAAGGCCAAATGGATATAATCCACTAAAATGGCAACATTACCCCTTGGACTGAATGGCATTGTATCTATCGTTAACTTAAATCGTGTAATAACTCCGTTATTATAAATACTCAACCTCATGTTCATAGAATAATGTATTCTTATTTTTGTCTGATGAGTCCACCATATAATTTATGAAAAGCATTACTGGAACACCCTGTATATTGAGCACGTAAGCAATGTAACAAAATGCTTAAAGTAGTTAAGTAAAACAGTTATTGCGTTGCTAATACAGTATAAATTCACAATCCTCTCTGAATTATTGTAAGAGACATTATTATTGTCCCCATATACTTCTCTTGTTAACTTAAATAATATACTGTTTATATCCAAATGTTATTACACTTGTATTACTACCCTTGTTTACTCATCCTTTTTAACCGCTTTAATAATGCACAATTGAATTGCACATTTGCCTACAATGTGCAAGATTGAAAACAATATATATATATACACCGGGTATACAGTATATACAGTATATATATATATATATACCGGGTATACAGTATATATATATATACCGGGTATACAGTATATATATATATATATATATATATATATATACTGTATATTAGTTGAATAGATGGAAACTTTTTTAGAGATAATATGTGATGGCAATAAGAAGTTAAACACACATGCAAACAACCATAAATATATAAAATATTCAAACACAAATGCGCTTAGGCTTCACATTCATCAACACACACACACACACACACACACACACACACACACACAGAGGGGTCATTAATCAGTTTTGGTGGAGAGAGAGAGAGAGAGCGCGGGGGAGAGAGAGAGAATGAACTAATTGTGGAGGTGTGGTGGAGTGGTCTTGACACTGGCCTGGTAATCCAAAGGTCCCGGGTTCAAATCCCGATGTATCAATGGGAAGATATTATTGGGATGGAATTTGTGCTGTACCTAGTATCAGTGCATTACCACAAGCCCACCGAAACGTCAATAAAATACCCTCATTGTTCCCTGATTAAATAGCACTGTATGAATATTCCCATATTCAAAATATGCTATAGGGGTGCAATGCCTGGTGAGTTATCTGCTCAACAGGTGGCGTTGTGTGTGTGTAAGTGTGAGAGTCCGAGTGTAGGTGGTGAGACAGTGAAGCACGGGAACGAGGTGGCTTCAGAGATGGGGTCGTTTCGGGCCATGAGTGAGCACCGTGCCTCATGTGAAGGCAAGATGGCAGGTGCTCGTTGTACTCTATGTGCTTCACATGTCTCACTCCCTAGACTGGAACAAGACCTCACAGGCTTCACTGTTCATTGTAAAGCGGTGAATGTTAAGGCTCTCAGCCTATGCCCGAGAGGAAGTAAGTTGGAATATAGAAAAAAAAAAAAAAAAAAAAAAAAAAAAAAAAAAAAATGAAAGCGAGAGAGAAAGCTAGAAGGAGAAGGAAAGAGCGCGCCTGGGACCAGTGACGTCAAAGGGTCGCCTGGTGGACCGACCTTATATCTGTAGACTGTGCCCCGCCCGTGTTCCCCCGCCCTTATCACCGACGTTATCTCCTGGCTAATTCCCGTGGTAAAAAATCATTTGTCTGGGGCCCCGTCAGCTCCTCCGTTAAGAAAGTTATTAGCGTTTACTCTGACACTAGCCGCCCCTTCCCGCGACATGTTAAAGCGGAGAGGAGGGATTGTGATGGGGTTCAAGCTCTCTTGCAGTGGTGTTGTGTTGTCTTGTGTGTTGTGTTGTCTTGTGTGTTGTGTTGTGTGTGTTCCTCTGTGTGTGATGTGTTGAGTTATTACCATTTACTTTGACACTAGCCGCTCCTTCCCGCGACTAGTTACAGCGGGGAGGAGGGTTTGGGATGGGGTCAACCTCTCCTGCAGTAGTGTTGTGTTGTCTTGCAGTAGTGTTATTTTGTCCTATGCCGTGTTGTTTTGTGTTGTGTGTGTTCCTCTGTGTGTGTTGTGTTGTGTTGTATTATTAGCGTTTACTCTGACACTATATAGCCGCCCCTTCCAGCGACATGTT
The DNA here is from genome assembly GCA_032716605.1 of Paralithodes platypus. Taxonomy (NCBI): domain Eukaryota; kingdom Metazoa; phylum Arthropoda; class Malacostraca; order Decapoda; family Lithodidae; genus Paralithodes; species Paralithodes platypus. Next base: position 7,079,445 of record CM064493.1, on the reverse strand, counting down.
ACAGCGGGGAGGAGGGTTTGTGATGGGGGTCAACCTCTCTTGAAGTAGTGTTGTTTTGTCTTGAGTGTTTTATATGTTGTGTTGTGTTTATTGTGTTAGGTTGTGTTTGGTTGTAGTGTGTTGTGATGTAATTAGTGTTTACCCTGACACTACTACCCAAGTATATATACACTAACTTGTATGTATATCAACTTTGACTACTACCCCCTCCCGTGAAATGTTATCGGAGCAAGCACCAGTGGGGGAATGGTGGGGATAAGGGTACACTTCTGTTGTTCTTGGTTGTTGTGTTGTTCCCTAGGCTGCCTGGCCGAACAGCCCAGGCACTTCTGTTGTGTTGCATTGTGTTGTGTGTGTTGTGCGTATGTGTTGTGTTGTGTGTAATGTACTGTGTGTATGTTTTGTGTTGTGTCATTAGCGTTTACCCGGACACCACCTTCTCGCAACAAGTAACAACATCAAAAGTACTAAGTTGTGTTAGGTTGGGTTATGAGTATTGTGTTGTGCGAAGCCAAATGTGTTTCGGTATTTGTATGATGTTGTGTTGTATTAGTATTGTGTTGTGAGTTGTGATTTACGGTGTGTTATGTTATGTTGTGTTGTATCGTGTTGTGTTGTGAGTTGTGATTTATGGTGTGTTATGTTGTGTTGTGTTGTATCGTGTTGTGTTGTGAGTTGTGATTTATGGTGTGTTGTGTTGTGTTGTATCGTGTTGTGTTGTGAGTTGTGATTTAAGGTGTGTTATGTTGTGTTGTGTTGTGTTGTATCGTGAGTTGTGATTTATGGTGTGTTGTGTTGTTTCGTATGAGTTAGATGTTGTGTTGTTTCGTATGAGTTAGATGTTGTGTTGTTTCGTATGAGTTAGATGTTGCGCTATGTTGTTTTGTATTGTGTGAGTTTAGTTGTGTTGTGTGAGTTAAATAGGGTCACAAGCCAACTCTTAATTCGGATGTAATGAGAAGAGTGCATGATCCTTATATCCGAAATTGCCTTGACATTATTCAGAGAAGATACATGCTTCTTCCGAAATTGGGAAGAGAATTCTGGAAAAATATATGGTTTGTGTTTAAATGACCCTAAAAAGTTGAGCAGGTACGGTATCACACGAGCGCTTTTTTTCCTCAACTTTTGTCGTCAACTTTGGACTGGCAGCTTATGAGGTACACTTTATAAATGTCAATACCCCCCAAATGAATCTATCTTCAGTCTAGTGTCCGATACCGATGCAAGTCATTCAAGAAAAAATGCCGGGAAAATTCTTAGGTGGGTGACCTGCTTTTTTTCTCTCCTATTCTCTCTTGCTCTGGCTTGTATCCATTCGGCCCCATTCAGTCTACTGTTGTAAGACGTTTATCTCCATCCAGGTGTCAATTTCTTCCTGGTGAGCGATAGCAAACCAGCATTGTATGGAGAAATCCGGCTTCGCCGGAGAAATTTTTCTATCGAAAAATGTACAAATTTAGCCTGCTGTCAAAAACTTTAAACAAAATATGCAGGCTCACAACCGCTCGCCAGGAAAAAATCGACACTTGGATGGGAGTAAACGTCTTAAAACAGTAGGCTGAATGAGGCCGAATAGATACAAGCCAGAGCAAGAGAGAAAAGGAGAGAACAAAATCCTGTGACCCCCCTTAACCATCGACATTTGACTATAAGCACTCCTAGACAAACTCATTTATTGTGTTTTGTGATCCATATGGTAATTAATGGTTGTACGGTGGTGGCTTCTTCACTTGTTCTGACTATAACTACCGCTAGTCCATTATATACAGCATAACAAGTTGTACTTTTAACAGTTAAGGGGAGACATACCGGTTTTCTGGACCCCCTCCTCCCTAATGTTTAGCCCCGCTAGTTTTGATATTTTAAGACGTTGGTTCCATTAGTTTGGGGATTTTATGACCTTTCACCCCATATCTTTGAATCTATTTTTTCCTGGCGAGCGATAGCGAGCCTGTAATTTTAAGAGGAATCGGCCTTTGGCCGGGAAATGTTTCTACCGAAAAATGTACAAATCTATCTTGAAGGGGGGTCTAGGGAGTGTTTTTCTAAGCTTGATGGAGGTCTAGGGAGGAAACTAAACAAATATATGAATAAATGAATTAATAGACCAAACAAACAGCCACTGTCCCCTTAAAGGCCAAAATGTTGCACACCAGCCACATGTCCGACATTTGTTAACAAAAGAACAGAAGCAAATGGGAGTCTGCAAAAAGTCGATTTCCCCACACAAGGCAGGTCCCTATCACACCCAACCCTAATTATATGGCCCAATTATAGACCCAACTCACTAATACTATGAGGATTGACCTCACCAAAATGGTCAGAGGTCAACATAAGAAAACAGTTGTCATAATGGATCAGCCACTGTATCGTGTAAATCTTCCATTTATCATTATTAAGGGGGTCCCCGGCTTTTCTTATTTTTCTCTATTTATCTCTCTTTCCCTGGCTTGTATCCATTCGGCCCCATTCAGACAACTGTTTTAAGACGTTTATCCCCATCCAGGTGTCGATTTCTTCCTGGCGAGCGAATCGCGATAGCGAGCCAGCATTGTATGGAGAAATCCGGCTTCGCCGGAGACATTTGTCTATCGAAAAATGTACAAATTTAGCTTGCTGTCAAAACAAAAATACATATATGCTGGCTCGCTACCGCTCGCCAGGAAAATATTGACACCTGGATGGGGGCAAACGTCTTAAAATAGTAGGCTGAATGGGGCCGAATGGATACAAGCCGAAGAGAAAGAGAAAAACAAAAACGAGGTGACCCCCCTTAAGGGGAGATTTCCACTTGAGGGATTTTTTCTGGACCCCTTTCTCTCTCATGTTTAGCTCCATTGCTTTTTAGATTTTAAGACGTTCGCCCCTTTAGTTTGGCGATTTTAAAAACTTTCACCACATTTCTGTCAATTTTCAGAACTTTCGTGCCATTTAGGTGTCGATATTTTCCTGGCTAGCGAAAGCGAGCTTGTAATTTAAGAGGAACGGGACATTGTTCTACCACTAAATGTACAAATTTATCTTGAAAGGGGGTCTAGGGGGTGTAATTTTAAGCTTGATGGAGGTCTAGGGAACAAACTAAATACCTCCCCTTAAGAAACGACTAATCTAGCTCACCCCTCGAAGTCCAGTAGTCAAAGGTAAAATACATTGTTGTTAAAATATCATGGCAATAAGTCGACGTAAAAATGAACACGTTTGTGGAATCTTTACGTCATTAGAACACCAATATTTCTAAGTAAACAACCACAATGATAATAGTAAACAACCACAATGATAATAGTAAACAACCACAATGATAATAGTAAACAACCACAATGATAATAGTAAACAACCACAATGATAATAGTAAACAACCACAATGATAATAGTAAACAACCACAATGATAATAGTAAACAACCACAATGATAATAGTAAACAACCACAATGATAATAGTAAACAACCACAATGATAATAGTAAACAACCACAATGATAATAGTAAACAACCACAATGATAATAGTAAACAACCACAATGATAATAGTAAACAACCACAATGATAATAGTAAACAACCACAATGATAATAGTAAACAACCACAATGATAATAGTAAACAACCACAATGATAATAGTAAACAACCACAATGATAATAGTAAACAACCACAAAGAATATAGTAAACAACCACAATGATAAAAGTAAACAAGCACAATGTGAATAGTAAACAACCACAATGATAATAGTAAACACGCACAATGATAATAGTAAACAACCACAGTGATAATAGTACACAGTGATAATAGTACACAGTGATAATAGTACAGTGATAATAGTACACAGTGATAATAGTACAGTGATAATAGTACAGTGATAATAGTAAACAACCACAATGATAATAGTAAACAACCACAATGATAATAGTAAACAACCACAATGATAATAGTAACTAAATTCTATAGTAGTCTATATTCCCGTTTCAGAATCATAGTAATTACCGTTTCAATAAAGCGTAACACGTGGGCGGAGGGGCTAATTATTAAAAAAAAAAAAAAAAAAAAAAAAAAAAAAAAAAAAAAAAACATTATCAAGCTAATGCAATCGGCCGACACTACATCACTGCGGTCGATAGTGGCGCCATTCAGAAATATAGTGAGGTCTTGTGATCCGGACTTATAATTAGTCATACAAATAGTCTTCACACCACCTCACACTGCACTCCATCCACAATACACCCATACCAAACAGAAAACAAAGATCTAAATATATGCTTAGAATCCTACAACAAACTGAAAACATAATTCATATAACAAATAAATCATATACAATGCTAAAAAAAATGTATTAAGGACCTGGTCCTCGAACAAGTGTGTAACACTGACAATCCCAATGGGATCTTCAACTTAGCTAGGCAAGTTAAAAATGACAGTAGGGATATTATAGGTGAACATTGTGTTAGAAACGATAACGGGAAGAGTGTGTAAGCAGAAAATGAAATCAATGAAGCATGGAAGGCAAACTATGAATGATTGCTAAATGTAGAGTTTGAATGGGATAAGGAACAGCTTAGTATAGAAAAAACAATATCCGGACCCCCTCCTTTGATAGCACCAGCTGTAGTGAGCGACGTAATCAATAAAATGAATGAAGGACGGTAAAGCTCCAGGGTGCTCTGACATTGTCGCTGAGATGATAAAAGCCTCAGGGGAGACTGGTGTCAACTTAGTCACCGAGTTGATAAACACCATTAAACATGAGAAAATCCCCGAGGATTGGCACAAAAGTGTAATAGTAAATATATACAAAGGAAAGGGGGATGCGCTAGATAGAGGTAATTATAGGGGCCTGAAAATGCTTGACCAAATCATGAAGGTTTGTGAGAGAGTTTTTGAGGGTTTGATCAGGCAAAGCATCTCCATTGATGATATGCAGTTTGGTTTTATGCCAGGACGTGGTACAACCGATGCAATCTTCATAGTCAGGCAGATACAAGAAAGATACTTACGTACTAAAAGGCAGGGATCTTTACTTTGTGTTTGTAGACCTGGAGAAGGCCTTTGACAGGGTGCCTGGAGATGTTGTGCAGTGGGCTATGATGAAACTTGGTGTGGAAGAGTGGCTGGTGCGTGTGATAATGAAGATGTATGAGGATTCGCGAACTGCGGTGAGGGTGAAAGGTGTACTGAGTGATGAGTTCACAGTCCGTGTTGGAGTTCATCAGGGTTCAGTGTTAAGCCCCCTCCTCTTTATTATGGTCCTGGAGGCACTGTCTAGAGTTTTTAGAGGCGGTCTCCCGTTGAAACTGTTTTATGCAGACCATTTAGTCCTAATAGCTGACAATATACAAGATGCTGAGGCCAAATTCAAAAGATGGAGAGAGGGCATGGCTAGGAAGGGTTTAAGAGTCAATATTAACAAAATCAAGGTTATGCATTGTAGATTGAGACGAGGCAATATGAAAAAGAGCGGTGCATACCCATGTGCAGTGTGTGGAAAGGGTGTGGGCGCTAACTCGATTCGATATAGCATCTGTCGATGTTGGGTTCACCATGGGAGCAAGCGCTGTAGTAGAATAAAAGGACCCCTGCCGAAGGATGTCAGAAATAGAGAAATTTGAGTGCGTAGTGTGGAAAGGCGAGCTTGCGTCAAGTGATGATCCTGTGGCTGTGAATTTAGGAAATGAGTCATTGGAGCTGGTGGACAAGTTTTGTTACCTAGGAGATACCATCTCTGTCGGTGGTGGGGCCGAGGCTGCCACTGTCGTTAGAATTAGAAGTGGCTGGGGGAAGTTCAGAGAACTGCTGCCAATTCTTACCATGAAAAGAATGCCTCTCCCCCTGAAGGGAAAGGTGTATGCCTCATGTGTTAGAAGTGCAATGACGTATGCCTCAGAAACATGGGCCGTTTAAGTAGAGGATGTCAACAGAATGGAACGTAATGAGATGAGAATGGTGAGATGGATGTGTGGGGCCAGGCTACAGGATAGAATAACAAATGTTGAGCTGAGGAGACGTTTAGGTATAAAGAGTATTAGCATGGTGATGCGTACAAGTAGATTGGGATGGTATGGACATGTAGAGAGAATGGATGAACAAAATTGGGTAAAAAATGCAGGTCTGTGATTGTGGAGGGAGCTGCACCAAGGGGTGGACCGAAGAAGACCTGGGATCGGACTTTACGTGCCGATCTCAAATCCAAAAAACTTGACAAGTGAAGCAGCCTTTAACAGGGTTGCCTGGAATGCCGCCATTAGGACAAGAGACTGAAACTGCACATATGTGTGGAGCACTCGGTCTTAAAATGTTATGTATGTAAAATTGTATGTAAAGACGACCACATGCTGCTGCTAATTAAGAAAATACACTCATATTAAAAATAAAGACCCAAGTTAATACCAGGAATAACTTGCATATATTCTTGATTATTGTGCACTCCATATCTATCATACTACCTGTATACATACTCAATACACTATCTGTCCTGCAAATGCAGTATCCAATTGCAAATTCGGAATCCTGTCAAATATATCCTGGATTATATACTAGAATCTAGATCATACTACACCTACTCAAGAAACACATCCTACAAAAAGAAGACATAGATCCAATTATATATTCTGACCCACGCAATGCTATTCTTGCGTGACTTATACCATGGGATAGCTACACCTAATATTTATCTATTGCTCGTTGGAATAATCTTAACTTTTTGGCCGATTTTTGCATGTATTCATTATTTTTCTAGTTTCCTCCCTAGACCTCCATCAAATTAAAAAAAACATCCATTAGATCCCCCTTCTAGATTAATTTGTACATTTTTCGGTAGAAAAATTTCCCGGCCGAAGGCCGCTTCTTCCAACATTACAGGCTCACTACCGTTCGCCAGGGAAAAAATTGACACCTAAATAGCACGAAAGGTCTAAATATTGACGAAGAAATGGGGCGGAAGGTCTTATAATGGACTAACTAATGGGGCAAACATCTGAAAACTAATGGGGTTATACATGAAGGATAAAGTGGTCCAGACAACCGGCCCATCCACCCTTAAGATAAAAACAAACTCTATAAAACTATACTGATGTATAGTTGCCTGCATAAGTTTATAAAACTATACTGATGTATAGTTGCCTGCATAAGTTTATAAAACTATACTGATGTATAGTTGCCTGCATAAGTTTATAAAACTATACTGATGTATAGTTGCCTGCATAAGTTTATAAAACTATACTGATGTATAGTTGCCTGCATAAGTTTATAAAACTATACTGATGTATAGTTGCCTGCATAAGTTTCGGTTTCCTTCATTTAAATGAGCCCACCTCGCTTTTTTTCTCTTTCTCTCCCTTTGGCTTGCATCCATTCGGCCCCATTCAGCCTAGGCTACTGTTTTAAGACGTTTACCCCCATCCAGGTGTCAATATTTTCCTGGCGAGCGGTAGCGAGCCAGCATATATATCTATTTTTTTTTTTTTTTTTTTCTATGTGATTGAGGGAGGCAAAAGGCATAACTGCCTATAGCGAGTGCCTCCCCCATAGTTGAAAGAGTGACAGGGCCAAAATCAAGGGACGTTCGAGCCAAAATGCCTGGACACACGGAGTTTGAAGCAATTTAAGTCATAGGAAGAGGGAAAGACTGATTCTGGGAGAGAGTTCCAGAGCTCAGATGTTGAGTAGAAGAAAGTTTGAGAGTAACGTTTCACTCTTGGGTTGGAGAGTTGCACAGAGTAGGGGTGGGATTGAGTTGCAAGACGGGTACCACGTGCCCTACGTAAAGGAGGTGGTATGCACTGGGATAGCTCTGAGGAACACTGATTATTATAGTAGCGATAGAATAGCGAGAGAGATGCAACATTGCGGCGGAGAGAGAGAGATTGCAGAGAGTTGGTGAGTGGACGGGAGTTAATGATACGAAAGGCCTTCCTTTCAACTTTGTCTAGGAGAGCGGTGTGAGAGGAACCTCCCCACACATGTGAACAATACTCAATACAAGGGCGCACTATGCCCCTGTACAGAGCAAGAAGCTGTGCAGGGGAAAAGAACCCCCTAAGGCGGTTGAGCACACCCAGCTTCTGGGTGTGCCTTAGCAAGACTGGTAATATGGTCCTTCCAAATGAGAGCAGAAGAAAAAGAGACACCAAGAATATTGAGAGAAGATGAAGGGTTGATTTTTGTATTGTTGAAGAATAAGGGATAGTCCGCTGGGAGATCCTGACGGGTAGATAGATGGAGAAATTGGGTTTTGGAAGCATTAAAGTTAACAAGGTTTTCTCTGCCCCAATTGGAAATAGTATTTAGATCAGAATTTAAGAGTTCTATGGCTTCATTACGTTTGTCGTTGAGGGATTGCTGGCTGGGGCGTTCTGAAAAACTAATGGAGTAGTGTAAGGTTGAGTCGTCTGCGTATGAATGGATGGGAATTAAGGTACAGTTAAGGAGATCATTTATAAAAATTAGAAAGAGAATAGGAGATAGGACAGAGCCCTGAGGAACACCGGAGTTTATAGGGTGAGGAAGTGAACAATGGCCGTCCACAACCGCAGCTATGGAACGGCCGGAAAGGAAATTAGAGACAAAGGCACAGATGGAGGGATAGAAACCGAAGGAGGGTAGTTTAGAAATTAAAGATTTATGCCAGACTCTATCGAAGGCTTTCGATATGTCTAGTGCAATAGAAAAAGTCTCACCGAAGTCCCGAAAGGAGGATGACCAAGAGTTAGTAAGATATGAAAGAAGATCACCAGTAGAGCGACCCTTAAGGAAGCCATACTGGCGGTCTGAGAGCAGATTATGAGAAGAGAAATGCTTAAGAAATTTGGAAGCAAGAATAGTTTCAAAAAGTTAGAAAGACAAGAGATAAGAGCAATTGGACGATAGTTGGAGGGTTGAGAGCCGGTCACCCTTTTTGGGACAGGTTGATGTGAGCAAACTTCCAGCATGAAGGGAAGACGTTAGAGGATAGACAGAGACGAAAGAGTTTGCCTAGGCAGGGAGTCAGCACGGAAGCACAGTTTTTGAGAACAACAGGAGGAACACCGTCCGGACCGTACGCCTTATTAGTGTTAAGCCAGAGAGGGTAGAAAGTACATCTTTAGAAGAGATTAGGATATTAGGCATAAGTATCTATCTATCTATCTATTGCCTGACGCCGTGATCCCCGAAGGGGTGGCCACGAACGAACCGCCCCCATGCACCTGTCCCAGTCAGTCGATGCCCCTCCCCCAACCAGCACCGCCTTCGTTCATGTACTTCCTCACTCCATCCTTCCACCTCTCTTCGGTCTACCTCTCCCTCTCTGTCCCTCCACCTCGCTCTCGTACACCCTCTTGGTCATTCTCTCGCTTTCCATACGTTCATATGGCCGAACCATCTCAAGTTGTTCCTTTTCACACTTTCCAGCACATCTACCTCCACACCACACCTCCTTCTTACTTCCTCATTAGTCTGTCTATCCCTCCATGTAACTCCGCACGCACTCCTTAAGTAATTCATTTCCACTGCTCTCACTCTTGGTCTGAGTCTCTCAACCAACGTCCATGCTTCGCTTCCGTAAGTCAGTGTCGGGATTATCACACTGTCATGCAAGGACTTCTTCACTTCCTTAAACTTAAACACTCTTAATCATTACACCATCAAGACAGTTATAAGTACAGAACATGACCACTCAACTACCCGTGAAATGCCCTAGCTTCGGACGGGGGCTATACTTCGGACACTTACCATCCAACTACCACTCAATTTCTAGCTCAACTACCACTCAATTTCTAGCTCAACTACCACTCAACAATCAACTGAACTACCACCTCAACTACCACTTAACAACTACCACTAAACAGCCACTCAACTACCACCAGTAGGAGTGCCATAAAGGTCAGAAAGGGGGTGTTCAGACAGACATGAATTCCTTACTCCCAATATTCTGGCCTTAACTACCAACAAACATCTTCACAGCTGCCCAAACCACCACAATTACCACAATATGTACCACAACACTCAACAAGTATACCAACGTCTTACCTACAGCTACCACACACACACACACACACACACACACACACACACACACACACACCACACAGACACAACAACACACACACACACACACACACACACACACACACACACACACACACACACACACACACACACACACACACACACACACACACACACACACAATTATACCGCTCTCAACCCTCCAACTATCGTCCAATTGCTCTCATCTCTTGTCTTTCTAAAGTTTTTGAAACTATTCTTGCTTCCAAATTTCTTAAGTATTTCTCTTCTCATAATCTGCTCTCAGATCGCCAGTATGGCTTCCTTAAGGGTCGCTCTACTGGTGATCTTCTTTCATATCTTACTAACTCTTGGTCATCCTCATTTCGGTACTTCGGTGAGACTTTTTCTATTGCACTAGACATATCGAAAGCCTTCGATAGAGTCTGGCACAAATCTTTAATTTCTAAACTACCCTCCTTCGGTTTCTATCCCTCCATCTGTGCCTTTGTCTCTAATTTCCTTTCCGGCCGTTCCATAGCCGCGGTTGTGGACGGCCATTGTTCACTTCCTCACCCTATAAACTCCGGTGTTCCTCAGGGCTCTGTCCTATCTCCTATTCTCTTTCTAATTTTTATAAATGATCTCCTCAACTGCACCTCAATTCCCATCCATTCATACGCAGACGACTCAACCTTACACTACTCCATTAGTTTTTCAGAACGCCCCAGCCAGCAATCCCTCAACGACAAATGTAATGAAGCCATAGAACTCTTAAATTCTGATCTAAATACTATTTCCAATTGGGGCAGAGAAAACCTTGTTACCTTTAATGCTTCCAAAACCCAATTTCTCCATCTATCTACCCGTAAAGAACTCCCAGCGGACTATCCCTTATTCTTCAACAACACAAAAATCAATCCTTCATCTTCTCTCAATATTCTTGGTATCTCTTTTTCTTATGCTCTCAGTTGGAAAGACCATATTACCAGTCTTGCTAAGGCAGCCTCCCAGAAGCTGGGTGTGCTCAACCACCTTTGGGGTTATTTTTCCCCTGCACAGCTTCTTGCTCTGTACAGGGGCATAGTGCGTCCTTGTATTGAGCATTGTTCACATGTGTGGGGAGGTTCCTCTCACACCGCTCTTCTAGACAAAGTTGAAAGGAAGGCCTTTCGTATCATTAACTCCCGTCCACTCACCAACTCTCTGCAATCTCTCTCCCTCCGGGGCAATGTTGCATCTCTCTCGCTATTCTATCGCTACTATAATAATCAGTGTTCCTCAGAGCTTTCCCAGTGTATACCACCTCCTTTACGTAGGGCACGTGGTACCCGTCTTGCAACTCAATCCCACCCCTATGTGCAACTCTCCAACCCGAGAGTGAACCGTTACTCTGTCTTTCTTCTACTCAACAGCTGAGCTTCTGGAACTCTCTCCTAGAATCAGTCTTTCCCTCTTCCTATGACTTAAATTGCTTCAAACTTTGTGTGTCCAGGCATTTTGGCTCGAACGTCCCTTGATTTTGGCCCTGTTACTCTTTCAAGTATGGGGGAGGCACTCGCTATAGGCAGTTCTGCCTTTTGCCTCCCTCAATCACATAGAAAACAAAAAATACAGTACTACAAAGGTCTCTACAACCAACATAGCCACAATCCCTACAACGGCTTATGGAGAGATTATATATACTGTATATATATATACTGTATGTAAAACGGTTATTTGGTACTGTATACAGCATCATTTTTGAGGGCGGAAACAAACTGTTAATGAACTGATTGGCTGGCTATTATTAAAATTGGGGTCTGTTGTGTTTTTTGGGAGACTTCAATTGTTGCTGGAGAGAGAGAGAGAGAGAGAGAGAGAGAGAGAGAGAGAGAGAGAGAGAGAGAGAGAGAGAGTAGCATTGGAATAATACAGTCAAGATATTAATATAAATCTATGTATTAATGCCAGACGCCTTACCATGAGGGTAGCCATACACAACACGCTGCCAAGCGGAATGGACCGCAAGGTCTCTGAGATACTAACTATTCCTTGTAACTCTCCCTCCTTCCCTCCTCCTCCACCACTAACTATTCCTTGTAACTCTCCCTCCTTCCCTCCTCCTCCACCACTAACTATTCCTTGTAACTCTCCCTCCCTCCCTCCTCCTCCACCACTAACTATTCCTTGTAACCCTCCCTCCCTCCTCCACCACTAACTATTCCTTGTAACTCTCCCTCCCTCCTCCACCACTAACTATTCCTTGTAACTCTCCCTCCCTCCCTCCTCCTCCATCACTAACTATTCCTTGTAACTCTCCCTCCCTCCCTCCTCCTCCACCACTAACTATTCCTTGTAACTCTCCCTCCCTCCTCCTCCTCCACCACTCTCCTATACATCCGGGTTGAATGCCATCTTCTCTCCGCCTCCACGGTACCAAGAAATAAAAACATGCCTCCAGGGAATGTTACCGCCTCTCGTGTTCACTAACATGAAGCCTCTCCGCCTCTCGTGTTCACTAACATGAAGCCTCCTGTTACCGCCTCTCTTCACTAACATGCCTCCAGGGAATGTTACCCCTCTCGTGTTCACTAACATGAAGCCTCCAGGGAATGTTACCCTCTCGTGTTCACTAACATGAAGCCTCCAGGGAATGTTACCGCCTCTCGTGTTCACTAACATGAAGCCTCCAGGGAATGTTACCGCCTCTCGTGTTCACTAACATGAAGCCTCCAGGGAATGTTACCGCCTCTCGTGTTCACTAACATGAAGCCTCCAGGGAATGTTACCGCCTCTCGTGTTCACTAACATGAAGCCTCCAGGGAATGTTACCGCCTCTCGTGTTCACTAACATGAAGCCTCCAGGGAATGTTACCGCCTCTCGTGTTTACTAACATGAAGCCTCCAGGGAATGTTACCGCCTCTCGTGTTCACTAACATGAAGCCTCCAGGGAATGTTACCGCCTCTCGTGTTCACTAACATGAAGCCTCCAGGGAATGTTACCGCCTCTCGTGTTCACTAACATGAAGCCTCCAGGGAATGTTACCGCCTCTCGTGTTCACTAACATGAAGCCTCCAGGGAATGTTACCGCCTCTCGTGTTCACTAACATGAAGCCTCCAGGGAATGTTACCGCCTCTCGTGTTCACTAACATGAAGCCTCCAGGGAATGTTACCGCCTCTCGTGTTCACTAACATGAAGCCTCCAGGGAATGTTACCGCCTCTCGTGTTTCACTAACATGAAGCCTCCAGGGAATGTTACCGCCTCTCGTGTTCACTAACATGAAGCCTCCAGGGAATGTTACCGCCTCTCGTGTTCACTAACATGAAGCCTCCAGGGAATGTTACCGCCTCTCGTGTTCACTAACATGAAGCCTCCAGGGAATGTTACCGCCTCTCGTGTTCACTAACATGAAGCCTCCAGGGAATGTTACCGCCTCTCGTGTTCACTAACATGAAGCCTCCAGGGAATGTTACCGCCTCTAGTGTTCACTAACATGAAGCCTCCAGGGAATGTTACCGCCTCTCGTGTTCACTAACATGAAGCCTCCAGGGAATGTTACCGCCTCTCGTGTTCACTAACATGAAGCCTCCAGGGAATGTTACCGCCTCTCGTGTTCACTAACATGAAGCCTTCCGGGAATGTTACCGCCTCTCGTGTTCACTAACATGAAGCCTCCAGGGAATGTTACCGCCTCTCGTGTTCACTAACATGAAGCCTCCAGGGAATGTTACCGCCTCTCGTGTTCACTAACATGAAGCCTCCAGGGAATGTTACCGCCTCTCGTGTTCACTAACATGAAGCCTCCAGGGAATGTTACCGCCTCTCGTGTTCACTAACATGAAGCCTCCAGGGAATGTTACCGCCTCTCGTGTTCACTAACATGAAGCCTCCAGGGAATGTTACCGCCTCTCGTGTTCACTAACATGAAGCCTCCAGGGAATGTTACCGCCTCTCGTGTTCACTAACATGAAGCCTCCAGGGAATGTTACCGCCTCTCGTGTTCACTAACATGAAGCCTCCAGGGAATGTTACCGCCTCTCGTGTTCACTCACATGAAGCCTCCAGGGAATGTTACCGCCTCTCGTGTTCACTAACATGAAGCCTCCAGGGAATGTTACCGCCTCTCGTGTTCACTAACATGAAGCCTCCAGGGAATGTTACCGCCTCTCGTGTTCACCCGCGGTATCTTGTGTATTGGTTTGTTAGTTTGTTGGTTTCTCTTTCATTCTCTCATCTCTCTCTCTCCATTGAGGGGGTATTAGTAGCTTTTTATGGACCCCCTTCTACCTCATGTTTAACATAATAGTTTTTGAAATTTTAAGACGTTCGTTCCATTAGTTTGGCGATTTTGAAACCTTTCGCCCCATTTATTTGGCAATATTAAGACCTTTCGTGCCATTTAGGTGTCGATTTCTTGTCTGGTGAGCGATAGCGACCCTGTAACTTTGGATGGAATCTGCCTTTGGCCGGGACATTTTTCTATCGAAAAATGTACAAATATATCTTGAAAGGGGGTCTAGGTTATTTTGTGTAAGCTTGATGGAGGTCTAGCGAGGAAACTCAAAAATAAATAAATAAATAAATGAATAGGCCAAAAAACCATCATTACCGGTACCCCCTTAAGCAAAAGGTTTCTTGTGGCTCTGCCGTAGGACGCACCACCAGGGACCTCTTCATAACAACCCAAAAAAAAACCCCCCCACCAGGACCTCTTCATAAACAGCTAACATTGTCTCCGATGATCATACCTGCAAAATAGAAACACAAAAATGAGATCAACTTGACTAATATATATTACTGGACAATATAACCAAACAGAAATAGGGTGTCAAACCGGAGCCATTTTGTTTGAAGACTTGAATGACTATGAGGAGGAATACAAGACAATATGAGGAGGAATACAAGACAATATGAGGAGGAATACAAGACAATATGAGGAGGAATACAAGACAATATGAGGAGGAATACAAGACAATATGAGTACAAAGGAGTACAAAGGAAATCAAGCAACAACAGGTCTAGTGACCCTTCTAGGTTGCTTGTCCTCCAAAACACTGAGGATCAAGTGTCCAAACAGTGGTTCAGAGTGGGTAAGGGAACATTGGAAAGGGAACTACTGCCCTGCCACTAACGTGGCAGGACTAGGAAGTTAGTAGGGGACATATGGGTTAGTAACTGAGGGGAGGATAAAGTTATTCATTTACAAACGCAGTCAGTCGCGGGTTTGATGCGAGATATTTGTCTAGAGCGGAATTTAAATGATCAAACGGTGCTGCAGTCTATACGTCTCGGGGAAGCCCATTCCACAAGTTGACAAATCGATTGAAGAAGAAATTCTTAGATTCGTGCGAGTTAAAAGATTTACCAATAATTTTGCAACTGTTTCCCCCGCGTGTAATTAGATTGGTCGATAGTGAAGTACTTACTACAGTTCATATTGTCGATGCCTTTGATGATTTTGAAACACTTGAATTAAGTCGCCTCTTAATATGCGCTGGGTTAAAGGAAATAGATTTAATTCTCTAAGACGCTCTTCGTATGGTTTGTTCTTTAGGCTAGGTATCATTTTGGTAACTCTACGGTTGAACTCGTTCTAGCTTGTTTATATCTTTTTGGTAATAAGGGCACCAGGATTGAACGCAGTATTCCAGAAGAGGGCGGACTAAGGAATTGTAAAGGGTTAGGATAACTTCTTTGGATTTATGCTCAAATGACCTGCCTATAAAGCCAATTATTTTGTTTGCCTTCTTAACAACTTCTGAACATTGTTGACTCGGTTTTAGGTTACTCGATATTGTTACTCCCAGATCAGTTTCTCTGTTTACATTCTTAAGCTGAGTGCCATTCATCGAATATTTGCTTTCTCATTTAGGTATCCGACATGTAGTACTTTACATTTATCCGCATTGAAACTCATTTGCCAAATTTGGGCCCAACATGACAATTTATCTAGATTGTGTTGCATATCGTCAACTTGTTCTTTTGAGAGTACGCTATTTGCAATTTTTGTATCGTCAGCAAATTTTGAGATTGTGCAAGGGAGACCCTAATCTATGTCGTTGATGTAAATTAGAAAGGGAATTGGTCTTAGTACTGATCCCTGGGGTAACCCCGCTACTTACCTGTACATTGGTCCATTTAGATGCCTTACCGTTTATAACTACTCTTTGCTTTCTGTCGCTGAGCCAATTTTCTATCCATTTCAACACACCGTCTTGTATTCCATGCGCTTTTAGTTTTAGCAGTAAACGTTTGTGGGGAACTTTGTCAAAGGCCTTTTGAAAATCAAGGTATATAATATCTACAGCTTTACTCTCATCGTAGAGGTTGAGGATATCGTGGAAGAAGTCTAAGAGGTTTGTTAAACAGGAACGTTTTTTACGAAAAGCCGTGTTGAGTATCTTTAAGTATGTTATTTTCCTCTAAGTGATTTACGAGTCTGTCTCGTATGACCGTTTCTAGCATTTTACATACAACTGAGGTTAAGCTATGGACGATAGTTACTGGGTAAGGATTTGCTGCCTTTTTTGAATATCGGTGTTACGTTGGCTAGCTTCCACTGATCAGGCATAGTTCCAGACTGCAAGGATCTAATTGATCTTAATGTCAGTGGTTTGGAGAGCTCATTCTTTGCTTCCTTTAGAACTCTAGGCGAGATTGTATCAGGTCCTGGCGTTTTATTTACCTTGAGTTTATCTAAACAATTCAATACTTCTCTCTCTGTAACGGTGATATTGCTTAGAACATCTGAATTATCAATCTGAATCGGCGATGGTGTAGGGATATCACTGAGTTCTTCTGTTGTAAAAACTGATGCAAAGAAGGTATTGAGGGCATTACTCATTTGTACTTCGTCTTTGGTGTATTCTCCTTTTTCATCGACTAACGGCCCAACAGTTTGAAGTAACTACTTTTTTCTTTCTGATATAACTATAGAATTCTTTCGGGTTTGTTTTACTTTGATTCGCAATATGTAACTCTAAGGTCTTTTTACTTTGCTTAATTAACTTTTTGGCTTTGCGTCGTAGCTCTAACAAATTTCACCCCGTTCTTCGTCCATTTTGTGAGGATTTTAATCTATCATTAGCAAATTTTTTAGCAAGCAGGCAGTTTGAATATCTTTATTCCACCATTTGCTCTTATTATTATGTCCTGTACGCCGTATTTTCGATGTTATGCATTCTTGCACTGCTTTTTAGGTAAGTGGTTTCGAATAACTTCCAAGATGTATTTATGTCGTTATTGTTAATTTAAAAAGCTCCAGTCAGTTTCTTTAAACATAGCTCTAAGTTTATGGAAGTTTGCTTTCTTGAAATTAGGGACTTTTTCGATGCTACTATTTGGTTCGTTACTAGTAAACTTTAAAGTGAAAGTTATCGTACGATGGTCGCTGTTACTGAATTCATCACCAACATTCAAATTCTCTATCAATTCTTCTATTGTTGCAAGTACAATGTCAAGAACGTTATTACCACGGGTCGGCATTCGAACAAATTGATAAAGCGAACTCTCTTGCAAGTTCGTATACAAGTCATGTCCGGAGTGTGAAGTAAGAGTATCGCCCCACTTGGTCACAGGTAAATTAAAGTCGCCAAAAATTACGGTATCTTGTGAGTTACTTACATCTGCAATTTGTTCGTAAATTTCTCGGTCAGTTTGCACTGATTGAGCTGGAGGTCTGTATATTAACGCAAGTATTATTTTTGTACCTTTATTATTCTTTATTAGCACAAAAGATGTGTCGACGTTCACAATTTGAGGAGTTGAACGATAGAGAAGAAAAAAAAACCAGTGGTAGATGATCAAACGAATATAATTTATATGAAAGTTATCTATCAGTCAGTCATACCTCCGGACTAGAGCTTATGACCTTTCTTTGCTTTGCCTGCCTGCTTTTCTGTTTCCCGTTTAAGCAGGATTACTCGGAAGAGAATAGAACATGTAACCGACATAAATAAATACGATGATAGTTTTGTAATACTATCACATTCTCCCCACAAAATGACGTGTAAACCCACAACGAGTTCACACCACCATCAACCGTGTCTACTTTGTCTGGATTCTGGTTCCGCAAACTATTTTACGCATACGCACTACTGCGGTAAAACGGCTAAGCCAAGCGACTCGCCATTAGTTTGAACATTGGCTACATTTTTGCTTCTCCCACCAGGTAAGGCGGAGTGTAGTAGCTACTGTAGTTACAGTACTGTATGTATAGATATATATAAGGTGGTCTTTTAAGCATAGGTAGCGCTTCAGTATCCCTCACCCTGAGTACCAGTATAGGGCTGCTGTGCAAGCAAGTGCGCATCCCACCATCAAGGTCACTCTGCTAGCATAGATATGGCTTGGTTAAGCGATATGCATGTGTGTCAATATAGGTGTCATGGCCATCCCATGGGGTCGTTCTACCAGTATACTATAAATTCATATATATATTTGTTTTCACCAACCAACCTTTACTTCTTAACCCTCGATTACTGAAATCAACAAATACATGTGGTCCACTCCAAGGACAGAGTGTGCCAGTTTAAACAGGCTGTTTTCAACATAGCTAGCCTGCTATCATAGGTAATGTGCCTCATTGTTGAAAAGCACCACCACTGTCACTATACCCCTCCTATCCACCATCAAAAACCTCTGACCCTCTTTACTATCGATGGTAATTATGTTTTGGGAGCTCTGAACAACTATATGGAAA
Organism: Paralithodes platypus; assembly: GCA_032716605.1. Lineage (NCBI taxonomy): Eukaryota > Metazoa > Arthropoda > Malacostraca > Decapoda > Lithodidae > Paralithodes > Paralithodes platypus. The sequence goes on along the minus strand of CM064493.1, from coordinate 7,060,785 downwards.
CGGGGAAATTCCTCCACTTCCATTATATCCACCGCTTTCCACTCTCTTTCCCTCTTCGTTCATCAAAACACATCCTCTCTCCTCCCTCCCGCCCCAACCACACACCCGCCTCTTCCCTCAACACACACTTCTCCCTCCTCCTCTCCCCCCACCACAGTACCCCCGCCCCTCATAACTCCTCAACCAACATTCCTCCTCCCCTCTCTCTCTCGCACAAAAACACCCTATCTCTCCCTCCCACAACACGCCCCTCCTGCCCCCCGACTATACGCACCATCCTCCCCCCCCCCTACCCCCCCCCCTACATACTCATTTCACTCTCACCAACACACCACACACAAAACACTCTCTCTCTAGATCTCACACACACACACACAAAAACCCATCTCTCCCCTAGAACACGTGACTCTCCTCCTTCCCCCACACAATATCTCTCCTTTCACCCCAGCCCATCCACCCCCCCCCCCCCCCCCCACATACACTCACCCTCCCTCCCTTCCCTCGCTCATAAACCTCTCTTCTCTCTCTCTAAAAAATTCCCCGTCGCTTCTCGCCTTCCTCCCTCTGTATCCGCCTATACCACCACTATCCCCCCGATCCCCCGCACCCCTCACTCTCCCTCACCCTTCCCCGCCCCCCCCCCCCAGCATTATTTAATGCCAGATATGTAAATGACGGCCGCTTCTGTGTCATCTGATGTGAAATATTTTACACATTTACCCCCGGCAACCCTCAATTTTGGAAGTTTACTCTGTTGGAAATAATTCTACGTTGGTAAGGTTCGCTGGCTGCTCTCTATCTCTTATCTCTTGCCCAGGCGAGTGGGGATACATTGTGTGTTGAAACTTTGTTTGAAGACCTTTTTTGGAAACCCGAGAATTAAGGGGAGATGGGTCGTTTTTTCTGGTTTTTTCTGGGTCCCCCCTTCTTCCTCATGTTTAGACCCATTAGTTTTCAAGATTAGACTATGTTTAGACCTCCATTAGTTTTCAGATTATAACTGAGGTTTTAGCCCCATTAGTTTTCAGATTATAAAGATGTTGTGCGGCCCATTAATGTTTTGGCGATGTTAAGACCTTTTCGCCCCATTTTTTTCAATAATAAAACTTTTGGTTTCATTTAGGTGTCTATTTTTTCCTGTGCGAGCGATAGCGAGCCTGTATTTTAGAGAGGAACCGGCCTTCGGCAGGAAATTTATCTTGAAAAAGGTTCCGTGGTCTTGGGCAGGTGTATTTTTAAGCTTTGATAGACGGTCTAGGGAGGAAACTAAAAACATAAATAAAATTAGAAATACATAAATGAGGAAAAATCAATAGGCCCCACCCCCGTTAATTACGATAGAGTACCGGTATAGAAAGTTTCCTTTGGAATACAAGAGAGTCACACTAAAGCAGCTCCAGTAAAACCGTCCTAAGGTTACCTAGGATCAAGTTTAAGAGAGCATCTTAACCCTTTCAACATTATATGACTGCATTTTGAACAGTTTTACTCTGGCTATTATTATAAGACGAATGATTACACAGTTTTTAAGAAGGATCTGTGGGAAATAAGAGGGTAAATTCTACCTCAGTCTAAAAAAAAACCCCCCCCCCCCCTCTGACAAACCATGGTGGCCCTTTCTGCCCATTCCTAAGCAAATTATAATCGTCTACTAATAGCCAGCAAACAGAAAATATATAAATAATCGATAATTGAAAGGGATAATCCCAGACTTATATATATACTGTATATATATATATACAGTACCGTATATATATATATATATATATATATATTAGTGCCTAATATACAGTACATATAGATCCTCTCTCTCTCTCTCCTCCTCCATCTCTCCTCACTTCTCTCTCTCATCTCTCTCCTCTCTCTCTCTCTCTCACTCACTCACTCAGTCACCTCACTCCATCTCTAATGACAGGCCCGACAGACATACAGACAGACGGGCCCCACAAACAGTGTTCCACCTTTTTCCGCCCGATACAGTAAAAGGACAGTTTATGTGTAGTGTGTGTGTGTTGGTGTTACTCAGTTAACTTCAGTTTACCTTGTTCGTCAAGGGGAATCCACGCAATGCGGGCTAAGCTCATTATTATCGCGCCTCCTTAACTGGGAATGTATTGCGTGAAATGCATGTTAAGTGTTTTTGTTTTATGTACTGTTGGAATGGCTGTGGATGTGGTGTTTGTGTCCTGTATTTTAGCCAATTGGGCGACATCGTAAACGAAGGCTTAGTTGGTGGATCTGTATGGTACCATTCCCATTTCTCACTATAGACGGTACCGTCTCGCCCGAAGGCTTAGGTAGCCATCAGCTTAGGTGAACCATATGATACCCATCTCGCCTTGTACCATTTTTGCCAACCCCAGATGGGACGTCACAACCGTCCCGTCCACTTATTCCAGGTACCTATTTACAGCTAGGTGAACTGAGGCTAACACATGAAAGGAGACAAGCCCAATTTCACTCCGTGTCTTGTGTGTGTGTGTGTGTGTGTGTGTGTGTGTGGTGTGTGGTGTGTGTAGTTTGTGGTAGTTTGTGTGTGTGGTAAATTCTTGTTTTGGTCTGTTTGGTTATGGTGGATGTGTGTGGTTAAAATGTGTTTTTGTCGTGGTGTTTGTTTGTGTATGTATGTTTTGTTTATGAGTGTGTGTGTGTTTTCTTGTTTTGGTCTGTTGGTATGATTGGATTGGTGTGTATGTTTGTTGTGTGTGTGTGATGCGTTTCTTGTTTTTTTTTGGGGGGTAAAATGGATGTATGTGATGGGTGTGTGTGTTTGTGTGTGTTTGAAATGATACGAAATTTGGTAACAGAAACTTTATGACAACCGAACAGATTTCCAATTTCATATAGTTAACTTTTCCCTTTCTTTGCGGAAATATCCCCAACAGACCGCTATGTGTGTTTTTACTTCCTCAGAACTTAATACGCTATAGTAGAGTTCCTGTTCAAAATATGAACACTTTTTAGAAGCTTGTAAGGGTCTCTTATTAGAACATTGTTGAAACAAGTGATATGAATATACCTCTTAAAAAGACATTTTTAAACAAACTACCATATGAGATATTTTTAACTAACCTACAAGAATTAAATAAAAATATTAGAACAAGTGACGTTATTTCAAGAAACCACCATCTTAGAACTGCTAGAGACGATATGAGTAAATTTGTGTGAAGAACAATCTCAGCTAATAATGATGACGTCATTGAATTTACCAAACACTGCATCTACTGATATGTCGACGTATTATTACCAGAATGTTGATTGCCAAGGAGCATGGCTGATCCTGTCAGAGTGGGGGGTTGAGCGATCCCCTTGCCTCCCAGAGCTCAACCTCACTTTTATCTCATGCTAAATAATATGTGTTCAAATGCTTTTTGACGTAGTTAATGATTTCTTCTTCGATATCCGACGACGAAAATGGTGACTCCGTGCCTTCCTCCCTTTTCCGGATTCCATCCCTTCCTCAATTTTCAAACTAACTGATTTTGTCTCACTCTAACTTCTGACTACAAGAATTGACTTCCCGAATTTACCAACCCCCTGGTTTTTGACTATTTTTCATTAGTAACTATACTACTCTTTCTTTTAGGGCAAACACTCTACACCAGGTATTATATATATAGCCGGATTTGCCAGTTCTATAACAGAAACCCGATTACGGCCGGATGGCCTGTGGCCTGATGAATTCCATCCGCCTCTCTATTTTGCCTTGGGGTGGGTGTTTTGACTGTAGCTCTATATTTTTCATATATCTATACTAATTTCAACTCTTTTCACATGTGTGTGTGTGGTGTGTGGTGTGTTCTTAGGTTCTTGACTTGAGAAACTGTATGAGAGATATAGTAGTTGTGATTGAATGAGCCTGTGTAATGTGGATGCGTATTGTGTGGGCGTGTGATGTGTTGTCTCTCTGGAGGCTGAAAGAGAGAGAGAGCGAGAGAGAGTGGGAGGGGGCAAGACTAGTGGGTGGAGAAGGGTGTGTTACTGTGATAGGGTTGGTGAGAGTGGGAGGAAGGGGAAGGTGGGATGGGATAGTGGTGTTTTTTCTTTCTCCGGTGGGAAAGTGAAGGGGGATGGTGGTGTCTGTATGGGGATGGTGGGAGTGTGGGGGGGGGGGGGGGAGGGTGTCTGTAAGTTTGTCTGTCCTATTAACACAACCATAAACAATACCACAACCCTACAACCACCAATATCACCACTACAACCATCACTACTTCAACCATACCATCACCACCAATATCACCACCACAACCACTACCTCCATCACCACAACCACCACCAATATCATCACCACAACCACTACCTCCATCACCACAACCACCAAAATCACTACCATCACCACCACAACCACTGCATTCACCCCTACCATCATCACCACCAATGTCACTACCATCACTACATTCACCCCTACCATCACCACCACAACCACCACCAATACCACTACAACCACCACCAATATCACCACTACAACCACTATCATCACCACAACTACTACCATCACCAGAAGCATCATACATTTACCCCTACCATCACCACCACAACCACCACCATCATCACCACATCCACTACCACCACCACAATCGCCACCTTACCTATCACAATCATAACCATCAATACATCTACCATCATCACGCTCTCCCCCCAACCACCATCCCCCCCCCCCCCTTCAAACACCCACAACCCCCCCCCCCCCCCCCCCCCCCTCCCCGAAATACCCTACCAGCAGCTTGAACTGAACAGAGGTAATTGTTAAACCCACCTCACTGCTACTCTCGTGTGTGTGTGTGTGTGTGTGTGTGTGTGTGTGTGTGTGTGTGTGTGTGTGTGTGTGTATTCACTTTATTCCCTGTCTACTATATGCCTGTTTTGTTTGTCCTTTTGTTTAATTTCTGTACCAGCGAAGTCGTTTTAATTTTGTTAAATTTTGTTCTTGCTATATCTAGACGATTTTGTGCAGCTTAAAAAGGATCTGCGGTAGTAAGAAGGATGAAGTGCGATAGTTCGAAGCCTGTTAATTGTTGAAGGCCCTTTTGAAACTGAATAAAATCGTCTACTAGCAGCCTGAACAAAGTTAAAGGACGTTGACGGTACAGAAACGATTACAAATATTATCCCTTTTACTGTTCTGCTCAAAGTTGTATATGTCTGTCTGTCTGTCCTACTGTCTATTCATTTGATTAACTCCCCTTCTGTCTGTCTACCTGTCTGTCTATTAATTTGGTTACCTCCTTTATGTCTGTCTGTCTGTCGGTCCCGCTGTCTATTCATTTGGTTACCTCCCCTTCTGTCTGTCTGTCTGTCTGTCTATTTGTACATCTGTCTAAAAATAATATAATTATTTGCATCGTTCTACTGAAACTTCTATTGCCTGCCTATCTGTCTGTCTGTATGTCTCTTCATTTGATTACCTACCCTTCTGCCTGTCTGTTTGTTTTTCTGTCTACAAAATATAACCACCATCACTTCTCTGCTCTAGGTTCTGTCTCTTCATTTGGTTACTGGTCCTTCTGTATGTCTGTCTGTCTGTCCCGCTGTCTATTAATTTGATAATCTGTCCAACTGTCAGTCTGTCTACAAATGTAAACTTTCACTGCTCTGCTCAAACTTCTGTCTGTCTGTCTGCGTTTGTATTTGGTGTTTGTATTTGGGTGTATATAATCGTTTGTATTTGGTGTTTGTATTTGGGTGTATATAATCGTTTGTATTTGGTGTTTGTATTTGGTGTTTGTATTTGGTGTTTGTATTTGGTGTTTGTATTTGGGTGTATATAATCGTTTGTATGTGGTGTTTGTATTTGGTGTTTTGCATTTGGTGTTTTGCATTTGGTGTTTTCCATTTGGTGTTTTGCATTTGGTGTTTTCCATTTGGTGTTTTGCATTTGGTGTTTTGCATTTGGTGTTTTGCATTTGGTGTTTTGCATTTGGTGTATATAATCGTTTTGGTATTTGGTGTTTGTAATTTTGGGTGTATATAATCGTTTTGTATTTGGTGGTTTGTAGTTGGGGTGTATATAATCGTTTTGTATTTGGTTTGTTTGTATTTGGTGTTTGTATATTGGTGTTGATGTATTTTTGTTTTTTTTTTGTTGTATTTGGTGTTTGTATTTGGTGTTTGTATTTGTGTTTGTTGTATTTGGTGTTTGTATTGTGGTTGTTTGTATTTGGTTGTATATAATCGTTTTGTATTTGGTGTTTGTATTGGTGTTTTGTATTTGGGTGTAATATGTTATAATCGTTTGTATTTGGTGTTTTGTATTTGTGGGTTAATATAATCGTTTGTATTTGGTGTTTGTATTTGGGTGTATATAATCGTTTTGTATTTGTGTGTTGTATTTGGTGTTTGTTATTTGGTGTTTGTATTTGGTGTTTGTATTTGGGTGTTTTGTATTTGGTGTTGTTTGTATGTTGGTGTTGTTGTATTTGGGTGTATATAATCGTTTTGTAATTTGGTTGTTTGTATTTGGTGTTGGTATTTGGTGTTTGTAATTTGGGTTGGGTGGTATAATCGTTTGTATTTGGTGTTTGTATTTGGTGTTTGTATTTGGGTGTATATAATCGTTTGTATTTGGTGTTTGTATTTGGTGTTTGTATTTGGTGTTTTGTATTTGGTGTGTTGTATTTTGGTGTTTGTAATTGGTGTGTTGTCTTTGGTGTATTGTATTTGGTGTTTGTATTTGGGGTGTATTATAATCGTTTGTATTGGTGGTGTTTGTATTTGGTGTGTTTTTGTATTTGGTGTTTGTATTTGGTGTTTGTATTTGGTGTTTGTATTTGGTGTTTGTATTTGGTTGTTTGTATTTTGGGTGTATATAAACGTTTTGTATTGGTGTTGTATTTGGATTGTTTGTATTTGGTGTTTGTATTATATTGGTGTTTGTATTTGAGTGTTTGTATTTGGTGGTTGTCTTTGGTGTTTGTATTTGGTGTTGTATTTGGTGTTTGTATGGTTGGGGGTATATAATCGTTTGTATCTTGGTGTTTGTATTGTGTTTGTATTTGGTTGTTTGTATTTGGGTTTGTATTTGGTGTTTGTTATTTGGTGGTTCTGTATTTGGTGTTTGTATTTGGTGTTTGTATTTCGGGTGTATATAATCGTTTTGGTATTTGGTGTTTGTATTTGGTGTTTTGTATTTGGTGTTGTATTTGGTGGGTTTTGTATTTGGGTGTATATAATCGTTTGTATTTGGTGTTTGTTATTTGGTGTTTGTATGTGTGTGTTGTATTTGGTGTTTTGTATTTGGGTGTAATATATCGTTTGTATTTGGTGTTTGTATTGGTGTTTGTATTGGTGGTTTGTATTTGGTGTTTGTATTTGGTGTTTTGTATTTGGTGGTAATATAATTCGTTTGTAATTTGGGTGTGTTTGTATGTTGGTGTTGGTATTGGTGTGGTGTTTGTATTTGGTGTTTGTATTTGGTGTTTGTATTAGGGGTGGATAGTAATCGTTTGGTATTTGGTGTTGTGTATTTGGTGTTTGTATTTGGTGTTGTGTATTTGGTGTTTGTATTTATGGTTTTGTTTTTGGTGTTTTTATTTGGGTTTGTATTTGGGTGGAGATAAATCGTTTGTATTTTTGTGTTTGTATGTGGTGTTTGGTATTTGTGTGTGTTTGTATATTGGTGTTTGTATTTGGGTGTATATCAATCGTTTTGTATTTGGTGTTTGTATTTGGTGTTGTATTTGGTGTTTTATTTGGTGTTTGTATTTGGTGTTTGTATTTGGGTGTATATAATCGTTTGTATTTGGTGTTTGTATTTGGTGTTTGTATTTGGTGTTTGTATTTGGTGTTTGTATTTGGTGTTTGTATTTGGTGTTTGTATTTGGGTGTATATAATCGTTTGTATTTGGTGTTTGTATTTGGTGTTTGTATTTGGTGTTTGTATTTGGGTGTATATAATCGTTTGTATTTGGTGTTTGTATTTGGTGTTTGTATTTGGGTGTATATAATCGTTTGTATTTGGTGTTTGTAGTGTTTGTATTTGGTGTTTGTATTTGGTGTTTGTATTTGGTGTTTGTATTTGGTGTTTGTATTTGGGTGTATATAATCGTTTGTATTTGGTGTTTGTATTTGGTGTTTGTATTTGGTGTTTGTATTTGGTGTTTGTATTTGGTGTTTGTATTTGGTGTTTGTATTTGGTGTTTGTATTTGGTGTTTGTATTTGGGTGTATATAATCGTTTGTATTTGGTGTTTGTATTTGGTGTTTGTATTTGGGTGTATATAATCGTCTTGTCAAAGTGTAGCAGCAAAATTACTTTGAATTAATATGTTTGGAATAACTATCTCTCTCTGTCTGTCTGTCTGTCGTCTGTCTGTCCCTGTCTCTCGTGCGTTTATAATAATTATAAGCTAAAACGTCTGAGCTCCATTAAAGTCTCTCTCTCCCTCTCTCTCTCCTCTGTCTGTCTGTCTGTCTGTCTCTCCTCTCTCTCTCGTGCGTTATAATTAATAAGCTAAATAATACCGTCTGAGCTCCATTAAAGTCTGTCTCTCTCTCTCTCTCTCTCTCTCTCTCTCGTGCGTATATAATAATTAATAAGCTAAATAATACCGTCTGAGCTCCATTAAAGTCTCTCTCTCTCTCGTGCGTATATAATAATTAATAAGCTAAATAATACCGTCTGAGCTCCATTAAAGTCTCTCTCTCTCTCTCTCTCTCTCGTGCGTATATAATAATTAATAAGCTAAATAATACCGTCTGAGCTCCATTAAAGTCTGTCTCTCTCTCTCTCTCTCTCGTGCGTATATAATAATTAATAAGTTAAATAATACCGTCTGAGCTCCATTAAAGTCTCTCTCTCTCTCTCTCTCTCTCTCTCTCTCGTGCGTATATAATAATTAATAAGCTAAATAATACCGTCTGAGCTCCATTAAAGTCTCTCTCTCTCTCTCTCTCTCGTGCGTATATAATAATTAATAAGCTAAATAATACCGTCTGAGCTCCATTAAAGTCTCTCTCTCTCTCTCTCTCTCTCTCGTGCGTATATAATAATTAATAAGCTAAATAATACCGTCTGAGCTCCATTAAAGTCTGTCTCTCTCTCTCTCTCTCTCGTGCGTATATAATAATTAATAAGCTAAATAATACCGTCTGAGCTCCATTAAAGTCTGTCTCTCTCTCTCTCTCTCTCTCGTGCGTATATAATAATTAATAAGCTAAATAATACCGTCTGAGCTCCATTAAAGTCTGTCTCTCTCTCTCTCGTGCGTATATAATAATTAATAAGCTAAATAATACCGTCTGAGCTCCATTAAAGTCTGTCTCTCTCTCTCTCTCGTGCGTATATAATAATTAATAAGCTAAATAATACCGTCTGAGCTCCATTAAAGTCTCTCTCTCTCTCTCTCTCTCTCGTGCGTATATAATAATTAATAAGCTAAATAATACCGTCTGAGCTCCATTAAAGTCTGTCTCTCTCTCTCTCTCTCTCTCTCGTGCGTATATAATAATTAATAAGCTAAATAATACCGTCTGAGCTCCATTAAAGTCTCTCTCTCTCTCTCTCTCTCTCGTGCGTATATAATAATTAATAAGCTAAATAATACCGTCTGAGCTCCATTAAAGTCTGTCTCTCTCTCTCTCTCTCTCTCTCGTGCGTATATAATAATTAATAAGCTAAATAATACCGTCTGAGCTCCATTAAAGTCTCTCTCTCTCTCTCTCTCTCTCGTGCGTATATAATAATTAATAAGCTAAATAATACCGTCTGAGCTCCATTAAAGTCTGTCTCTCTCTCTCTCTCTCTCTCTCTCGTGCGTATATAATAATTAATAAGCTAAATAATACCGTCTGAGCTCCATTAAAGTCTCTCTCTCTCTCTCTCTCTCGTGCGTATATAATAATTAATAAGCTAAATAATACCGTCTGAGCTCCATTAAAGTCTCTCTCTCTCTCTCTCTCTCTCGTGCGTATATAATAATTAATAAGCTAAATAATACCGTCTGAGCTCCATTAAAGTCTCTCTCTCTCTCTCTCTCGTGCGTATATAATAATTAATAAGCTAAATAATACCGTCTGAGCTCCATTAAAGTCTCTCTCTCTCTCTCTCTCTCTCTCTATGTATATAATAATTAATAAGCTAAATAATACCGTCTGAGCTCCATTAAAGTCTGTCTCTCTCTCTCTCTCTCTCGTGCGTATATAATAATTAATAAGCTAAATAATACCGTCTGAGCTCCATTAAAGTCTGTCTCTCTCTCTCTCTCTCTCTCGTGCGTATATAATAATTAATAAGCTAAATAATACCGTCTGAGCTCCATTAAAGTCTCTCTCTCTCTCTCTCTCTCGTGCGTATATAATAATTAATAAGCTAAATAATACCGTCTGAGCTCCATTAAAGTCTGTCTCTCTCTCTCTCTCTCTCTCGTGCGTATATAATAATTAATAAGCTAAATAATACCGTCTGAGCTCCATTAAAGTCTGTCTCTCTCTCTCTCTCTCGTGCGTATATAATAATTAATAAGCTAAATAATACCGTCTGAGCTCCATTAAAGTCTGTCTCTCTCTCTCTCTCTCGTGCGTATATAATAATTAATAAGCTAAATAATACCGTCTGAGCTCCATTAAAGTCTCTCTCTCTCTCTCTCTCTCTCGTGCGTATATAATAATTAATAAGCTAAATAATACCGTCTGAGCTCCATTAAAGTCTGTCTCTCTCTCTCTCTCTCTCTCTCTCTCGTGCGTATATAATAATTAATAAGCTAAATAATACCGTCTGAGCTCCATTAAAGTCTAAAACTCTAAATTATGCAACAGGACAGGCCCCATAAATAACACATATGGGGACAGAACAAAAACTATATAAAACCAGGCGAAACGAGACCTATATATACCGCTTTCAATACCACCCCCTTTCAACCTCAATTCACAGACCGCATTGATCTTTGAATACAGGCCGAGGAGGTATAAAAAGATTCCTTGCAAATTAAAAGGGTCTGCCAATCTGATATACCAGGATCCCTTTGAATATAACACAGGTCATTAACTGAGCAGACACTGGTTAGAGATAAGCCCCATTATTATATGTATGCAGCATTATTATTCACTGCACTTTTGAGCCGGGGTTGTTGTTGAGTTGCAAAACCCGAGTAGGCTGTTGCGTTGTGTCACAAAGCATTTCTTTAGTTGTCGAGCATTACTACCTTTGCGCAGTCTTTATTATTCGCCTGCCTATTATTACTATATGTCCTAGCATTTATTGTGACCCGTATTCTGCATTATAATTGTTCAAGATTCTTTAAGAACATCTTCCCAGCATCAGACTTATTTCAGAAGTTTCCAGTTGATGTTGCAGGACTAGCATTGCACTTTCTTTAATACAGGATTGCCAGTTATTTGAGTATCTACCGTAACGTTAATTAATCACGTTAACTATCTTTTCTTTGTGTAAAATAATCGAGTAATCTTTTACTGTTTGAGAATAGGCTGTTTCATTGAGCGTCAGCCTAGTGTGTGTGCACCACTTACCGAGTCATAGGATACCTCGTTGTCCAGGCACGACTCAGGGCGGTAATGGTGTTTTGTTTTCCAGTGTTTAAGGCAGGGGTTGGATCTAGTGTTACCGTTGTTGCTTTTTGCCATTATCTAGTCCAATGTTGAAGAGCCCTGTGTCTTTGAGAACCTGGATCGTAACACTATGTCAGTGGTTTTATGGTAAACAGTAGTAATATATTGAGCTTGTTCTTTGCTGATCAGTATGTCTAGGAAAGGAATTTTGTCGTTAATACTTAGCTCATAGCTGAATTTCAACACTGAATTTGATTCCAGAGTGTGCTTCAACGCTTGTAAGTGTTTCTCATCATGTACAACTACATATATATCGTCGACATAGCGACAGTAGGTAGATGGGCGAAGGGTTTCATCTTGTAGGACAGCATTCTCAAGGTGGCACATGTAGAAGTCAGCGAAGGTTGGACCCAAGGGAGAGCCCATGCTGACTCCGTTGATTTGAAGGTAGAGCTTCCTGTCTGGACTGCGAAATGGGGCCTCTGTGGTACAAGCTCTTAATAGGTTTTCTAGTTGAATTGCAGGAATCTTAGGGGGGGGCAGGGTTGGATGGTGGTACGTGTTGTCCAAAATGATCTTGATTGTGTCATTGACAGGGACATTCGTGAAGAGACTTTCAACATCTAGAGATGCTAGAAGACCGCTAGGGCTCGTGGTGCGAAGGATATCAATTAATTGATCTGTTGACCTCAAAGAATATTTGGCAGGGATGTACGGTGCAATGAGTTGATTCAGTTGTTTAGCTAAAGCATAATAGTGGGTGTGGTGACTTGGGAGATGATGGGACGAAGTGGGTAGTTGTCTTTATGGGTTTTCACGTTACCGTAGATATATCCTGGTGTGTAGGAACCAGTAATGTTGTTGAAGTGTTGCTGGTCTTTGGCGGCATTGCACGCTGTGATGATCGTGTTGACCTTTTTCTTAAGAGCTTCGGTGGGGTCACGGGAGACTTGACGGAATTTACTACGATCACTAAGGATGGTATTTAACTTCTGGATGTAATCTTGCTTGTTGAGGAGTACGTAAACATTTGATTTGTCGGCTCTCCTAATGACTATATTTTCAGAGGTGTGGAGATTTCTGGCGGCTTCTTTGAGTTCTGGTGTGAGGAGAGAACTTTGCTTAAAACTGCGTTGTTTGGTACCTTCTGCTCGTAGTTGTTCTTGTACCCCTGATAACCTATTTCTGCGTATTTCAGCATATTTGTTTTCGGTTGAAGTGATTGAAGTGTTTTTAAAGTGAGTGAAGTGTTGTAAAGTGAGTGAATTGTTTTTTAAGTGAGTGAAGTGATCTGAAGAAAGTGACTGTCACCATGCCTCGCGCTTGTGCGAACTGCGCCGGTAGGTTTGGTGAGTCCATGTTTGCTACTATCGATCTTCAAGTCTGCCGGCTCTGCCACCAACGAGATAATTTTACAGTGAAATTAGATGAAGCCTACAACAAGATCAACGTCCTCACCATGAAGCTGGAATCACTGCAAGAGTTTGTAACACTCAACGTTGGAGTGCCACAAACTTCAATTGTCACCGCAACTCCAGCAGCCACCAACGCCCCAACGTCAACTGCCAACAATTCAACGCCTACAGTAGCCATTTCAGCTGATGTTTCCGATACTCAAGATACAAATAGCGACTCTCTTCCCCCTCAAGACAACTTCCGTGTCGTGAGGAACAACGTTTGCCCCAAGACCAGGAAACACATACCGATTACCGAGTGTCAAAACCGTTTCCAGATACTCGCAGACTCAGATGACGAAGAGGAAATAGAAGAAGTCCGGCTCGTGGGAGACTCGATGATACGTGGTCAGCTCACAGAGTTTTGCGCCAGGGCACCTAAGACCAGGAAGCGTTTTTGTATCCCTGGTGGTGGTGTGGATGACGTAGTTGCAGCAGTTGACGAAGTATCAAAGCTGGCCCCAGCTAATACAATGTACGTCATCCACGTTGGATCCAACGATGTACAGCGAACCCGGTCGGAAGATTTGCTTTTAAAGTACCAGCAGCTGATCAAGTCGTTTAAGGAGAAGTCATCAAGGATCATCGTCTCAGGAATCGTCCCCCGGCTCGGTGTAGAGAGCCGATTTTACAACATAGCCACCAGCACAAATCGTTGTCTAGCAAACCTCTGCAGGAAGGAGAACGTGGGATTCGTCGACACCTGGGACAATTTCTACTACGATGACTATTTGTTTTCGGACGATGGAGTTCATCTGAACCAGGTGGGAGCAGCGCGTTTTGGGCGTCTTCTCAACGATGCGGTGAAGGATTTTCGGAGAAGAAATCGACTCAGCACAGGACAACCAGGAAGGAGGACCGAAGACAGCGAGGACGGCAATCTACAAAGGAATTAAATACTAATCCGTCAAGAACCGCGAATTTGGATAAAGCTCCACCAACACGACCCAAATTCAAAACCGTCAGGGATAACGACCGAGGACCGAGGACAGCCATGAATGTAAATGTAGATCCGACCAGAACCAATAATTTGAATAAAGACCGTTCCTTGAATCCCAAATCCAAAACTTTGAATGTTTTCTATGCAAACGCTCGTAGCATACGCAATACATTTTCAGATTTAGAGGAACTAGTGTTTACAGAAAATTATGATGTGATTGGCATAACAGAATCTTGGCTCAATACACAAGATAGAGACTTTTTAGCAGAGTATTCACTTCCCGGTTATGTAATGTTTGAGAACAGCCGAATAAATAAAAATGGAGGTGGCGTTTTATTTTATATCAAAGAAAGTCTTAACCCGACCCTCGTGTCAAAACCTCAAATTGTGAACGTCGACACATCTTTTGTGCTAATAAAGAATAATAAAGGTACAAAAATAATACTTGCGTTAATATACAGACCTCCAGCTCAATCAGTGCAAACTGACCGAGAAATTTACGAACAAATTGCAGATGTAAGTAACTCACAAGATACTGTAATTTTTGGCGACTTTAATTTACCTGTGACCAAGTGGGGCGATACTCTTACTTCACACTCCGGACATGACTTGTATACGAACTTGCAAGAGAGTTCGCTTTATCAATTTGTTCGAATGCCGACCCGTGGTAATAACGTTCTTGACATTGTACTTGCAACAAAAGAAGAATTGATAGAGAATTTGAATGTTGGTGATGAATTCAGTAACAGCGACCATCGTACGATAACTTTCACTTTAAAGTTTACTAGTAACGAACCAAATAGTAGCATCGAAAAAGTCCCTAATTTCAAGAAAGCAAACTTCCATAAACTTAGAGCTATGTTTAAAGAAACTGACTGGAGCTTTTTAATTAACAATAACGACATAAATACATCTTGGAAGTTATTCGAAACCACTTACCTAAAAGCAGTGCAAGACTGCATACCATCGAAAATACGGCGTCCAGGCCATAATAATAAGCCCAAATGGTGGAATAAAGATATTTCAAACTGCCTGCTTGCTAAAAAATTTGCTAATGATAGATTAAAATCCTCACAAAATGACGAAGAACGGGTGAAATTTGTAGAGCTACGACGCAAAGCCAAAAAGTTAATTAAGCAAAGTAAAAAGACCTTAGAGTTACATATTGCGAATCAAAGTAAAACAAACCCGAAAGAATTCTATAGTTATATCAGAAAGAAAAAAGTAGTTACTTCAACTGTTGGACCGTTAGTCGATGAAAAAGGAGAATACACCAAAGACGAAGTACAAATGAGTAATGCCCTCAATACCTTCTTTGCATCAGTTTTTACAACAGAAGACCTCAGTGATATCCCTACACCATCGCCGATTCAGATTGATAATTCAGATGTTCTAAGCAATATCACCGTTACAGAGAGAGAAGTATTGAATTGTTTAGATAAACTCAAGGTAAATAAAACGCCAGGACCTGATACAATCTCGCCTAGAGTTCTAAAGGAAGCTAAGAATGAGCTCTCCAAACCACTGACATTACTATTCAATAAATCCTTGCAGTCTGGAACTATGCCTGATCAGTGGAAGCTAGCCAACGTAACACCGATATTCAAAAAAGGCAGCAAATCCCTACCCAGTAACTATTGTCCAATTAGCTTAACCTCAGTTGTATGTAAAATGCTAGAAACGGTCATACGAGACAGACTCGTAAATCACTTAGAGGAAAATAACATACTTAAAGATACTCAACACGGCTTTCGTAAAAAACGTTCCTGTTTAACAAACCTCTTAGACTTCTTCCACGATATCCTCAACCTCTACGATGAGAGTACCTTGATTTTCAAAAGGCCTTTGACAAAGTTCCCCACAAACGTTTACTGCTAAAACTAAAAGCGCATGGAATACAAGACGGTGTGTTGAAATGGATAGAAAATTGGCTCAGCAACAGAAAGCAAAGGGTAGTCATAAACGGTAAGGCATCTAAATGGACCAATGTAAGTAGCGGGGTACCCCAGGGATCGGTACTAGGACCAATTCTCTTTCTAATTTACATCAACGACATAGATGAGGGTCTCACCTGCACAATCTCAAAATTTGCTGACGATACAAAAATTGCAAATAGCGTACTCTCAAAAGAACAAGTTGACGATATGCAACACAATCTAGATAAATTGTCATGTTGGGCCCAAATTTGGCAAATGAGTTTCAATGCGGATAAATGTAAAGTACTACATGTCGGATACCTAAATGAGAAAGCAAACTATTCGATGAATGGCACTCAGCTTAAGAATGTAAACAGAGAAACTGATCTGGGAGTAACAATATCGAGTAACCTAAAACCGAGTCAACAATGTTCAGAAGTTGTTAAGAAGGCAAACAAAATAATTGGCTTTATAGGCAGGTCATTTGAGCATAAATCCAAAGAAGTTATCCTAACCCCTTACAATTCCTTAGTCCGCCCTCTTCTGGAATACTGCGTTCAATCCTGGTGCCCTTATTACCAAAAAGATATAAACAAGCTAGAACGAGTTCAACGTAGAGTTACCAAAATGATACCTAGCCTAAAGAACAAACCATACGAAGAGCGTCTTAGAGAATTAAATCTATTTCCTTTAACCCAGCGCAGATTAAGAGGCGACTTAATTCAAGTGTTCAAAATCATCAAAGGCATCGACAATATGAACTGTAGTAAGTACTTCACTATCGACCAATCTAATTACACGCGGGGAAACGGTTGCAAAATTATTGGTAAATCTTTTAACTCGCACGAATCTAAGAATTTCTTCTTCAATCGAGTTGTCAACTTGTGGAATGGGCTTCCCCGAGACGTTATAGACTGCAGCACCGTTGATTCATTTAAATTCCGCCTAGACAAATATCTCGCATCAAACCCGCGACTGACTGCGTTTGTAAATGAATAACTTTATCCTCCCCTCAGTTACTAACCCATATGTCCCCTACTAACTTCCTAGTCCTGCCACGTTAGTGGCAGGGCAGTAGTTCCCTTTCCAATGTTCCCTTACCCACTCTAAACCACTGTTTGGTCACTTGATCCTCAGTGTTTTGGAGGACAAGCAACCTAGAAGGGTCACTAGACCTGTTGTTGCTTGATTTCCTTTGTACTCCTTTGTACTCCTTTGTATATCTGCATTGATGGTAATTTTATTGTCTTGCTCTAGTTTTAAAAGGGACTTGTTCAGCATTTCGAGTTCGGTAAGTTTGTTTAATTTGTCGTATTTGGGTTGAAGGTGACATTTTAGTCCTAAATCTAGGAGCTGCTTTTCTACGTTCGAAAGATGATGGTCGGATAGGTTGACATATCCGTTGGTGATTTCAGGCAGGGTAACACAGTGAGAAATATTGAAAAAACAAGTAAAAAGTTAGTAAAAAACAAATATGCCTTGGTCTTTAATATATATATATATATATATATATATATATATATATATATATATATATATATATATATATATATATTATTTACTTGGGAATTAAAATGGATAATGATGGAAAATGGAAAAACTGATCAGCAGAAAAGAGAGTTCGAGAGAATGCAAGGCTTTTAAAGTGCATAGCTCATCAAATATAATTTCCTGTTTTTGTCACTCTTCAGAGCATGGTAAGTTGACAAATAATGCATATGTGTTTTTACTTCTTGAAATAACGGAGTTGAGCAGCCACCCCCAGACCAACTTCCGAATAGAAGCAATCCAGGACAGAAGGAAGAATAGGAGAAGACAACAGCAGGAGAAGATAAGAAAAAACAAGACCCGACTAGCTTCCTAAGCTTTAATTCCTGCCGGGATAAGCCAGTCTACCCCCTTTCTCGGATCTGCCCATGCTCTAAATTCCGGGGAAATAGGTCAGTCTGCCCGAGAAAGGAGTTCGAGCCCTGGCCACTCACAGGGGCCCCAGCTCCTCCAATGGCAGAGGCCGAAACCTCTGCCCGAGGCATATCCTCGGTTCCAGCCTGACTTGCAGTACAGGGAAGAACTATTTATGCAAGTTATAATAATAATAATAATAATAATAATAATAATAATAATAATATTTATTCAGTTAGCAATTTACAGAGTTGGTACCACATAGTATGTTACAAATATGACATGTACCAGCTTTGCATAATTCCAACTAAGGATAGCCCAATAAGGCCATTAGGCGTATTTCCATTGGGGTCCTTGTGGGATTAGGTTAGCTGGGGAAAAGGGGAGGATAAAAGAAATAGATACTTTAGAGAAAGTATTTCTAGGGGTTATTTTAAGATACCTTACATCCTATGGTAAATATCAGTAATCCGTAATCAGTAATCATTTCAGTTTGGTTTGCCTATCTCTTATGTCATATTTAGTAGTAGACATAAGCTTGGTGCTCCCTTCTCGCAGCTATCCGGTTCAGGTGTTCCTTCAGGCTACGTCTGAAGGAATACAGTGTTCTCTTTTCACGGACTGACTCAGGTAGGTCGTTCCAGTCTTTGATGGCAGTGAAGAAGAATGTTTGCTTACCCTGTCCTTGGATTCTCGGGACCTTAAAATTAAACATCCTGTTTCTTGTATTATGTCCACTCCTCTCATTTGCTTTAACAAAATTACTCTTAAGATACTCTGGAGCTCTGTCATAGAAAATTTTGAAGGCATTAGTGAGCCTGATTTGTTTGGCCCTGTCAGAGATATTGAGCATACCTAGTGACTGAAGTTGTTCCTGGCCAACATGTGATCTGGGTCCTAGGTTCAGCATGAACCTAACCATTTTATTTTGAGTGACCTGAAGTTTGTGCTGTGCTGATTTAGATGATGCAGAGTACCAGGATGACACATAATAGTCAAAATGACATTGAACAAGGTCTTTTTGGTCGCTGCTGGCAAGCATCCCACCTGTCTATACAGGTATTTTATACGTGCTCTACACTTACACAGGATAGATTCCAAAATTGTTTCACCTGACATACTCGAGTCCAGTTTTAGTCCGAGATATTTAACTTGTGACACTGTTGTTATAGGAATATCATTACAGTTGACCGAAAGCCCACAATGTCTTTCAGTTTGCGTTTTGTCCCACATAAGATGGCTTCTGTCTTGCCCAGGTGAAGAGATAGTCTATTGTCTACTAGCCATTCACTACGTGATTCTAGTTCTTTGGAAAGTGAAGCGGCAATACTTATTGGGTCTTTTCCTGAAACCAGAAGCATGCTGTCGTCAGCATACAGTAATAATTTACACGAGACGCTCAGTTCCATGTCGTTCACATAACAGAGAAAGAGTAAGGGACCAAGGATGCTTCCCTGCGGGACCCAACAGTTAATTGGCACAGGATCAGATATATTATCATAAATTTTGACTCTTTGTGTTCTACCACTAAGATAAGATTTAAACCAGTTCACTGACCCGATGCCCATTGCTTGTAGTTTATTACATAGGATATCATGGTCTACTGTGTCAAACGCTTTTTGTAGATCGAGAAGAACCATACCGGTGTAGTTACCTTTAGACATTTCTTTACGGATATGATCTGTTAAGTGGATGAGACAGGAGTCAGTCGAGTACATGCATCTGAAACCTGATTGAAACTTATAAAATAGATAATGTTCTTTGAGGTAGTGTTCAATTTGGGTGTATACCGCTCTTTCAAGGATTTTAGATACAATACATAATATGCTAACTGGTCTGTAGTTGCCAACTTCTAGTTTATTTCCTTTCTTGAATAGAGGGGTTACAATAGCTTCCTTCAGTTCAGCAGGTGCAGTGTTGGTGTTAATTGACAGGTTGATGATGTGGGTTAGGGGACCTGCTATACCATTGGCTCCATCTCGTAGAAATTTGGCAGGAATTTTGTCTGGTCCTGTGCTTTTGTGTACATTTAGGTTAGAGAGCTCGTCAAAAGTGTATTTTGGTGTAACATTTTGTAATCCAAATGTGTTCGGGTGTATGCCTTTATCTCTGTAGAAATTTCGAAAGGTGGCCGTTGTTGTCGTGTATTTATTGAGAGGTTGCGGTAGGTTCTGTGCAAGTGTGTTTGCTATGGAGGTGAAGAAGGTGTTGAAGTAGGTTGAAATTTGTCGTTTATTGTGGCAAACCTGATCATTAATGTTGAGAGCAATATTAGTGTTAGACGAATCCCTTGCCTTGTTGCTGTAGCCTGTTGTTTTTAGGTGCCTCCATAGTTTCTTTGGGTTATTCTGATATTCCTCTGCCTTATTGTGGAAATAATTAGGTTTCGCTGATTTGATTTTTCTACTTAGTTTATTCCTGGCCCTGTTGAACTCATGTTTCAGACCTTGATCCTGTCTATGTTTCACTAGCCTTTTTAACAGATTGTCTCTGTGTTCCAGATGGTGTAGTATGTCATTGTTGATCCATGGGTCTGACCTTGCTTTAATTCGTATGTCTTTCAGAGGAGCTATTTCGTCTAGGATGTTTGTGATGATGGTTCTGAAGCCAACCCATGCGTCATTAACGTTTGTACTTCCAAACACTGGAGACCAGTCTGTATTCCATAAAATGTCCAGAAATGTTTCTTTATTGTAGTTTCTGAGTGACCTTGTTTTGATAACCTTGTGATTCTCTAGGGTAATTTTTGTGGTTTTTCGTGTGCAATATGTGACAAAGTGATCACTTATCCCAGTCTGTATAACCCCTGATTGGGATATTTTGTCCTCTCTGTTACAGTTTATGTGGTCTAATATTGTGGCAGTGTTCTCAGATATATGTGTAGGGGTTGTGATGAGTTGTTTGTGATTGTGCATTGTCAGTATGTGCCTATATTCTCGTACAAGCCTATTATTTCGTTGTTTGTAACAAAATCTCCTAGTATAATGGATTCATTCCGAGGGTTCTAGCGATGACAAAGTTCGTTCAAATTTGGTCAAGAATTGTGTGTCGTCTGGAGGCCTATAGCACACCCCAATTGTGATGGGTCTTGTCCTCGGCAGGTGTAGGTCGAACCACAAAGCTTCGTGATTTTCTACATGGAGGTCGGTCCTAGTTGTCTGTGTGAGGTTGTTTTTTACATACAGACATACTCCTCCACCTTGCCTATTGCGATCATCCCTAACCATGTTGAAACCTTGAATGTTTATTTCACCATCGTTTATACTTGAATCTAGCCAGGTTTCTGTGATTGCATTTATCGAAGCTTTGGCCTTATTAGCTAACAAGTTTATTTCTGACAATTTATGGTACATTGATCTGGCATTAATGTGGATAAGATGGAGCCCTTTGTTGGTGAACACTCTGTATTCATCTTTGATTTTTAATGTGTCCTGGCTGGATTCTGAGTTGTTAATACTTGGTTCATTTACATTAACATTAATATTAACATTATTATTCGGTAATGAATGCAAGGCACACATGTTGCATAGGAATTCCCGTTCTTCACTGTTGGTCTTCTTAGAGATGCACTTCATGTGAGCTACAGTTTTACACTTAACACAGTTTAGGATCCTTTGTTTTCTTGTTATGAGTGATTCACATATTTCAAAAATGATTTTAGGACCTTTAATAGCTACTTCCCTACATTTATCGCATTCCACTTCTATTCTGCTAGTAACGTATGTACATCGATCGTGTACTGTTTCATTACAACTACTACATTGTGAAGTTGTACTAATTTTGTTGAATCCAATATCGCACACTATACATATTTTCCTGTTACTGTTCATCGTGCATCTGGCGGTGTGGTGATCAGCTGTACGTCTGGCGGTGTGGTGATCAGCTGAGCGCCGTGAGCGACTGTTACTGGGGTGTTGTTTGATGCTGTCCTTGTTCTTGGCCATTGTTGCTGCTTTATTGTCGATGTTGTTGCCACTGATCCCTTCTTTTTTAGCTGTTCTTGTTGCATGTTGAGCTACCTGGGTCGCCGATAGTGTTGGGATGTGTTGTAGTAGGTTTGGTTGATTTGTTGTGCAGCGGCGTCGTGTTGTGGGGGGTGGGAGTTGAAGCGTGACGGGCTGTTGGGATCCTTGCTTGCTCAGTTTGTTATAAAATTTTTACTGCTAGGGACTGTTGAAATGTCAGTGTCTGCCTTACTTGTTTGGTGGTGAGGTTTCTTCAACGTCGAACTAGGGCCAGGGTTGGTCTCTACATCTCCACAGCTAATTAGAGTGTAGCACAATAGGTGTTGTAGCGAGGTTGTGCCAGACTTGCCAACCCGCAGCGTCTTCCCGATATATGAAATAGACCAGGCAGGAATGGTGACAGAAATTTAACTTGTGTGTGATTTCTGTGTGACGAGGTCCCTCAATACTTGTTAAGTGTTGACCTGGTACACTACCGGTCCCCTCTGCACCTGTATATCAGCACAGCCCCTCTGGATGTTGAGAAGGATGATACATAGAGAGAGGGCTATGCCCGCACCCCTGATCCCTCCCGCCATCTTACTGAAGTTGAGCACCAAGAACCTTACCAATATCGGTACAAGTGGGAATCTCAGTACCTCCCCTATAGTACCTCCCGGGAAGACTGGAAATAATGCAGAAGTGACAAGGAAGAAACCTATGGCCTGCAGAGTAAGAAAAAACAGATACCACGATAGACTGGAAATCATCTATTACGTCACCATAATGCCCTCTAAAAATAGGGGAGCAATATCAAGAGATTAAGAATCTCCATATGTATAAATAAGTGACTACCATGTATTTTTAGATTAAGAATTACATTCACCATAGCCAAAAACAACGATATCCACATGTCCCTATGAAATTGAAATACACCAAATTGAACACTCAAAATAAACCAAATATAGCCTGACTATAATTGAAGGAAGTTAAGCAACTACTATTGTATCTCTCTCTTGGTCAAGCCGGTAGTGGGTAAAAACAATTAGCATCCTTGGTACTGGGAATGGTTCTGGGGTAGACTGGAACTGGAGTTCTGGGGGGGTGATGCCCATTTGCCAGCCAAATTACCCAAATATGACTAAACAACCTAAAAAGAAACAACGTAAGTCCGATGAATCAAAACCGCACAAGACAAGGACAAATGCCCCCCACAATCTCAGACTTGCTAGTGTGAATGTTGGTAGTTTGAATCTGCGTGCAAATGAAGTGGCTGAGATGTGTGAGAGGAGGCGAGTGGATGTCTGCTGTGCCCAGGAAACACTGGAAGAGGCTTGGGGTATAGTGGATTGTCGGAAGAAAGAAAAGATATAGGATCTACTGGATGGGGGTGGAGACTGATAAAGCGAAAGGAGGAGTGGGTGTTCTGGTGGCTGAAGAGCTGGCGAAAAGTGTGCTTCAGATTACAAGAGTTAGTGAAAGGCTGATTGTTTTGAAGTTGAAAGTTGGTGAAAGAATTCTGAATGTGATATCTGCATATGCCCCACAGGCTGGTCTACAGAAAGAGATAAAAGAGGACTTCTGGAATGACACCGTCACTATCATTTCAGGCCTCTCGGAGAATTAAATAACAATCGTAGGCGGGGGGGAGGGGGGGGGGGGACCTGAAAGGTCACGTGGGAGCATCTGCAGATGGATACGAGGGGGTACATGGAGGAAATGGTTACGGAAGGAGGAATCTGGAAGGCGAATATATACTGGAGTCCTGCATTGCACTCAACATGGTTGTGTGTAACACGAAGTTCAAGAAAAGACAGAGCCATCTGAACACATATAACTCTGGGGTCTCCAGTAGCCAGATAGATTACTTTTTGGTGAACAGGAAAGACTGGAAACTGGTTCGAGATGTAAAGGTCATCCCGAGGCGAAGAATGTATCCCCAGCATAAGCTACTTGTGTGCGACATGAGCTTATACAGAGATCCTAAGTGCAAGAAGGTATACATACCCAAAAGGAAAGTGTGGCTGCTGAAGAACAAGGAAGTTAGGGATAGGTTTCATAGTGAACTGGAGGAAATGAATAGAAATAAGGAAGCTAGGCCTAACGATGTAAATAGTCAATGGAACTTTCTTAAGCATAGCCTTATCGCTGCCACTGACAAAGTCTGTGGGAAAATAAAGGGTCACCCCAGGAATAAGACCTCCTGGTGGTGGAACGATGAGGTAGAACATGCTGTGAAAGAGAAAAGGAGATGCTTTAAAGCATGGAAGAAAGGAGGCAGCAAGGAGGAATACCAGGCAGCTAAACGAACTGCCAAGAGTTATTTACAATGCTAAAAAATGCATTAAGGACCTGGTCCTCGAACAAGTGTGTAACACTGACAATCTCAATGAGATCTTCAACCTAGCTAGGCGAGTTAAAAATGACAGTAGGGATATTATAGGTGAACAGTGTGTTAGAAACGATAATGGGAAGATTGTGTATGCAGAAAATGAAATCAGAGAAGCATGGAAGGCATACTATGAACGATTGCTAAATGTAGAGTTTGAATGGAATAAGGAACAGTTTAGTATCGAAAAAAACAATATCTGGATCCCCTCCTTTGATAGCACCAGCTGTAGTGAGCGACGCAATCAATAAAATGAAGAACGGTAAAGCTCCAGGGTGCTCTGACATTGTCGCTGAGATGATAAAAGCCTCAGGGGAGATTGGTGTCAACTTAGTCACTGAGTTGATAAACACCATTATTAAAGATGAGAAAATCCCAGAGGATTGGCTCAAAAGTGTTTTAGTAAATATATACAAAGGAAAAGGGGATGCGCTAGATAGAGGAAATTATAGGGGCCTGAAAATGCTTGACCAAATCATGAAGGTCTGTGAGAGAGTCTTGGAGGGTTTGATCAGGCAAAGCATCTCCATTGATGATATGCAGTTTGGTTTTATGCCAGGACAGGGTACAACCGATGCTATCTTCATAATCAGGCAGATACAGGAAAGATACTTACTAAAAGGCAGGGATCTTTACTTTGTGTTTGTAGACCTGGAGAAGGCCTTTGATAGGGTGCCTAGAGATGTTGTGCAGTGGGCTATGAGGAAACTTGGTGTGGAAGAGTGGCTGGTGCGTGTGATAATGAAGATGTATGAGGATTCGCGAAGTGCGGTGAGGGTGAAGGGTGTCCTGAGTGATGAGTTCGCAGTCCATGTTGGAGTCCATCGGTTCAGTGTTAAGCCTCTTCCTCTTTATTATGGTCCTGGAGGCACTGTCTAGAGTTTTTAGAGGCGGACTCCCGTTGGAACTGTTTTATGCAGACGATTTAGTACTAATAGCTGACAGTATGCAAGATGCTGAAACCAAATTCAGAGAACGGAGAGAGGGCATGGCGAGCAAGGGTTTAAGAGTCAATATTAACAAAACCAAGGTTATGCATTGTAGATTGAGACGAGGCAATGTGGAAAAGAGCGGTGCATACCCATGTGCAGTGTGTGGAAAGGGTGTGGGGTTAACGCGATTCAATGTAGCATCTGTCGACGCTGGGTGCACCATGGGAATAAGCGCTGTAGTAGAATAAAGGGACCCCTGCCGAAAGATAAGTCAGAAATAGAGAAATTTGAGTGTGTAGTGTGCAAAGACAAGCTTGTGTTAAGTGATGATCCTGTGGCTGTGAATTTTGGAAATGAGTCATTGGAGCTGGTGAACAAGTTGTGTTACCTAGGAGATACCATCTCTGCCGGTGGTGGGGCCAAGGCTGCCACTGTTGCTAGAATTAGATGTGGCTGGGGAGGTTCAGAGAGCTGCTGCCAGTCCTGACCATGAAAAGAATGCCTCTCCCCCTGAGGGGAAAGGTGTATGCCTCATGTGTTAGAAGTGCAATGACGTATGCCTCAGAAACATGGGCCGTTAAAGTAGAGGATGTCAACAGAATGGAACGTAATGAGCTGAGAATGGTGAGATGGATGTGTGGGGCCAGGCTACAGGATAGAATAACAAATGTTGAGCTGAGGAGACGTTTAGGTATTGAAAGAATATTAGTGAGGTGATGCGTACAAGTAGACTGGGATGGTATGGAAATGTGGAGAGAATGGATGAACATAATTGGGTGAAAAAATGCAGGTCTGTGATTGTGGAGGGAGCTGCACCAAGAGGTGGACCGAGGAAGACCTGGGATCGGACTATACGTGCCGATCTCAAATCCAAGAACTTGACAAGTGAAGCAGCCCTTAACAGGGTTGCCTGGAATGCCGCCATTAGGACAAGAGACTGAAACTGCACGTATGTGTGGAACACTCGGTCTTAAAATGTTATGTATGTATGTATGTACCTGACATCCATCCCGGAACCACCTTCCCCTGTACCTGGGAGAGAGGCAGTTCCCTCTGACGTCCAGCCCTGCAGTACCACAAGAGGCAGTTCCCCTTGATGTCCAGCCCTGCGGAACCACGAGTCCCCGTCGACCAGATTCTCGCTTAAGGCTCCCTCTACCCTTTACCCTAAGTGTCTCTGAGTGTATTAGGTTGTGGCTATTTGTTGTGAAGGTAAGGTAAAATATGCGAGTATTCCATTTATAATTAACTCTAGATCTGTGCCCAAGATCTATCGTGAATCTTTGCTACCATGTGAAATAATAAATTTTGATCCGTACAGTGATTATTGAAGTACGAGATATTGTCATATTACTCAGTGTTAATCCTTCAGAAACTTAAAATACCCACACGCTTCATATTCATATATTATACGTATTAATTAGTCGGGTTACTCTCAGATTTTCCTCATATGTGTTTATTATTCTTTGTGTAACTAAGTTGAAGTCAAAGTGTATAAAGTGAACTAATTCCTTTCCTAAACCTTACATATACCTAGAACCTACGACCAAGTTCAGGATTCTTTTATCCACTTTATCACCAACCAGAGAGATTTATAATTACTTTTCCTATATTTGAAAGTCAAGAACACTTTCCGTTGAATTAGAATTAATTCTTTATCAAGATATCTGATCTCTATTAGTTCTTGTGAATAATCTAATACTATACGTTACTCGGGTCATGTAATTCTTTCCACACCAATCTAGGAATTCAGATTGTATATTCCTTTATCGATTCCACCTACTATTTTGGCTTTTAGTAGTTTTGCGTTCTTTTAGGATTTTGTTAATTTATTCAGAATTCCTTTCATGCCATGTTTGGTATTTCATAAGTGCAACTTCGTCGTGTACGCCCAGTCGAGATACCTATTTGTTAAAGTTATTTTCTGACGCTCGTTCATCTGCGTTTCTTAATTAGTTGGTTAATTTATTCCAATCTATATTAAATTATATTTTATCTATTCCGATTCAGACACTATATTTATTGTGAATCTGAGTTCCTCAACCCGTGTGATTTGACCACATCTATGATCGAATATTATTTTTCGTATCTCGTGTGAGATTTTATTCGCAATAAACTCTTAGATAGTTGAATTCAGATTTAACTTACCTTCCTCCCTAGAACAACATAAACCGCCTAACCTTAGTCCCTGATTTAATATCGCATTAAAACAAATTGTTATTTCCCGTGACCGCAGTCCACCCGAGCTATACCCCTTAGGGCAGCCTCTTTGAACTCTCATCTGAGCGCGGCCTGGCTTCGTACTTTTTGCCATGCATTTACCCCACGCAGTGAATGATACGTTTCACAGTCTATCGCATCATTGTCAGAATACTTCGCGTTAGACGTTTGACTCACATAGGTATTATTATCAATGATTCTTATCCTGTGGATATACTGTATGTATCTGTTATATCATGCGTATTTTAATTTCTTTATTTCTGTGTAACTAGAAACCTCATTTGAGAGCCACCTTGATTAACTCTCGCCACCACTATTAATTGCTTACTCTCTATTTTGATATAATAGTCGAGTATAGTATCTATATAATCTAACTATATGTCTATAAATAAATAAGAGTGTAATTTACCTTGTGTGTTTATTGTGTTTCTTTTTGCCTGATTGAGTATATAATTATCATATCTACTGCGCTCGATGTGGCGCTGTTGAGCAATATTCCAAATCTAAATATCTGAAACCCGGATTACTAATAGATAATACTGAAGCCTGTTGGATATTAACCCGGCATAACACTGGGGGCAGCGGTGTCTCGATACGGCATATCAGCTTTTCTTGTGTTGATATTGATAAACTTGCTATTACTCAATCAGCATCATCACACAGCATTCATCATGGCAACTAAAACGCTCGATATCCCGGCATTCAAGCCAGAGGAATATGACATCAATACATATATGGAAATAGTCAAACCGGTCCTGGACATGACGTTCAGGGACGAAGACGCTTCCAAGATTTACACAGTGGTGATGAAGTTAGGGAAATACGCAGCTAAGGTGTCAGGGTATGTGCGTGACAATATGCCTGGGTTAACCTGGGCACAATTCGAGAGTTACGTTAAAGTAGCTATCAACCCAGTCTTTGGTCAGACCATTGCGGACCGTATATTTCACGAAGTTAAATATTCGGGAGATTTGGATGACACCATCAACCAACTGACCCAAATAGCCATAACCGCTTTCCCTGAAGAAACCGTAGCTCAAAAGAAGAAAATAGTATTCAAGGCATTAGTGAGAATTCTGCCTGAACCAGTGGCGGATCATTTTTCCATCATTGAGCCTACCAATTATGATGATGATATGCCAGTCATAAGGCGTATTATGGCTCTGAGGAAAACCAGGGAACAGGACAAGATAGCCGTCATCAGTAAAATCACAACACACCCGTCGACAATACCTACAGCTGGTGCTATGGCACCAAGAGCCAGTGACAAAGCTGACGAATGGGCCAGGATTCGCCCCACCGACTGGAAACCCTGTAATGGACAGTGCGTGTTGACATCCCTAAAAAAGTAATTCACGAAACTAACTAAGAGAAGGACCCGGCCACCTAGTTGGTGGGCTCAGATTCCCTGGATCAAGCCCAGACGAGTAGCGACCATAACAGAAGACGGAACTGCAGGTATTGGAAGCTGCAATGAGGAAGAAGAATGTGAAGAACCAGAACCGGTAGTGGAAACTACAGGTGATCTAGATTTGTAAGCCGCCCCTGCACACAAATAGTCATCAGAATGGCGGGGGCTCATGAGGGGACAAATCCAGATAATCTTCCCATATACAGAAAAATCACTCTGAACGGGGTGAAAGTCCGACTTCTAATTGATACGGGAGCTTCCCGTTCATGCCTTTTTTTTCCTTTCTTCCGGCAACACCGTAAAGCTTTAGGTCCTATTCAACCTTCTTCCACAGTTTTAGTGAGTGCCAATGATGACATAATTCCAAACTTTGGACAGACTCTTCCATTATATGTTAGCACCCCTGTCCCATACCATGAAATTGATAATTAATTTATGATTTATGACCCCAAGGAGACCAAGGGGAGGTGTGGTGGAGTGGTCTTGCCACTGGCCTGGTAATCCAAAGGTCCCGTGTTCAAATCCCGATGTATCAATGGGAAGATATTATTGGGATGGAATTTGTGCTGTACCTAGTATCAGTGCATTACCACAAGCCCACCGAAATGTCAATAAAATACCCTCATTGTTCCCTGATTAAATAGCACTGTATGAATATTCCCATATTCAAAATATGCTATAGGGGTGCAATGCCTGGTGAGTTATCTGCTCAACAGGTGGCGTTGTGTGTGTGTGTAAGTGTGAGAGTCCGAGTGTAGGGGATAAGACAGTGAAGCACGGGAACGAGGTGGCTTCAGAGAGGGGGTCGTTTCGGGCCATGAGTGAGCACCGTGCCTCATGTGAAGGCAAGATGGCAGGTGCTCATTGTACTCTACGTGCTTCACATGTCTCACTCCCTAGACTGGAACAAGACCTCACGGGCTTCACTGTTCATTGTAAAGCAGTGAATGTTAAGGCTCTCAGCCTATGCCCGAGAGGAAGTAAGTTGGAATATAGAAAAAAAAAAAAAAAAAAAAAGTACGATCGATACTTAGGTCTCGATCTGCTCACTTCACTGAGCGCCTCCATCGATTGTGGGAAGACAATACTGACGTTCTCACCCCCCCCCCCCCTCCAAAAAAGAAAAAAAAAACATTACCCTAGAAAAATCATAAAATCCAACCCCCTCCCTACCACTCCAAATCAAATAGCCTCTACCACCCAATCAAACCTCTCCCCAGCCAAACCCAACCTCCCTACCACTTGCCTCATCCGAGCTACCCAGAATAACCAACCCATACAAAATGCCACAGTTTTCACCTCCCCTCAAATACCCAAGAATTCAAACCCTAAAAACAAAGTTATGATCAATCAAGAGAACTTGAATAAACCTACCACTTGTCTCCTCCAGACCACTCAAGCTGTCACATCCAAATTAGTGACACTTCCCCCCCATCATGAAAGATGGGTACCCATTGTGCCCACCTTACCTGGGGATACCATTATGACCCCTCACCTCCAAAGCCCCTTTGATAGAGACTGCCTGACCAGTCCAAGCCTCATATCAAGTCAAGTTAATTTTCATAAAAATAGCAAACATCTCTGATCAACCAATTACCTTACCAAAAAGGGTTAGCCATTGGGGAACATGAGCCTTACGAGGAAGAACTCTCTGTACCTGCAGACAAGACCTCCCAAACTCCTTTTCCCCTACCTGATATTCCTTCCCATCTTACCCCTCACCAACAAACCAATCTGAAAAATGTAATGACCACCTACCAAGACATATTCGCTATTTCCAACCGAGACGTCGGGAAAACCAACGTACTTCACCACCCTATCCATACTGTCGGACAGCCCATCAAACAACCCATCCGGAGAAAAAATCCGATCCAAAGACAAGAGGAAGAGTCCCAAGTCGAAGATATGCTAGCAACTGGAGTTGTAGAACCTTCCACCAGTTAGTCTTCTCCGGTAGTACTCATCCGGAAGAAAGATGGATCCACCCGTTTTGCATTGACTACCGACAGTTGAACAACGTCACCATCAAGGACGCTACCCCACAACCCGGGATAGACGGCTCATTATATTCCTTATTAGGAGCTAAATGGTTCACTACCCTGGATCTGCAGGCAGGATACTGGCAAGTACCAGTCCTCCCAGAACATCAACAAAAGACCGCTTTTGCCACGATTCAAGGGAGATTGTATGAATTTACAGTATCGCCTTTTGGCCTATGTAACGGCCCTGCCACTTTCTCCAGGTTAATGGAATCTGTCCTACAAGGATTAATCTGGGAAACGACATAAGTTGACATAATCGTGTTCGGGAAAACCTGGGCTGAACACCTACAGAGATTAAAACAAGTGTTTCAGAGGATTCGAGAGGCCAACTTGAAACTCAAACCATCCAAATGCACTCTGGCCAAAAAGGAAGTTAAATTTCTAGGGCACATTGTGTCAGAGAAAGGAATTGCCCCAGACCCTGATAAACTAGATGCCATTAGCAACATAACTCCTCCCACAAATGTCAAAGGAGTACAAGGTTTCCTCGGTTTGGCTTCCTATTACCGCAGGTTTGCTAAGAATTTCGCCACCATTGCCAAGCCCCTTCATAATCTAACTAGAAAAGATGAACAATTTTTATGGACAGAACAGCGTCTACAAGCATTCAACACCCTAAAAGAACTACTAGTTGCCTCTCCCATAGTATCATTCCCAGGCTACACCCAACCTTTCTGCCTATACACGGATGTCTCACAACTCGGTATAGGTGCCGTTCTAGGGTAAACTATAGAAGGAAGAGAACACATCATCGCCTGTGCCAGCCGAACACTTAATCCAGCAGAAATCAATTATCCAGTGACAAAAAGGGAATGTCTAGGCATCATTTGGGCCTTGCAGCACTTCAAAGCTTACCTAGCAGGTGTCAAGGTCACCATCATCACTGACCAATGGCTTCGGAAATCTGACACCAAAAATGCCTTGACAGTCAGATGGCGAGAATCATTAGAAGAGTTTAACTTCGAAATTGTCTATCGACCAGGAAAACTCCATACCAACGCTGACGCTTTATAAAGACTTCCAACCAACTCAGCCTAAAACACCTCAACCCAGGACCAATATTAGCAATACATCATCAAAATTCCTTTAATCAAGACCAACAAGAACTGCTGAAACAATTTCAACGACAGGAGAAACCAGGCTGGATGCCGAGAAGTATTTTCTCTCAACTCAACAGAAGAGGAGATAATTTATTCACGCCAGACGGAAAAATTGTCATAACACCAAAGGCAGCACTCTCCACCATGCAATCCATTCATATGTACAATGGCATCCATCTAGCCCAAAGGAAATTAACTGCTACTTTCCAACAAGTCTATTGGACTCCTTCTCCTTATATAACGGCAAAAAGGGTTACAGAAGCCTGCAAAGCCTGTGCATTATGCAAAGACAGGACCCGCACAGCCGGACCTACAGGAAAGTTAGTAGCATCCAAGCCGTGGCAACTTCTTGCAGTGGATGTAATGGGACCAATGGAGGGAATCAAGGCTATAAATACATCATCACTTTTGTGGACACATGCTCAAAATATGTAATTGCTTGTCCAGCAAAGGAACATTCAGCCTTAGCAAAGTTAGCAGTAGCTGAAGCACTGATACAACACGTGTTTCCGTATTTTGAATTACCAGAAGCTATCCATTCGGATAATGCCCCTGGGTTTACCAGTCACATTTGGTCCCAACTCTCTCAGATGTGTGAATTTAAAATAAGCCACTCCTCCCCATACTGGCCTCAAGGTAACTCCTCCTGCGAAAGAAGCCACCGAACCATTGCCAACCAAATAAGAACACGACTGCAACAAATGAACACCAAGGATTGGCCCAGCCAAGTATAGATAGTCCAACGGGGGATAAATACCTGCCCCAGAAAAGACGGAATATCGCCCCACGAACGTGTATTTGGAGTACCACCTTTGCTCCTACCTCTACATCATCTATCTGTCCCATATGAGCCCTCCTCCAATTTCGACCAAGCCCTAGTCCATCTAAAGAACTGCCTCCGACAACTGCAATACCTCCAAGACCTCCAACCTGACGAAACTGCCAAAGTTAGTCCCCATCATGTCGGCGATCTTGTCATGGTTGCTCAATTACCAGTGCGGTCCAAACTCAAGCCGAGATATCAAGTTCCTTTCGAGATCCTAACTGTTCCGAATTGTTACCAGGTTACAATTAACTATTTTGGTGAGTCACGCACATACCGAAATAGATATATACATAGGCTCCAACCCATTGATGAGAATATGATTATGCTTGCAGATCCCAAAGATAAAGACACATAAATTGCCTACATCTAATAATGACCAGAATTTAGGATCCTCAGAACCATTGACCCATTCTTCCGCCCATTTCTCCTCCACCTTTTGCAAAACCAATCTTGTTGCACCACCTCTTCACCCCATATCTAAACCCTCTATCAAGCAACATCCGCTGGCACTATTTTCACCCTCACACAACATTATTCCTGAAATTACCCTTTCACCTCCTACACGAATTGTCTCTGCACCTCCTCAGCTCCCTACTCAATCTAACCAAACTGTCACCAACTTAAAGTCAAATCCTCCCATTTCCTCACCTGCCTTCAGCTTACCTATTTTTTTCTGAATCACCCTGTCCCTTACTACTCCAGCCATCCATAACATCCCCTCCCTAGAATGTCAAACTTCTCCTTCACTGTCCAAAAACGTCATCAACGTTATCCCCTCACGCAAATAACCCCCCTAGACATCAAACCACTAGCCCGACTATAAATAGTCCTGAACTGTCTGCTCAGCTACCTATACCTCTCACTAAACAGCCTAAACCCTCTACCTCTGCTCCTAGAAATCAAACCACTAGCCCGACTATAAAGTGATATATATAATTTGATCTGAACATCAATCTAAACAGTTGCAAAAAGAAAATTGCAGGAGCTACTGAACATTTGGTAAATAAATGTGTAGTACTGATTATAAACAGTGTTGCCAGTTTAGCTACTATCCCGCTTGATCTATTTTTTACTTTAATCTAGCGGGAACTGTGTACATCTAGCGACATTATAGCGATACTCTGGAGATTTTGAGCCATTTTGAGTGATATTTTTTAGATTGTAGCTTTATTCTAGCAATTTCGGCATTTATTTACTATCTAGCGGCCTTCTAGCAATTTTAGAGAACAAATCTAGCGGTATTTTGATTTGGTAACGCTGTTTTTAACCCTTTCTGTACCGGCGACGTCTTTTTTGTTTGTTTTCTAGCTATATTTAGACGATTTTGTGCAGTTTAAAAAAGATCTGTGGTAGTAAAAATGGTTAAGAGAGATAGTTGGAAGAACATTACATTCCAACCCCACCCCCACCCCCCACAACACGACGCCGTTTCACAACAAATCAACCAAACCTACTACAACACAACCCAACACTATCGGCGACCCAGGTAGCTCAACATGCAACCAGAACAGCTAAAAGAGAAGGGATCAGTCGCAACAACATCAACAATAAAGCAGCAACAACGGCCTAGAACAAGGACATCAAACAACAAATACAGGTAGGGGTGGGAGGGGGGCAAGGGGGAGCCACAACCTGTCCTCATCTCACGCGCTCACACACCATCAGCCGCTCACGGCGCACAGCTGATCACCACACCGCCAGACGTACGATGAACAGTAACAGGAAAATATGTATAGTGTGCGATATTGGATTCAACAAAAGGAGTACAACGTCACAATGTAGTAGATGTAATGAAACAGTACACGATCGATGTACTTACGTTACTAGCAGAAAAGAAGTGGAATGCGATAAATGTAGGGAAGTAGCTATTAACCCTTAATTAGCGGCTCACCACATAAGTCGTATTTAATAAAGCTGGACTATGTGGCGGCGCTCGACATAGGTCGAGTGGCAATTTCAGCACGTAATGTTGCTGAGAGAGAGAGACAAGTGGTGGCAGGAGAGTAGCGAGCGTATGACTGCTCCAGACCACCGCGGCGAACATACTGACACGAATCCCAGCTCCCTCCTCCCTCTCTCACTCGCTATATAAGGAATTGTATCGGGAAAGTGGCTAATTACATGCTTTTTGCACTCGCGTTGCACGGTTATTGCAAGAAAACTAGCCATGATAAAAGGATCGTTATGGTGTCATTCGAAAGCTCTGTTTATGCCCTTTCAGGGATAGGTACTTGTTTTACGTTCTGGGTCTTATTTAGGCATGAAAATGATCACGTATACAGCCCTATTTTGGCTAAAAACACCCCGCTGGGCGGTACATATAAATAAACCGCATAGGCCGCTCGTAAGGTGTTAAAGGTCCTAAAATCATTTGTGAAATATGTGAATCACTCATAACAAGAAAACAAAGGATCCTAAACTGTGTTAAGTGTAAAACTGTAGCTCACATGAAGTGCATCTCTAAGAAGACCAACAGTGAAGAACGGGAATTCCTATGCAACACATGTGCCTTGCATTCATTACCGAATATTAATGTAAATGAACCAATTAGTATTAACAACTCAGAATCCAGCCAGGACACATTCAAATTCAAAGATGAATACAGAGTGTTCACCAACAAAGGGCTCCATCTTATTCCACATTAACGCCAGATCAATGTACCATAAATTGTCAGAATTAAACTTGTTAGCTAACAAGGTCAAAGCTTCAATAATTGCAATCACAGAAACCTGGCTGGATTCAAGTATAAACGATGGTGAAATAAACATTCAAGGTTTCAATATGGTTAGGAATGATCGTAATAGGCATGGGGGAGAAGTATGTCTGTATGTAAAAAACAACCTCACACACACAACTAGGACCGACCTCCATGTAGAAAATCACGAAGCTCTGTGGATCGATCTACACCTGCCGAGGACAAGACCCATCACAATTGGGGTATGCTATAGGCCACCAGACGACACACAATTCTTGACCAAATTTGAACGAACTTTGTCATCGCTAGACCCTCGGAATGAATCCATCATACTAGGGGATTTTAACCTGTGTTACAAACAACGAAATGATAGGCTTGTACGAGAATATAGGCATATACTGACAATGCACAATCACAAACAACTCATCACAATCCCCACACGTATCTCTGAGAACACTGCCACAATAATAGACCACATAAACTGTAACAGAGAGGACAAAATATCCCAATCAGGAGTTATACAGACTGGGATAAGTGATCACTTCGTCACATATTGCACACGAAAAGCCACAAAAATTACCCTAGAGAATCACAAGGTTATCAAAACAAGGTCACTCAGAAACTACAATAAAGAAACATTTCTGGACATTTTATGGAATACAGACGGGTCTCCAGTGTTTGGAAGTACAAACGTTAATGACGCATGGGTTGGCTTCAGAACCATCATCACAAACATTCTAGACGAAATAGCTCCTCTGAAAGACATACGAATTAAAGCAAGGTCAGACCCATGGATCAACAATGACATACTACACCATCTGGAACACAGAGACAATCTGTTAAAAAGGCTAGTGAAACATAGACAGGTGCAAGGTCTGAAACATGAGTTCAACAGGGCCAGGAATAAACTAGGCTAAGTAGGAAAATAAAATCAGCGAAAACTAATTATTTTCACAATAAGGCAGAGGAATATCAGAATAACCCAAAGAAACTATGGAGGCACCTAAAAACAACAGGCTACAGTAACAAAACAAGGGATTCGTCTAACACTAATATTGCTCTCACCATTAATGATCAGGTTTGCCACGATAAACGACAAATTTCAATCTACTTCAACTCCTTCTTCACCTCCATAGCAAACACACTTGCACAGAACCTACCTCAACCTCTCAATAAATACACAATAACAACGGCCACCTTTCGAAATTTCTACAGAGATAAAGACATACACCCAAACACATTTGGATTGCAAAATGTTACACCAAAATACACTTTTGACGAGCTGTCTAACCTAAATGTACATAAAAGCACAGGACCAGAAAAAATTCCTGCCAAATTTCTACGAGATGGAGCCATTGGTATAGCAGGCCCCCTAACCCACATCATCAACTTGTCAATTAACACCAACACTGTACCTGCTGAACTGAAGGAAGCTATTGTAACCCCTCTATTCAAGAAAGGAAATAAACTAGAAGTTGGTAACTACAGACCAGTTAGCATATTATGTATTGTATCTAAAATCCTTGAAAGAGCTGTATACACCCAAATTGAACACTACCTCAAACAAAATGATCTATTCTATAAGTTTCAATCAGGTTTCAGATGCATGTACTCGACAGACTCCTGTCTCATCCACTTAACGGATCACATTCGTAAAGAAATGTCTAAAGGTAACTACACCGGTATGGTTCTTCTTGATCTACAAAAAGCGTTTGACACAGTAGACCATGATATCCTATGTAATAAACTACAAGCAATGGGCATAGGGTCTGTGAACTGGTTTAAATCTTATCTTAGTGATAGAACCCAAAGAGTCAAAATTGACGATAATATATCTGATCCTATGCCAATTAACTGTGGGGTCCCGCAGGGAAGCATCCTTGGTCCCTTACTCTTTCTCTGTTATGTGAACGACATGGAACTGAGCGTCTCATGTAAATTATTACTGTATGCAGACGACAGCGTGCTCCTGGTTTCAGGAAAAGACCCAATAAGTATTGCCGCTTCACTTTCCAAAGAACTAGAATCATGTAGTGAATGGCTAGTAGACAATAGACTATCTCTTCACCTGGGCAAGACGGAAGCCATCTTATGTGGAACAAAACGCAAACTGAAAGACATTGTGGGCTTCTCGGTCAACTGTAATGATATTCCTATAACAACAGTGTCACAAGTTAAATATCTCGGACTAAAACTGGATGCGAGTTTGTCAGGTGAAACAATTTTGGAATCTATCCTGAGTAAGTGTAGAGCACGTATAAAATACCTGTATAGGCAGGTGGGATGCTTGCCCGCGGCGACCAAAAAGACCCTCTGCCAAGCACTTGTTCAATGTCTGTATTCAATGTCAATATTCTGTGTCATCCTGGTACTCTGCATCATCTAAATCAGCACAGCACAAACTTCAGGTCACTCAAAATAAAATGGTTAGGTTCATGCTGAACCTAGGACCCAGATCACATGTTGGCCAGGAACAACTTCAGTCACTAGGTATGCTCAATGTCGCTGACAGGGCCAAACAAATCAGGCTCACTAATGCCTTCAAAATTTTCTATGACAGAGCTCCAGAGTATCTAAAGAATTATTTTGTTAAAGCAAATGAGATGAGTGGACATAATACAAGAAACAGGATGTTTAATTTTAAGGTCCCGAGAATCCAAGGACAGGGTAAGCAAACATTCTTCTTCACCGCCATCACAGACTGGAACGACCTACCCCTGTCAGTCCGTGAAAAGAGAACACTGTATTCCTTCAGACGTAGCCTGAAGGAACACTTTAACCGGACAGCTGCGAGAAGGGAGCACCAAGCTTATGTCTACTACTAAATGCGACATAAGAGATAGACAAACCAAACTGAAATGATTACTGATTTCGGATTACTGATATTTACTATAGGATGTAAGGTATCTTAAAATAACCCCCTAGAAATACTTTCTCTAAAGTATCTATTTCTTTATCCTCCCCATTTTCCCCAGCAAACCTAATCCCACAAGGACCCCTATGGAAATACGCCTAACGGCCTTATTGGGCTATCCTTAGTTGGAATTATGCAAGGCTGGTACTGTACACTCACACGTACTAAAAGTTGCTCAGGGGTGGGTCCTTCGTTCCCCTACTCCACCCTGGGCAGGTGGAAGGGGGGAGTCGGGTCCAAGTCTACCCCCACCTTCCACCCCAAACTATCCCCAACTCCCTCACCTTCCTTCTCTAGCTGGCAGTTAGTGATTAGCTACGATTGTTCTCATGTTTTGCACGTTATTGTCAAACCATCATTGCACATGCTTTCAATGGTCAACATTTAAAATATATTAGAAATTTATTGATACAATATACTGTATAATTGTATTCTCAAAAATGAGTCACAACACGGTTTACAAGAATCCCGGCTGTGGTGGATCTCTCTCTCTCTCTCTCTTTCTTAACACGCAGACTACAAGGTCAGTTCATTCAATTGTTTAAAATATGTAATGGGTTTGATATTGTGTATCATAGCAAAATATGTAGCCTCAATATGAATACAATACGCAACCATGGCTGGCAGTTAGAATTGAAAAGGTTCAGCACTAGTATTTGTGGAAACTGTTTCCCATTTATGATCTGTTCTACCTGGAACAAACTTTCCTCTGAAGTTTTAAACATTTCCTCCGTTGAACAGTTCAAGAAGACAGTAGATAGTATTTTGCACACTCTGTAGTGCACTGAAAAATGTCTCTCCTTCCACTTCGAATATTTCCCTGCAAGGGACCGCAAGGTCTTTTGAGATAGCCTACTATTTCTTGTAACTCCTTGTAAGTCTCTCACAGCACACACTTTCTACTTCCCAGTTTACAGGAGTAGAGGAGGAGCCTCAGGGTACCTCCAGGAGCAAGCAGAAAGCGTGGGATACCATCTCGGTGAAGAAAACTCAAGAAAATCTCCTAACCAATGCAGACCAGGTTGCAAAAGCACGCCTCCAGGCAGCCGCCCGTTCGGAGAGTGGCTTGTGGTTACACGCCATCCCCATCCCACCTCTTGGAACTCACTTGGATGCTGAAGCGCTCCGGGTCGCCATCGCGCTCAGAGTGGGTGCGGCAGTTTGTCACCCACACACTTGCAAGTGTGATGGGAGGATGGATGCTCAAGGTCACCATGCCTTGTCATGTAATTACAACGCAGGCTGCCTGCCAAGACACTCTGCACTAAATGATGTCATAAAACGGGCCCTGCAGAGTGCTAACTGTGCATCAATCCTCGAACCACATGGACTTCACAGAGAAGACGGCAAACGGCCAGATGGACCACTTTCCCTTACAAGAATGGCCGGTGCCTCGTGTGGGATGCCACATGTGTTGACACTTTCTCCACAACCAACGCCGCCAGAAACGCCGACGAAGCAGGTGAAGCTGCCCGGATAGCAGAAAATAAAAAGCGAGAATAATATCAAGCCATCGCCAGAATTCATCAGTTCGAGCCCCTGGCATTCGAAACTTCAGGAGTCTTCGGCCCTACCACCCTTAAGATGGTGAATGAAATAGGCCGTAAAATCAGAGAAGTTTCAGGAGAACCCCGGGAAACCCTCTGGCTCAAGCAAAGACTAGGGATGGCTATCCTCCGGGGCAATGCCACCAGCGTCATGAGCTCAGTTCGACAGGACTGGGTCATGCCACTGCGTGAGGCCCCGGCAGGAGTGGTGTATCCGTAGTCTTTCCACAGTAGGGTAAAACAAAACATAAAATTTATTTGTATGTAACATGTGTGATGCACATTAATAAAAGGGGATGTGTCGGATGGTTGAAAGCCACAGTTGCTTGTGCGTTTGGGGCTAGCAACACGTATTATGAAAAACATGCATCCTCCTTCATTCACTGTCCCCCCCTTC
Source organism: Paralithodes platypus (assembly GCA_032716605.1). Taxonomy (NCBI): domain Eukaryota; kingdom Metazoa; phylum Arthropoda; class Malacostraca; order Decapoda; family Lithodidae; genus Paralithodes; species Paralithodes platypus. Next base: position 7,020,655 of record CM064493.1, on the reverse strand, counting down.
ACTCACTCAACCCCACAATTTGCCAGAGGATAACAGGTTTTTCACAATACGTAGACGGAGGTCTTTTAAAATTTTTTGTTTTTTTAACTGGTCTGAATATGGTATATTTCACTTCATTAGTGTGTGTGATGAATGTTGCCTGTATTCGATATACATACAGTAGAGGAGAGTTGATGGTAACACTGTCTATTAATCCTATTAATTATTTGTTGGTTTGTAGAGGTGAGAGGCTGGGATCACAGACAGAGAAAGAGAAGGGGGAAGTGAGAAGACGAGTCCTGCTACTCAAGGACTCTATACGCAAACCTTACTACAAGTTCACACCTACTTTGATAGTAATTTGTATCGAGTTCTACATTTAATTGATCGAAAAGAGTGTAAAGGCCACATAGAATGAAATGCAGACCGTTTATAGTATGTATGGTATTGAATAAATGGGAGAAACTGATTGAAATGATAGACGAAACAATCAATAACAGTCGCAACACTATTCCAGCCAATCTTTGCCTTTAGTTATTTCCAGTTACGATATAAAAGCCCGACTGTCTAAGTAATTTGAGAACCTAGGAGTAGATCGTAGAGGGCACGTTGATGTGCATTACAATAATGGTGAACATAATATCCTGAATGCTGTATGAGATTGGATTTAATTATGGTATTATCATATTGAAATCACATTAAGTATTGATGATAGAAAGTAGTGGAATGAGAGAGAGACATACACACACGCAGAGAGAGAGAGAGAGGCACAAGATCATTACAGACAAGAATCGTGTAACCCACGTTAAGTATAGAAACTAATTTTGAGAATACAATTATACAGTATATTGTATTTATAAATTCATAATAAATGTTAAATGTCGGCCATTGTAAGCATGTGCAAAGATGGTTTGACAATAATGTGCAAAACATGAGAACAATCGTCGCTAATCACTAACTGGCAGCTAGAGAAGGAAGATGGCGGAGCTAGGGATAGTTTGGGGGTGGAAAGTGGGGTTAGACTTGGACCCGACTCCCCCCTTCCACCTACCCAGGGTGGAGTAGGGGAACGAAGGACCCACCCCTGAGCAACTTTTAGTACGCGTGAGTGTACATGTCATATTTATAACATACTATGTGGTACCAACTCTGTAAATTGCTAACTGAATAAATATTATTATTATTATTATTATTATTATTATTATTGTTGTCCTATATTTATGAAGGAGACACAAGGTAGGTTCCCTGTAACGAGTGTCTCCCCAAAACCAAAAGAATGAAAGAGGAAGAATAAATATGGGAAGAGAGAGAGAGAGATATAGAGAGAAAAATAGCCCCCCCCCCCCCTCCTCCATTTCAAAAACGGGAATTTAGACCTGGGTAATTTTAAGGGGAGATGGGTCGTTTGTCTGGCCCCCTTCTCCCTCATGTTTAAGTCCATTAGTTTCTTTATTTTAAGACGTTCGGCCCACTAGTTTGGCGATTTTATGATTAACCTATTGCTTTTGATTAACCTATTGCTTTTGATTAACCTATTGCTTTTGATTTACCTATTGCTTTTGATTAACCTATTGCTTTTGATTAACCTATTGCTTTTGATTAACCTATTGCTTTTGATTAACCTATTGGTTTTGATTAACCTATTGCTTTTGATTAACCTATTGCTTTTGATTAACCTATTGCTTTTGATAAGAATTGTGTGAAAATTACAATTTTAGCTGGACTTGTACTGAAAATTGTCAAAGATATACTAATTTAATTTTATATAAATAATAATAATGATATGCGATATCACAATGCTAACATTATATATTGACTTATCCTAAGAATGCTATTAGTACACATACACAGGCAGTCACATACAAAAACAGCCATATACACAGTCACATGCACAAACAGTCTTACACACACAGGTGACGGAGTGTTAATAATATCTTATTAAATATTTTGACTAGGATGTTCTAGGATGTTTCAAAATATCAGTGTTTAAAAAGTAGACAAATATGTACTAGTAAAACAAAATATAAATGAAAAGTAGACAAATATGTACTAGTAAAACAAAATATAAATGAAAAGTAGACAAATATGTACTAGTAAAACAAAATATAAATGAAAAGTAGACAAATATGTACTAGTAAAACAAAATATAAATGAAAAGTAGACAAATATGTACTAGTAAAACAAAATATAAATGAAAAGTAGACAAATATGTACTAGTAAAACAAAATATAAATGAAAAGTAGACAAATATGTACTAGTAAAACAAAATATAAATGAAAAGTAGACAAATATGTACTAGTAAAACAAAATATAAATGAAAAAAGATAAACATTAAATAAATACTACTACTACAAATACTAGTAATGATAATAATAATAATAATGATAATAATAATAATGATGATGATGATGATGATGATGATATTAATATCATTAAATATACAATATTAATCCAAAAAGCCCTGAGCGATTTCCATTAATCAGTTAAATATTGTTTTTGTAAATACATTTTGGCCGTGTTGATCACTGACATTTAAGGGGACATGGGCCGGTTTTCTGGTCACCTTTCTCACTCATGTTTAGCCCCATTAGTTTTCAGATGTTAAGATGTTTGTCCCATTAGTCAGTCAATTTTAAGACCTTTCGCCCAATTTCTTCGTCAATATTTAGACCTTTCGTCTTTCGCCCAATTTCTTTGTCAATATTTAGATCTTTCGTGCTATTTAACTGTCGATTGTTTCCCTGGCGAACGATAGTGAGCCTGTAATGTTGGAAGAATGTTTCTACCGAAAACTGTACAAATTAATCTAGAAGGGGGATCAAATGAATGTTTTTTTATAAATTTGATGGAGGTCTAGGGAGGAAACTAGACAAATAATGAATACATGCAAAAATCGCCCAAAAAGTGAATCATCCCCCCTTAAATAATGGTCATATCAGGTTGCCAAAAAATTAAAATAAATAAAACAAAAATAATATAAATGTAGACTATTAATTCCAACGTTATGTGTATCTTTATGTGATGACCCATTCTGTACCGGTGACATCCTTTTCATCATAGTCTGGCTACTGGCAGACGAGTTTCTTCACTTTAACCCTTAATTAGCGGCGAGCAACATAAGTCGAGTTAAATAAAGCTGGACTATGTGGCGGCGCTCGACATAACTCGAGTGGCAATTTCAGCACGTAATGTGGCTGAGAGAGAGAGACAAGTGGTGGCAGGAGACTAGCGAGCGTATGACTGCTCCAGACCACCGCGGCGAACCTACTGACACAAATCTCAGCTCCCTCCTCCCTCTCTCACTCGCTACATACTCAATTATGTACCGAAAGTACCGAATTACCTGCTTTTTGCACTCGCGTTGCACGGTTATTGCAAGAAAACTATCCATCATACAAGGATCGTTATGGTGTCATTCGAAAGCTCTGTTTATGCCCTTTCAGGGATAGATACTTGTTTTACGTTCTGGGTCTTATTTAGGCATGAAAATGATCACGTAAACAGCCCTATTTTGGCTAAAAACACCCCGCTGGGCGGTACACATAAATAAACCGCATAGGCCGCTCGTAAGGTGTTAAAAAGGGCCTCCAGCAATCAACAGGCTTCCAATTATCTCTCTTAACCATTTTTATTACCACAGGTCTTTATTAAACTGCACAATATCGTCTAAATATAGCTAGAAAACAAACAAAAAAGACGTCGCCGGTACAGAAAGGGTTAAAAACAGCGTTACCAAATCAAAATACCGCTAGATTTGTTCTCTAAAATTGCTAGAAGGCCGCTAGATAGTAAATAAATGCCGAAATTGCTAGAATAAAGCTAAATTCTAAAAAATATAACTCAAAATGGCTCAAAATCTCCAGAGTATCTCTATAATGTCGCTAGATGTACACAGTTCCCGCTAGATTAAAGTAAAAAATAGATCAAGCGGGATAGTAGCTAAACTGGCAACACTGTTTATAATCAGAACTACACATTTATTTACCAAATGTTCAGTCTATCTATCTATCTATCTATATGCTTAGGCCCAATCCCCATTTTGGGGGTAGCCGACTCAAGACAGAGGAAGAACAGGGAAAACACAAAAACAACACACAACAACAAATAAACACAGATAAAAAGCACAAACTCACACACATCCAGGTCACCCAGGAGAAGACCCAGAGACCAGGGTCACCAAGGTCGCTCCAGCACTCCCCCGGCCCCCGACCACCCGGATAGGTTCCGATCTCGGCAGGCAGACATGCAGCGGAGCCAAAGCCACAAGCCCTCCCACCACACTTCCAGGCGCACCCTTCATATTAATCGTCTCCCCGGGCCAGGCGCCTGATGGACTATTATCTAGTCCAGCTTGCGCCCGACCCCTTACTCCAAATGACCACGTGTTCACTCAACTATTCACAAACATTCTCCATTCACTCCTGTCCACCACCACTTCCCCTGCCTGATCTATAGTCATTCCTCTATCATCTGTTACGACCGGGGCTACGAATAAAACAAGGGCACTTAACCCGGGGACTGCGGGAAGACTCTTAAGAGTTCCCCCGGCGGACTGCGGGAAGACTTTTAAGAGTCAGGGAAAAAAAAAATCAATTTAAAACACCGAAAAAAAAAAAAAAAAAAAATATCACTCCTCCACCTCCCCTCCTTCCCCAGTTTCCTCCCCTCCTTCAGTTATCACCTATTTTCCCTGTTATTCCCTTTTCCTGTGGTCTATTTTCGTGCTAACATTAGCGAGTTGGTAGCAGGCCGTTGTCATCACTGTTAGCAAGCGAGTGCAAGAGAGAGAGAGAGAGTATCGATCGACAGTCTCTCTCCAGAGGTGGAGAAAAGTGGTGGGCTGGGAGGTTGCCTCAGCCATACATTTTGTAACTCCCGGCCTGTATCGCCGATTTTGACCATCCAAACGCTGTTTCCACTTGTTTTATTGTTGTAACAGGTTAATACCCTTATAATCAACCTAGAATAGGCGCATATGGATAAGTATTAATGCTATTTATGGTAAAATAAATATATTAGTGATGGGAACAGCTCAAATACGTCAGCACAGGAGTGTAGTGTCTCATACCCCCCATGCGCACTTCAGAGGTTAATGATTGGACTAGTAATAGGGCACTATGCAACAACGGTACGCTAAATCCAAACCCTCGAACTTATATGCCGGCGAACAAAAACACCTATACCCTCCAGAGTTAATCTGCGATAATGGGGTATCCTTAACTGGGCATATATGTACTCTACTTCAGGCTAACCCACACTGGTATAGCCTGATAACAAACAAGATGCAAGTTACGTTAAAATGCATAAAAAGGAATCTATGGAAAGATCAATTAAATCACTGCAAGATTTAATACATTAAAAAGATGCTTTAATATAGTTACTCTAAACAACAATAAACTCTTCACTCCTATCTGAAAGAAAGTTAAGTATAGTCCTACAGCATAGACCTGGAAACTTCTGAAGAAAGTCTGATGCTCATAAGATGCTCGTATCTTAACCCTCTCACGACCATAGGACGCAGAGGTTGCCAGATTAGCAATAAGAAATAGATTACTCTCACTGTTATAATTACCTCTCCAAAATTAGTTTTCTGCCCACAGATAACTCAAAGACAACTGCAGAGGTTGAAGTAAACAAACTAAAGGTTTATAGATACCCCTGACGGTAACAAAGGATTTAAAGTATCCCTAATAGGCTCAAAAATCGGGTCAGGATGTGAGAGGGTTAAACTATATAAAGGCAGGAGGCAGGACACCACACGTGTAAATGGAATACACTAAAAGGTAGGACATATAATGTTAACTGACACAAGAATACTATATATGCACAACGGTAGCAATGCTCGACACTAAAAGAAGTACTTCCTCATCAACGAAACACTCTGCTATGGTTGTGCAACTCAACAACAACCTAGACTAATAAATGCTGTGAATAAAAATGCGTACATATCAAAGAGCTTATATTAAATACTAATAAGTGTCTACTCGATTAATAATGTCTAGCTGGAATACTCTAGGTAAGTAACTGTGATTGAGCAAGACAGGCTCGTAGCCTAGCGATGTCCTTAAGACTGCATCCTTTAAGTTACGTTAATTGACTACGGTGCTCTCTTGATAGATCCAGATCACAAGTATCTGGTTCTATCCTGGCGACCCTCTAAAGACAAGCAAAGAGGCAGCAAAGTGTGGAACTGGAACAGGCTAAAACCCTCAGTCAACACAATGCTACACTCGTAAAGGACGCAAGCGAAAAGACAACACAGGCTACCACAGGACCGGTCGAAGTCGTGTAGGTATAAGCAAACCATACACACATCGGGGACAACGACTACAGTTACCTTATCCCAGTCTAGCATTAAATCAAAGAGCAGAAACACTAAATCAATAATGGAGACACACTAAGTTCCCAACCTCTACTAACTAAGAACCCTCAAAACCTATTCTAAGTACATGTAAATATCTCAGAGGACGGCGCATACAATACAATGGGCCAGCTATGGAAACCTTATGCAGAACCCAAGGGGACAAGTAATTGAATAAAGGTGAGAAGCAATGGAAAAGAAGAAGGTCAGAGAGAGAGACAGTGGTAAAGGGGGTGATCGGGAGAGAGTATGCAAAGGGATGTTAGAAGCATGCGCGCCAAGCCTGTCCTGAGGAGAGCAGCTCCTGTGGACCCTCATGCAGGAGGCAAGTTACACAGGAGCCCGCAAGGGCGCGATGGTCGGCCAATCACGGGCCGAGACGTCACAAGGCAGCAGGCCGCTGGGACGCGCCAGGAGCTGCTAGCCAATCAAGGGCTTGGGAAAGCCCGCGCGCGAGCGGGAAAACTCCACCGAGCGAGGGAGGCAGAACACACATACACACGCACATATTACCACCACGCTGCCTCTATCGCTCTTTCTCCTTAACTTTACACCATGCATCTTATATTCTACTAATGATATAAAATACTTCCCGTTGTCACAGACGAAAACAAAGACCACCACTGGACTGTCTGTGACAATGCGAGCACAAGGAAAGAAAGAACAACATTCTCGGATAACTGTAGCCCATTTCGATGTCCCTGGTGAGCGCTAGTGGGTAACGAGAGGCGATTCTGCCCACGCTGGTAGACGTCACACCCCGCCCAAGATATAGGATGCTCAACATTAGGCGAGCACCATATCTGACAAGGCAGAATGCCGACAAGACCTGCCACACCTAGCCACTCCACCAGAAATGAAGTGCAAAGCTCAATTCTTACATAAAACAACATATTAGCATAAATAAAATCTTATAACCCCTCCCAAACATAATAATATAATTTTAGCCTGCTATGCTCCCTGAGCGAGCTTCACAGAGCCCAGCCTACTAAGTGAAAGACAGGTTCAACTTAGGAGTTTAGCTATAACATTGGCAACTTATAATTAACTATCAAAAAGAAAGAGTTTTTATGTGATTTTTTGTATTTAATTTTAATGTTGTTGTTTTTATGGCTGCTCTACAGGGGCAAGCCTGATTTTTCTCCATTCAAACCCACACACCTGTGGTGATCTACACCGGATCCTCCACCCTCGACAAACAGTCTGCAATCACATTCTCACAACCGGCAATATGGCGAATGTCTAGATTGTATTCTTGCAACATGAGTGACCAATGTGTCAGCCTCATATTCCAGTTGTGGAATTGGTTCAGAAATTTAAGAGGGTGGTGGTCGGTATAAATCACCACGACTGGCCCGTAGGCAGGAACATATACTTCAAAGTGTGAGCGCCAACACTATTGGCCAGCAGTTCTTTCTCAACCACAGAGTAGTTTTTCTGAGCGGAATTAAACTTCTTGGAAAAGAAACTGACTGGATGCTCCAAACCTTCCTCGTCTGCATCTGTTGCCAGCTGGAATGGTCTTTCAAAGTCAGGGGCCCTGAGGATTGGGTGAGTGCATAGTAGGTGCTTGACCAGCGAAAAAGCCTTTTCACACTCAGGTGCCCACTTGAACTTTTTGTCTTTTGCTAGTAAATCTGTCAGAGGAGCTAACACAGTAGAATAACCCTGAATGAAACGGCAATAGTAACCGATCATGCCCAAAAATCTCATGATCTGCCGCTTGGTGGACGGCCTTGGGAACTGATTAATAGCCTGTATCTTGTTTTGGGGGGGGGGCACACCTGGCCTAACCCGACCACAAACCCAAGATACTGTACAGTTGCCCGGACAAAGTCACACTTGCCCAGATTGACCACCAAGCTGGCCTCACTGAGCTTCCGAAACAAGGCTTCTATGTGCTCACAGTGACTCTCAAAGTTGTCATCGTAGATTATAACGTCATCTAGGTAGACAGTGCAGTTAGGGATGTCAGCTACTAACTCGTTCATAAGACTCTGGAAGGTTGCTGGGGCATTTTTAAGGCCATACGGCATCACATTGCAACGGTAGGTGTTCCCATCAACCACAAACCCGCATACCCCCTTCGCCCGCTCAGACAAGGGCACCTGCCAGTAGCCTTTCACGAGGTCTACCTTAGTTAGAAACTGTGCCTTACCAATCTTGTCTACACTATCATCAACCCGGGGAAGGGGGTAAGCATTGGTGGGAGTCAACCCGTTCAATCTCCGAAAGTCAATGCAGAAGCGAACCTTCCCGTCAGGCTTGGGCTGCAGAGTGACAGGAGATGTCCACCTAACTGCCCCCTTCTCAATCAACCCCCGTTCTAACATAATTATACTCTAACTCCGCTCTGAGGGCTGGGAGTTTAATGGGTGGAATTCTGTAGAGTAATGATTTAAAGGGGGGGTGATCTCCCATGTCCACGTCATGCACCACTCGAGTTGTGAGGCCTGGATGCTCTGCAAACACAGTGGGGTATGAAACAAACAGGCGCTGCACGGCTACACGCTGTTGCTCAGGCAGGTGCACTAGACCATCGTCAGCCACCTGTCTGGAGTTCCCCGCCCACTGGTCAGCAGAGACATGACACTCCCAGATATCTTCCACCTGGGCTTCACTGTCCCTCACTCCTTCTCCACGATGACCGCTGCAGGTCAACACAGGGACAGCGAGAGGCTCAGGGGGGCGCCTCACAAACTCTTTCACCAGATTCACATGGCACAGCTGATTCTTTTTACGCCTATCTGGAGTAGCCACAAGATAGTCTAGGTCAGAGATCTTCTTTACCACCTTATAAGGACCAGCGTACTTAGCAGACAACGGATGACCTGGCAGAGGTAACAAAATCAACACCTCCTGCCCCACCTTAAACTCCCAGAGTTTTGTCTTCTCATCGTACCTGTCCTTCATCAGTGCTTGCGACCCTACCAAATTCCTACCTGCCAACTCTAGGCTTCTCAGCATTCTCTCTCTGCTCTCGAGGACATACTTTAACATGGAACAAGGTTTTGCTGTGCCCTCCCAGATTTCTCTAACCATGTTGAGGGGGCCTCTGACCTGATGTCCGAAGACTAACTCATTGGGACTGAACCCGAGGCTTTCACCAGGTACCCCCCGAGCAGCGAATAAAACATAGGGCAACCCAAGATCCCAATCCTTGCCATTTTCAACACAGTAACAACGCAGCATGCTCTTCAGAGTCGAGTGCCACCTCTCCAACACCCCTTGGCTCTCTGGGTGATAGGCTGAAGAGACAACTGTACTGATACCGTGCTGCTGTATGGTCTGTTTGAAAAGGTTAGAAGTAAAATTGGACCCTTGGTCTGACTGCAATTCCTGCAGGTACACGTACGTAGAACAGTACAATAGCAAGTTACGAACAACAGTCTTAGCAGTACCATTTCGCATGGGGTATGTATCCGGATAACAAGTGTCAACATCCATGATTGTGAGGAGGTACTTGTTGCCTGCACTAGTAGGGGGTAGAGGGCCAACCATATCGATTATAACCTTACTGAATGGTGGCCCGATTACAGGAATAGGGTGTAACGGAGCCTTGGGAATACATTGGTTTGGTTTACATACTGTCTGGCAGGTACTGCACATTGCCACCCATGACTCAACATGTGCCTTCATACCTGGCCACCAAAACAATTTCGCCAAGGCTGCTACCGTCTTACGTACACACAACTGCCCTTCCAACGGTACATCATGCGCCAACCTCAGTAGGCTATCACGGCACACACTAGGCACTACCAACTGGTCAACCACTCTCGACCCCCCCTCCCAACTCCGTCTGGGATCTAGAAAACGCCTGTACAAAATACCCCCCACACGAAAGAAGTCCCCCGGCTTTGCATCCCCGTCCTCCTCAAGTTCGATTGCACCGTTACTACACTTCTGAAGCTCAGGATCACCCAACTGCAGCCGACAGATATCCGAAGGAGCCAATTTATCGAGATGCTCCCGGAGCAACTTATGTCCTCCCCAAGTACTGGACTGTTCGATCCTATCTTGCTTTTGTGAGTAGCGGTGCTGTCTAGGAGTTTTCACACGCCCTACCTCCTCAACAAGTGTGACAGGTTCTGGGGCCACTCCGGACCTTAACAATGGTGCTAATACTGAGTCGCCAAGGAGAGCCGCTGGATCAAAACTCTCAAAACTTTTCCCAACTTTAGCTTTCTCCTTTCGACCGTTCCTCCGCTGGTCTAGAGACTGAGGAATAGGCTGTGACACTTTAGATGCACGAGAACGGGTGACAACACACGCCATCTGCTGTAATTGACACCTCTCGACCAACTCCTGCCCCTCCCTACTCACGTCGGCCGCCCTCTCGGCAACGACTAAGGGTGGAACCTCAGAAGTAGGCACCGCAAAGTCGTTGCCGAGAAGAAGGTCGACGCCCTCTACTGGCAGTTTCTCCACGATTCCAACATCCAACTCTCGTATCACACCTTCAACCTCCAGCTCTACTCGAACCAACAGGTATGACCATGTTGCATTAATACCCTGCACCCCAACTACCCGTGCCGCGTTTATAGGTTTGCCTGTAAAGTTTTTCATCAGAGTCTGGGATGCACCTGTATCACGCAACAACTCCAACCCATGCTTGCAACCAGCCCAACTCACGCAGCCACGCCCTCTATGGTCGCAAAAAGCATCGCGTACAGGTTTCGAGCCTTCCGGACACTCCTTCACTGGTTGTGCCCCCGCATCTGACATATCACCCTGGATAAATGCAGAAGACCTCAGAGACACCCCAACGTAGCTAGCCAAAGACACGACTGCTGTAGATTGGTTACTAGGGCAGGAACGTGCAAAATGCCCCTTTTTATGACACTTAAAACACTCTACTTCACCCTTGGACTTCCCCTGAGGTGGGGAAGGGCCCTGACCTTTCTTAAACGGGACGGTTTTAGGTTTGTGATCAAAATTGGTATCATTGCTCTTGCTTTTGTTATTAAAGGTGGTATCACTGACTCGGGGGGGTGGAGTGTTGCGCCCCTTGTTAACTGCATCGGTCCGTTGTGCAGACCCGCACCCACGGATCAGTGATAATCTCAGGTCAGCCATCTCAGCTGCCTCTTGTAGAGTTTTAGGACGTTTCTCTTTGAGGTTCAAAGTCAGGTCGCCGCCTGTGCATTTGAAAAATTGCTCTAGAAGGACTAACTGCTCAAGCTCTCCGAACGTCGTCACCTTCTCTGACCTCAGCCAATTTCTCAAAGCATCAGACAGTTCCCGGGCATGTTCTAGAAAAGTGCACTCACGACCCTTCGTTACACCCCGGAACTTCAACCTATATGTCTCTGGTTGTAACTCGTACGCCCGCAGAACAGCTTCCTTCAGTACCTCATAATCGATGAAGGGCAACGCATCATATGCCTTGAGTCCTTTGCCAACCAGCCTAGAGGAAACAAGGGCTGCCCACTTAACCTCGGGCCATTGGTGCTCCCGGCACTTCTTCTCAAAATGCAGGAAAAACTCGGTACCCGACCCGTCAAATGCAGGGACTAACTTAATAAGGTGCAATAAAGACTGATCAAGACCTCGATTCCCAGAACCGAGACGCTGCCCTGTCGACTCCACCCTAGACTTCTCAAGATCTCTGTCTGCACAGTACTTCGTAGCCTCAACCTGAAGCTCAGCCTCCCGCTGCTGCTGCTCAGCCTCATGTATGGACTTTCTCTCCTCAGCCTGAATCTTCATCTTAGCCATCTCAAGCTGGAAGATCATATCTGGAGTTAAACCTTGAGGAGGAGGAGATGCAACAATTAGAGACCCACCCAGTGATCCACCCAGGGGCAAACCACGCTGCCAGTGACTATCGGCCTTCGGGAACGTACCCGGCTCCGGAGCCCGAGGGGGCGCCATGGTAGGAGTCGAGTGGAATGGAGGCTGGGCCGAAGGTGCCCCAGCTCCCGCTCCACCCGAAGCCCCACGCACCCCACCGAGCACATAGGCCACCAGGTCACTTCTCGTCATGCTGCTAGTGCCAACATGCCCCATGACCGTGGCCAAACACTGGAGACCATACCGATCAATCCCCGACACCCGGTCACCAGTAATAGGCATCTCCAGAAACTTCCTTGCATCCTCCTCACTAGTTACTACTCTAATGCCTTCTAACAAACTCAGCTTCTGCACCTCAGAGCCTGCTTCCCATACTGTGTCCTCACTGTGCACTTATCCGTCGTTCGACATAGTGCCCACCAAAAATTGTCAACGTTTATACAAAAAAAAAAAAGTACCTAAACTCTCATGTAACACTATTCACTCAAAAAATGCTTGAAGACAACTCAAGTGCTATACTACGTTGCCAAAAAAAATTCCAACGTGTCCAAAATATTCCTCCAAAAATCCTGCAATTATTTCTTAGTTCATTTGGTATGACGACTAAGATAAGATACTAGGTAAGGTCGCCATTTGTTACGACCGGGGCTACGAATAAAACAAGGGCACTTAATGATTGGACTAGTAATAGGGCACTATGCAACAACGGTACGCTAGATCCAAACCCTCGAACTTATATGCCGGCGAACAAAAACACCTATAACCTCCAGAGTTAATCTGCGATAACGGGGTATCCTTAACTGGGCATAAATGTACTCTACTTCAGGCTAACCCACACTGGTATAGCCTGATAACAAACAAGGTGCAAGTTCCGTTAAAATGCATAAAAAGGAATCTATGGAAAGATCAATTAAATCACTGCAAGATTTAATACAATAAAAAGATGCTTCAATATAGTTACTCTAAACAACAATAAACTCTTCACTCCTATCTGAAAGAAAGTGAAGTATAGTCCTACAGCATAGACCTGGAAACTTCTGAAGAAAGTCTGATGCTCATAAGATGCTCGTATCTTAAACTATATAAAGGCAGGAGGCAGGACTCCACACGTGTAAATGGAATACACTAAAAGATAGGACATATAATGATAACTGACACGAGAATACTATAAATGCGCAACGGTAGCAATGCTCGACACTAAAAGAAGTACTTCCTCACCAACGAAACAGTCTGCTATGGTTGTGCAACCCAACAGCAACCTAGACTAATAAATGCTGTGAATAATAATGCGTACATATCAAAGAGCTTATATTAAATACTAATAAGTGTCTACTCGATTAATAATGTCTAGCTGGAATACTCTAGGTAAGGAACTGAGGTTGAGCAAGACAGGCTCGTAGCGCGATGTCCTTAACCCTTATTTAGCGGCGAGCAACATAAGTCGAGTTAAATAAAGCTGGACTATGTGGCGGCGCTCGACATAACTCGAGTGGCAATTTCAGCACGTAATGTGGCTGAGAGAGAGAGACAAGTGGTGGCAGGAGACTAGCGAGCGTATGACTGCTCCAGACCACCGCGGCGAACCTACTGACACAAATCTCAGCTCCCTCCTCCCTCTCTCACTCGCTACATACTCAATTATGTACTGAAAGTACCGAATTACCTGCTTTTTGCACTCGCGTTGCACGGTTATTGCAAGAAAACTATCCATCATACAAGGATCGTTATGGTGTCATTCGAAAGCTCTGTTTATGCCCTTTCAGGGATAGGTACTTGTTTTACGTTCTGGGTCTTATTTAGGCATGAAAATGATCACGTAAACAGCCCTATTTTGGCTAAAAACACCCCGCTGTGCGGTACACATAAATAAACCGCATAGGCCGCTCGTAAGGTGTTAAGACTGCATCCTTTAAGTTACGTTAATTGACTAGGGTGCTCTCTTGATAGATCCAGATCACAAGTATCTGGTTCTATCCTGGCGACCCTCTAAAGACAAGCAAAGAGGCAGCAAAGTGTGGAACTGGAACAGGCTAAAACCCTCAGTCAACACAATGCTACACTCGTAAAGGACGCAAGCGAAAAGACAACACAGGCTACCACAGGACCAGTCGAAGTCGTGTAGGTATAAGCAAACCATACACACATCGGGGACAACGACTACAGTTACCTTATCCCAGTCTAGCATTAAATCAAAGAGCAGAAACACTAAATCAATAATGGAGACACACTAAGTTCCCAACCTCTACTAACTAAGAACCCTCAAAACCTATTCTAAGTACATGTAAATATCTCAGAGGACGGCGCATACAATACAATGGGCCGGCTATGGAAACCGTATGCAGAACCCAAGGGGACAAGTAATTGAATAAAGGTGAGAAGCAATGGAAAAGAAGAAGGTCAGAGAGAGAGACAGTGGTAAAGGGTGTGATCGGGAGAGAGTATGCAAAGGGATGTTAGAAGCATGCGCGCCAAGCCTCTCCTGAGGAGAGCAGCTCCTGTGGACCCTCATGCAGGAGGCAAGTTACACAGGAGCCCGCAAGGGCGCGATGGTCGGCCAATCACGGGCCGAGACGTCACAAGGCAGCAGGCCCCTGGGACGCGCCAGGAGCCGCCAGCCAATCAAGGGCGCGGGAAAGCCCGCGCGCGAGCGGGAAAACTCCACCGAGCGAGGGAGGCAGCACACACATACACACGCACATATTACCACCACGCTGCCTCTATCGTTCTTTCTCCTTAACTTTACACCATGCATCTTATATTCTACTAATGATATAAAATACTTCCCGTTGTCACAGACGAAAACAAAGACCACCACTGGACTGTCTGTGACAATGCGAGCACAAGGAAAGAAAGAACAACATTCTCGGATAACTGTAGCCCATTTCGATGTCCCTGGTGAGCGCTAGTGGGTAACGAGAGGCGATTCTGCCCACGCTGGTAGACGTCACACATCCAAAGCCTTTCTTACACAGTCTCTCCATCTCAATGGGGGTCTTCCTGCCCTTCTATATCCCCTTGTACCTGACTCACATATTCTCATTGTAAGCCTTTCATCTCCCATTCGTTCAACATGACCATACCAGCTCAGCACCCTTCTGTCCACTCTGGCTGACAAATGTTCCTGCTGCCCCACTCTCCTACATATCTCTTCATTCCTCAATCTGTCTCTACGAGTAACTCCACACATACTCCTCAAGCAGCTCATCTCCATCACATCCAGCCCTCTTTTCTCCTTTTTCTTCTGAGCCCATGTCTCAACCCCATACATCACTGTTGGCACAACAATTCCTTGATACAGTGCACATTTTACTTTCACTCCGAGATTTCTCGTCTTCCACATACTTCCCATTGCTCCGAAAACCTTCCTTCCCTCACACACTCTCTGTTTTACCTCCACTTCCATACCTCCACTCCTGCTTATCGTTCCTCCTAGATATTTAAAACACTCTACTTGTTCCAATATTTCCCCATCCAGCCTCACATCTAGATTCACCCTATGCTCTCCCCTATTACACACCATTACTTTACTTTTATTGACGTTCACCTTCAGTTTCCTCCTTCCACAAACCACACCAAACTCTTTGACTACCCGCTGCAGTTTCTCATCAGAATCCGCCACCAATGCTGTGTCATCAGCGAACAGCAACTGATTCAACTCCCAATCTCTACCATTCTTTCCTACTAAACCCAATCCTCTTCCCATAGTTCTCCTTTTCACCTCCCTCACCACACCATCCATAAACATATTAAACAGCCATGGTGACATTACACAACCCTGTCGCAAACCTACCTTTACCTCAAACCATTCACTCAACTCACCATTTCCTACTCTCACACATGCTCTGCTCCCTTCATAAAAACTCTTAACTGCTTCTAACAAATTTCCTCCTATTTCATAAATCCTTAATACCTTCCACATTGCTTCACGGTCCACACGATCATACGCTTTTTCCAAGTCCATAAAAGCCCAAAATATCTCCTTATGCTTCTCTAAATACTTCTCGCATAACTGTCTTACTGCAAACATCTGATCCACGCACCCTCTTCCCCTCCTAAAACCGCACTGTTCTTCTCCTATTGCAACTTCCGTACACTTTATTATCCTCTCTATCAACACCCTGCCATACAGCTTTCCAACCACTGACAATAAACTAATACCTCTATAACTTGATCACTCCTGCCGATCTCCCTTCCCCTTGTACAACGGCACAATACATGCACTCTTCCAGTCTATTGGTACCATTGACACAGCAAAGCACACATTGAAAAGTCTCACCAACCAATCTATTATCACATCTCCACCCTTCTTTATACACTCCACAGCAATACCATCCAAACCTTCTGCATTTCCCGCTCTCATTTGTTTCACTGCTTCTTTCACCTCATTTTCCTCAATCCTTTCATTCATTCCCTGCCACCTGGGTGGCCTGGGTAACCTATATCCATCCACCTCTGCTTCAATCACTGCTTCTCTTCCATCTCTTGTATTTAACAAAGATTCAAAATACTCGGCATATCTTTTCCTCACTTCAACTGGTTCCACTAGTAATTCTCCATTTTCATCTTTCACTGACTCTTCCCTCTTTTGTCCTCCTTTCCTTACTTTATTTACCTCCTTCCAGAACATCTTCTTTCGTTCTTCAAAATTCTCACTCAGCCTTTGACCCCATCTTTCGTTTGCATCTTTTTTCGCTTCTCTAATTTTCTGTTTTGCCTCTCTCCTTTTCTCCTTGTACCTCTCCCATACCTCAACACATCCTGTAAAACCCTCTCAAGACACTGTCTCTTCTCCTCAACTGCCTTTCTCACCGTATCATTCCACCACTCGCTTCCCTTCCTGATACCTCTGCCTCCTACTTTCCTTTTGCCGCATACTACCTCTGCATTTGCTTTCACTCCTTCCTTAAACTGTTGCCATTCAACTTCTACTTCTCTCTCTTCCATCTCTCTCACTTCCATCCACTTTTCATTTAGTCTTTCCTTGTACTCCCTCTCTTTTTCACTCTTCTCTAACTCACTAACTTTTATTACCTCTCTTACTTCACGCTTGTCTCTTATTCTCCTGTAACTCTTAACTCTAAGCTTTCCCTCCACCAGGTAATGATCTGACATACCCTCCGCCTCACCTCTCATCACATTCACATCCAGCAGTCTACACAATCTTTCCCTTGTCACCAGCACATAATCCATCAATGCCCTCTCTACAATCTCTCCCATCACAAGTCTATGCCAGGTGTACTTGTGTATACGCCTTTTTTTTTAAGAACGTATTACCTACTATGAGCTATGTTCAGTAGCTCCTGCAATTTTCTTTTTGCAACTGTTTAGATTGATGCTCAGATCAAATTATATATATATATATACAGTACCTCTGACTTCCAAAATGTCTATAAACAATCCTGAACTTTCTGCTCAGCTACCTATACCTCTCACTAGACATCCTAAACCCTCTATCTCTTCTCATAAATCACCTACCCTGTCACCTAATCCTTCCATCACTTCTAATTCTAACTATACTTCCCCCCATCCTGTTCGAAAATTGCCAAAAATACCATAAAGGTCACCATCTTTAATGCAACCTATTTCTAATCCACAATGTTGAAGATCTGGCCGACGTGTGACACCACCGAAAAGATGGGCGCCTACCTTCAAGCCGACCTACAAAAGGCGGGCTCCCACCAAAACCACCACCTCGCCACTTCAAAGGGTCCCCGCCACACCTAGTGCGAGGTTAACTCCTCAACCTGCCCCTCCAGCCATGACCAGGGATACAAACCTCCAACTCAACGAGCCCCTGCCACCTGGGCCAAACAACTCTACACAACCAAAAGATAACAGTACACCATCACCTCCTCCAGCAACCACAGCTCCTACTGACCCTGCTTCCACGATGAAAATTAACAGCCTGGTTGTGTCCTCTGATGACATCAACACTGTCATCAAGTCTCCTGCCTATCTGCTCTAGGTAGCCAAGTGCTCAAAAACTCCTCTTCAACTAACCTTGGCCATAGACACCACCAGCCCTGCCGACATCCCTTCAACCATCTGGGGTCTCATACTACAAAACCTGACACCCTCTCTCACTACCCGCACCTTCAGAACTTATAATTTAAGATCTCGAGGTCGAGATTTCGTTTTGGACAAAGGTGGTGAAATAACGGGGTTGAGCAGCCACCCCCAGACCAACTTCCAAATAGCAGCCATCCAGGACAGCAGGAAGAATAGGAGAAGACAACAGCAGGAGAAGATAAGAAAAAACAAGACCCGACTAGCTTCTCAGGCTTTAATTCCTGCCGGGATAAGCCAGTCTACCCCTTTTCCCGGATCTGCCCATGCTCTAAATTCCGGGGTAATAGGTCAGTCTGCCCGAGAAAGGAGTTCGAGCCCTGGCCACTCGCAGAGGCCCCAGCTCCTCCAATGGCAGAGGCCGAAACCTCTGCCCGAGGCATATCATCGGTTCCAGCCTGACTTGCAGTACAGTGAAGAACTATTTATGCAAGTTGAGCACCAAGAACCTTCCCAATATCGGTACAAGTGGGAATAGTGCCTTCCGGGAAGACTGGAAATAATGCAGAAGTGACAAGGAAGAAACCTATGGCCTGCAGAGTAAGAAAAACCAGATACCACGATAGACTGGAAATCCTCTATTACGTCACCATAATGCCCTCTAAAAATAGGGGACCAATATAAAGAGATTAAGAATCTCCATATGTATAAATAAGTAACTACCATGTATTTTTAGATTAAGAATTACCTTCACCATAGCCAAAAACAACGATATCCACATGTCCCTATGAAATTGAAATACACCAAATTGAACACTCAAAATAAACCAAATATAGCCTGACTATAACTGAAGGAAGTTAAGGGGAGATTTCCACTTGAGGGATTTTTTCTTGACCCCTTTCTCCCTCATGGTTAGCCCCATTGCTTTTGATATTTTAAGACGTTCGCCCCATTAGTTTGGTGATTTTAAGAACTTTCGACCCATTTCTGTCAATTTTAAGACTTTTCGTGCCATTTAGATGTCGATTTTTTCCTGGCGAGCGATAGCGAGCCTGTAATTTAAGAGGAAGTGGCCTTCGGCCGGGACATTTTTCTACCGAAAAATGAACAAATTTATCTTGAAAGGGGGTCTAGGCTCTGTAATGTTAAGCTTGATGGAAGTCTAGCGAACTAACTAAAAACCTCCCCTAAGGCAACTACTATTGTATCTCTCTCCTGGTCAAGCCGGTAGTGGGTAAAAACAATTAGTATCCTTGCTTCACCTGATGTCAGTCCCGGAACCACCTTCCTCTGTACCTGGGAGAGAGGCAGTTCCCTCTGACGTCCAGCCCTGCAGTACCACGAGAGGCAGTTCCCCTTGACGTCCAGCCCTCGGAACCACGAGTCCCTGTCGACCAGATTCTCACTCAAGGCTTCCTCTACCCTTTGCCCTACAGTATCAGGGACGTGATTTTCATCCTATTATGGCAACTGTTAGACGATTTTATTTAGCTTAGGAAGGACCTCTGGCAATAATAAGACTTCAAACTATCTCCACCAACCCATGTAACTATCACAGATCCTTCCTTAGCTGCATAATATCGTCTAAATACAGCTAGAATAAAATATAACACGTCGCTGGTACTCAAAGGGTTAAGTTGTGGCTATTTGTTGTGAAGGTAAGGTAAAATATGCGAGTATTCCATTTATAATTAACTCTAGATCTGTGCCCAAGATCTATTGTGAATCTTTGCTACCGTGTGAAATATATAATAAATTTTGATCCGTACAGTGATTATTGAAGTACGAGATATTGTCATATTACTCGGTGTTAATCCTTCAGAAACTTAAAATACCCACACGCTTCATATTCATATATTATACGTGTTAATTAGTCGGGTTACTCTCAGATTTTCCTCATATGTGTTTATTATTCTTTGTGTAACTAAGTTGAAGTCAAAGTGTATAACGTGAACTAATTCCTTTCCTAAACCTTACATATACCTAGAACCTACGCCCAAGTTCAGGATTCTTTTATCCACTTTATCACCAACCAGAGAGATTTATTATTATTTTCCCTTATTTGAAAGTCAAGAACCCTTTCCGTTGAATTAGAATTAATTATTTATAAAGATATCTGATCTCTATTAGTTCTTGTGAATAATCTAATACTATACGTTACTCAGGTCATGTAATTCTTTCCACACCAATCTAGGAATTCAGATTGTATATTCCTTTATCGATTCCACCTACTATTTTGTCTTTTAGTAGTTTTGCGTCCTTTTAGGAATTTGTTCATTTATTCAGAATTCCTTTCATGCCATGTTTGGTATTTCATAAGTGCAACTTCGTCGTGTACGCCCAGTCGAGATACCTATTTGTTAAAGTTATTTTCTCACGCTCGTTCATCTGCGTTTCTTAATTAGTTGGTTAGTTTATCCCAATCTATATTAAATTATATTTTATCTATTCCGATTCAGTCACTATATTTATTGTGAATCTGAGTTCCTCAACCCGTGTGATTTGACCTCATCTATGATCGAATATCATTTGTCCTGTCTCGTGTGAGAGATTATTCGCAATAAACTCTTGGATAGTTGAATTCAGATTTAACTTATCTTCCTCCCTGGAACAACGTAAACCGCCTAACCTTAGTCCCTGATTTAATATCGCATTAAAACAAATTGTTATTTCCCGTGACCGCAGTCCACCCGAGCTATACCCCTTAGGGCAGCCTCTTTGAACTCTCATCTGAGCGCGGCCTGGCTTCCTACTTTTTGCCATGCATTTACCCCGCGCAGTGAATGATACGTTTCACAGTCTATCGCATCATTGTCAGAATACTTCGCGTTAGACGTTTGACTCACATAGGTATTATTATCAATGATTCTTATCCTGTGGATATACTGTATGTATCTGTTATAGCATGCGTATTTTAATTTCTTTATTTCTGTGTAATTAGAAACCTCATTTGAGAGCCACCTTGATTAACTCTCTCCACCACTATTAATTGCTTACTCTCTATTTTGATATAATAGTCGAGTATAGTATCTATATAATCTTACTATATGTCTATAAATAAATATGAGTGTAATTTAACTTGTGTGCTTATTGTGTTTCTTTTTGCCTGATTGAGTATATAATTATTATATCTACTGCGCCGCTCGATGTGTCCCTGTTGAGCAATATCTACTGCGCCGCTCGATGTGTCCCTGTTGAGCAATATCTACTGCACCGCTCGATGTGTCCCTGTTGAGCAATATCTACTGCGCCGCTCGATGTGTCCCTGTTGAGCAATATCTACTGCGCCTCTCGATGTGTCCCTGTTGAGCAATATCTACTGCGCCGCTCGATGTGTCCCTGTTGAGCAATATCTACTGCGCCGCTCGATGTGTCCCTGTTGAGCAATATCTACTGCGCCGCTCGATGTGTCCCTGTTGAGCAATATCTACTGCGCCGCTCGATGTGTCCCTGTTGAGCAATATCTACTGCGCCGCTCGATGTGTCCCTGTTGAGCAATATCTACTGCGCCGCTCGATGTGTCCCTGTTGAACAATATCTACTGCGCCGCTCGATGTGTCCCTGTTGAGCAATATCTACTGCGCCGCTCGATGTGTCCCTGTTGAGCAATATCTACTGCGCCGCTCGATGTGTCCCTGTTGAGCAATATCTACTGCGCCGCTCGATGTGTCCCTGTTGAGCAATATCTACTGCGCCGCTCGATGTGTCCCTGTTGAGCAATATCTACTGCACCGCTCGATGTGTCCCTGTTGAGCAATATCTACTGCGCCGCTCGATGTGTCCCTGTTGAGCAATATCTACTGCACCGCTCGATGTGTCCCTGTTGAGCAATATCTACTGCGCCGCTCGATGTGTCCCTGTTGAGCAATATCTACTGCACCGCTCGATGTGTCCCTGTTGAGCAATATCTACTGCACCGCTCGATGTGTCCCTGTTGAGCAATATCTACTGCGCCGCTCGATGTGTCCCTGTTGAGCAATATCTACTGCACCGCTCGATGTGTCCCTGTTGAGCAATATCTACTGCACCGCTCGATGTGTCCCTGTTGAGCAATATCTACTGCGCCGCTCGATGTGTCCCTGTTGAGCAATATTCCAAATCTAAATATCCGAAACCCGGATTAATAATAGATAATACTGAAGCCCGTTGGATATCAACCCGGCATAATACTTCTTATAATTTCTACTCTATAATAGTAAGGAAATCCATACAAAATAATTCGATGTTAAGGAGGTGCTGACGTCATATGATTAGGTCTGTATATAGTACGCCGATAGACAGGCCACTTCACAGTATATTCTGATTTTTCTCAGTAGGCTTACTAATGTTACACTCATTCTTGCTTCAATACTTGCTAAATTAGCTATTTTCTATGTATGGCACCCTAGACTGTTGTATCCACCCACATCCATAGATAGCTCATTTTTAATCTCCAACAGAAAAAAAAAAATATATATATATACAGCTGTCCCAGGTTTATTAAAACGAACAAACAAAATACCGCTAGATCCGTTCTCTCACACATATACACTCTCACATACCCCCCACCCCCCCACCCCCCGTCTTCTCACATCAATACACACACACACACACATGTGTGCGCGCGCACACACACACAATCTTGCGAGCACAAATGGCTAGAGACAGATAACACGGTATTGTGTGAGGAGAGATGGCTTTCAAGGATAAGAGAGAGGGAGAGAAGCTGAGGGGGATGAAAGAGGGTCTATAACAGGGAGTGGGAAAGGAAAGGGAGGGGGTATCCCACTGTGCGATTTTCGATGGCGAACGCCCAGCGACAGAGGGCGATATAATTTTTTTGTCTATGTTCCAAAAATAGGCATATTCGCTCCAACATTCTCCAATTGTCGCCAAAATCGCACAACGGTCGCCCTAGGGTCACCCATGTTCGCCCAGATTCACCCAGATTCGCCGTTAAATTTTAAGCATACCCAAAAAACGGCGGCGAACTGAAAATTTTGGCGAATGTTGGCAAATGTTGGCGAATGTTCGCCCTTTGTCTCACTTCATTCACCCTTGGTCGCACTATAGTCGCACAATTCGCACCAATTCACCCTGATTCGCCTATTTGCAAATTCCAATTATTGGCAACGCTGCTTTTTGAACGAATAGGGCGACAGTAGCGCGTCAGTAGCGCAAATGCAGCGAATGTATCAACGAATTATTGCCAATGCCATACGAATGACATGCGGCATGTGGCGAACTGAGGTGATTGGTGGGTTTTTATGTGACTGTTGATGTGTCTTTCACTATAGTCTGTTTCTTTTCAACTGACGGTAAAAATATGCAAAGTTCCCATCAGGATTTCTCAGTTATTTTGAATATTTTTTAGTGAAATGTGGTGCTAATTATATAAACTTGGACTTAACCCCTTCACCCCCATAACTTTCATTCTGGCATTCTGAAATTTTTCTATCAAATAATGTACAAATTTAGCTTGCTCTCAAAACAAAAAATATATATGTTGGCTCGCAACCGCTCACCAGGAAAATATTGAAACCTGGATGGGGGTAAACGTCTTAACACAGTAGGCTGAACGGGGCGGAACGGATACAAGGCAAAGAGAGAGGGAGAGAAATAGAAACAAATAAAACGAGGAGAGGGAGAGAAAGAGAAAACTAAAAGGCGAGGTGGGCTCAATTGTTAAGCCGTAACGCAAACATTGAGCCCACCTCGCTGTTTTTTGTTTTCTCTTTGTCTCCCTCTCTCCTCGTTTTTTTTTTTCTATTTCTCTCCCTCTCTCTTTGCCTTGTATCCGTTCGGCCCCGTTCAGCCTACTGTTTTAAGACGTTTACCCCCATCCAGGTTTCAATATTTTCCTGGTTAGCGGTAGCGAGCCAACATATACATATATATTTTTTTGTTTTGAGAGCAAACTAAATTTGTACATTTTTCGATAAAAAATGTCTCCGGCGAAGCCGGATTTCTCCATATAATGCTGGTTCTATATCGCTTGCCAGGAAGATATCGATACTTGGATACTTGGATACTTGGATACTTGGATACTTATCGAAAAATAAATCCATAATTGTATCTTGAGTGGGAATACACCTATTCCATAGATGCGCAGACACTCAGACATACCCACACAATTATATTTACATTTTGATTCGAGGGCATATGTTTTTGTAATAGACCTTATGTAAACGAGATTGTGAACTTCGAACGAAAATATAAAACAAAGTTAATGTTCTCTATGGGACTGTTAATTGTTCAGAATAATTCGTCAGTGTATCATTGTTGTTCTCCCAAGTATTGTTCAGATATTCCGGGATAAGGCTTGTACACATTGATCCGTAGATACACACACACACACACACACACAATGTCCAGCTTTTCCAAATTTCGCCTTTTCACACACACACACACACACTCACTACAGCACACATACATGCACAGTTGCACACACACTCTACAACACACACACACACACAGAATGTCCAGCTTTTCCACATTTCGCCTTTTCACACACACAAACACACACACACACTACAACACACACACACACACACATGGCATTCGCCATAAGTTGCACAACCTCCGCGGTTTTATCTCATTACATCGTCCAACATTCGAAAGTCAATCTCTGTGCATCCGCCATTTTCGTCCTTTGTCTCACTTCATCCGCCCTTAATCGCCCTCAATTGTCGCACAACATTCGATCGTCATTATCGCCAAAGCTTGCGCCATAATCGTCCTTTGGTCTTACTTCCTTCGCACTTCATTCGAGGAAATTCGTCTTTTTCGCTTACATTCGATTTCATTCGCTTCTGAAAAACCCATATTCGTCGCGATGTTTGGGACATAGGCCAAAAATACGGTACGGCGGTCGCCATCCAAAAACACGGTCGCACGGGGGTCGCCATCCAAAAACACGATCGCACGGGGTCGCCATCCAAAAACGCGGTCGCCATCGAAACACGGTCGCACGGCGGTCGCCATCGAAAAATCGCACAGTGGGATACCCCCTTAAGGCAAGAGAATGGGGGGGGGGGGGTTCCTTTGGGTCTGTGAGTGAGAGAGGGAAAGGAGGGGGTAGATACAGAGTGTCTATGAGAGGGAGTGGGAAAGGAGGAGATACAGAGAAATGGGGGGGGGGGAGATAACAGTGAGTCTATGAGTGTGATGTGAAAAGGAGGGGGTACAGAGAGAGAGAGAGGGGGAGGGGGGAGATAAAAGTGAGAGAGGAAAGGAAAGGGTACAGTGAGAGAGAGGGGAGGGGGGGGGGAGATAACAAAGTGGCCATAAGAGGGAGAGGAAAATGAAGGACTACAGAGAGAGAGAGAGAGAGAGAGGAGGGTGGAGATAACAGCGGGTGTATGAAAGGGGAAAGGGAAGGGGAAGGGAGGTGAGGGTATAGTTTGATTTGATTTGATTTGATTATTTTATTAAGTTGGTATAAATACAGGATATACAAATGTTGCATACAGGTATGTATATACACAGAGACTCAAAAGGGTGAAGATGCTTGGGCTTTCTTCCCCCCAGTCTATATTGTAATATATATACATCAATAATTTACATACATACATACAGAAAAACAACTACAGTACATGAAGGTATATGAGATCCTGTGTCTAGACTTGGAGATTAGTGAGTAGAGAGAGAGAGAGAGAGAGAGAGAGAGGGGGGGGGGGGGAAGGTTGGAGGGAAGGAGATGAAGGTGAGCTCATTGCCTGGACAGACCTTGGTGAGTTAACATCTCTTTCGGTATTGTGTACAATATCTTCTGTTGCTTTCGTGTGTCTTTACCAGATATGAATGCATTTGATTGTCTGTAGGATAATAATAATAATAATAGTTCTTAAAGCTAGCGCATGCTAAGCTAGGTAAGGATAGCTCAATAAGGCCGATTAGGCGTATTTCCATTGGGGTCCTGTACTACTACCCCATCCCTTTGCTCATGAGGGATGGTAACGACTCAGTGTTTGTGAAAAATCTTTAATGCGCCGAGCGTGGGCACGAACCCGGGCCTTCTGGGTGGAAGTCCGAGATGCTAGTCACTACACCAAGCGAGCCGCTTTTAGGAACCAGAGATACAACCACTAACATGTATACCGGTTACAATATGTATTTAATTGTATGTAGGAACCAGAGATACAACCACTAACATGTATACCGGTTACAATATGTATTTGATTGTATGTAGGAACCAGAGATACAACCACTAACATGTATACCGGTTACAATATGTATTTGATTGTATGTAGGAACCAGAGATACAACCACTAACATGTATACCGGTTACAATATGTATTTGATTGTATGTAGGAACCAGAGATACAACCACTAACATGTATACCGGTTACAATATGTATTTGATTGTATGTAGGAACCAGAGATACAACCACTAACATGTATACCGGTTACAATATGTATTTGATTGTATGTAGGAACCAGAGATACAACCACTAACATGTATACCGGTTACAATATGTATTTGATTGTATGTAGGAACCAGAGATACAACCACTAACATGTATACCGGTTACAATATGTATTTGATTGTATGTAGGAACCAGAGATACAACCACTAACATGTATACCGGTTACAATATGTATTTGATTGTATGTAGGAACCAGAGATACAACCACTAACATGTATACCGGTTACAATATGTATTTGATTGTATGTAGGAACCAGAGATACAACCACTAACATGTATACCGGTTACAATATGTATTTGATTGTATGTAGGAACCAGAGATACAACCACTAACATGTATACCGGTTACAATATGTATTTGATTGTATGTAGGAACCAGAGATACAACCACTAACATGTATACCGGTTACAATATGTATTTGATTGTATGTAGGAACCAGAGATACAACCACTAACATGTATACCGGTTACAATATGTATTTGATTGTATGTAGGAACCAGAGATACAACCACTAACATGTATACCGGTTACAATATGTATTTGATTGTATGTAGGAACCAGAGATACAACCACTAACATGTATACCGGTTACAATATGTATTTGATTGTATGTAGGAACCAGAGATACAACCACTAACATGTATACCGGTTACAATATGTATTTGATTGTATGTAGGAACCAGAGATACAACCACTAACATGTATACCGGTTACAATATGTATTTGATTGTATGTAGGAACCAGAGATACAACCACTAACATGTATACCGGTTACAATATGTATTTGATTGTATGTAGGAACCAGAGATACAACCACTAACATGTATACCGGTTACAATATGTATTTGATTGTATGTAGGAACCAGAGATACAACCACTAACATGTATACCGGTTACAATATGTATTTGATTGTATGTAGGAACCAGAGATACAACCACTAACATGTATACCGGTTACAATATGTATTTGATTGTATGTAGGAACCAGAGATACAACCACTAACATGTATACCGGTTACAATATGTATTTGATTGTATGTAGGAACCAGAGATACAACCACTAACATGTATACCGGTTACAATATGTATTTGATTGTATGTAGGAACCAGAGATACAACCACTAACATGTATACCGGTTACAATATGTATTTGATTGTATGTAGGAACCAGAGATACAACCACTAACATGTATACCGGTTACAATATGTATTTGATTGTATGTAGGAACCAGAGATACAACCACTAACATGTATACCGGTTACAATATGTATTTGATTGTATGTAGGAACCAGAGATACAACCACTAACATGTATACCGGTTACAATATGTATTTGATTGTATGTAGGAACCAGAGATACAACCACTAACATGTATACCGGTTACAATATGTATTTGATTGTATGTAGGAACCAGAGATACAACCACTAACATGTATACCGGTTACAATATGTATTTGATTGTATGTAGGAACCAGAGATACAACCACTAACATGTATACCGGTTACAATATGTATTTGATTGTATGTAGGAACCAGAGATACAACCACTAACATGTATACCGGTTACAATATGTATTTGATTGTATGTAGGAACCAGAGATACAACCACTAACATGTATACCGGTTACAATATGTATTTGATTGTATGTAGGAACCAGAGATACAACCACTAACATGTATACCGGTTACAATATGTATTTGATTGTATGTAGGAACCAGAGATACAACCACTAACATGTATACCGGTTACAATATGTATTTGATTGTATGTAGGAACCAGAGATACAACCACTAACATGTATACCGGTTACAATATGTATTTGATTGTATGTAGGAACCAGAGATACAACCACTAACATGTATACCGGTTACAATATGTATTTGATTGTATGTAGGAACCAGAGATACAACCACTAACATGTATACCGGTTACAATATGTATTTGATTGTATGTAGGAACCAGAGATACAACCACTAACATGTATACCGTTACAATATGTATTTGATTGTATGTAGGAACCAGAGATACAACCACTAACATGTATACCGGTTACAATATGTATTTGATTGTATGTAGGAACCAGAGATACAACCACTAACATGTATACCGGTTACAATATGTATTTGATTGTATGTAGGAACCAGAGATACAACCACTAACATGTATACCGGTTACAATATGTATTTGATTGTATGTAGGAACCAGAGATACGACCACTAACATGTATACCGGTTACAATATGTATTTGATTGTATGTAGGAACCAGAGATACAACCACTAACATGTATACCGGTTACAATATGTATTTGATTGTATGTAGGAACCAGAGATACAACCACTAACATGTATACCGGTTACAATATGTATTTGATTGTATGTAGGAACCAGAGATACAACCACTAACATGTATACCGGTTACAATATGTATTTGATTGTATGTAGGAACCAGAGATACAACCACTAACATGTATACCGGTTACAATATGTATTTGATTGTATGTAGGAACCAGAGATACAACCACTAACATGTATACCGGTTACAATATGTATTTGATTGTATGTAGGAACCAGAGATACAACCACTAACATGTATACCGGTTACAATATGTATTTGATTGTATGTAGGAACCAGAGATACAACCACTAACATGTATACCGGTTACAATATGTATTTGATTGTATGTAGGAACCAGAGATACAACCACTAACATGTATACCGGTTACAATATGTATTTGATTGTATGTAGGAACCAGAGATACAACCACTAACATGTATACCGGTTACAATATGTATTTGATTGTATGTAGGAACCAGAGATACAACCACTAACATGTATACCGGTTACAATATGTATTTGATTGTATGTAGGAACCAGAGATACAACCACTAACATGTATACCGGTTACAATATGTATTTGATTGTATGTAGGAACCAGAGATACAACCACTAACATGTATACCGGTTACAATATGTATTTGATTGTATGTAGGAACCAGAGATACAACCACTAACATGTATACCGGTTACAATATGTATTTGATTGTATGTAGGAACCAGAGATACAACCACTAACATGTATACCGGTTACAATATGTATTTGATTGTATGTAGGAACCAGAGATACAACCACTAACATGTATACCGGTTACAATATGTATTTGATTGTATGCAGGAACCAGAGATACAACCACTAACATGTATACCGGTTACAATATGTATTTGATTGTATGTAGGAACCAGAGATACAACCACTAACATGTATACCGGTTACAATATGTATTTGATTGTATGCAGGAACCAGAGATACAACCACTAACATGTATACCGGTTACAATATGTATTTGATTGTATGCAGGAACCAGAGATACAATCACTAACATGTATACCGGTTACAATATGTATTTGATTGTATGTAGGAACCAGAGATACAACCACTAACATGTATACCGGTTACAATATGTATTTGATTGTATGTAGGAACCAGAGATACAACCACTAACATGTATACCGGTTACAATATGTATTTGATTGTATGTAGGAACCAGAGATACAACCACTAACATGTATACCGGTTACAATATGTATTTGATTGTATGTAGGAACCAGAGATACAACCACTAACATGTATACCGGTTACAATATGTATTTGATTGTATGTAGGAACCAGAGATACAACCACTAACATGTATACCGGTTACAATATGTATTTGATTGTATGTAGGAACCAGAGACACAACCACTAACATGTATACCGGTTACAATATGTATTTGATTGTATGTAGGAACCAGAGATACAACCACTAACATGTATACCGGTTACAATATGTATTTGATTGTATGTAGGAACCAGAGATACAACCACTAACATGTATACCGGTTACAATATGTATTTGATTGTATGTAGGAACCAGAGATACAACCACTAACATGTATACCGGTTACAATATGTATTTGATTGTATGTAGGAACCAGAGATACAACCACTAACATGTATACCGGTTACAATATGTATTTGATTGTATGTAGGAACCAGAGATACAACCACTAACATGTATACCGGTTACAATATGTATTTGATTGTATGTAGGAACCAGAGATACAACCACTAACATGTATACCGGTTACAATATGTATTTGATTGTATGTAGGAACCAGAGACACAACCACTAACATGTATACCGGTTACAATATGTATTTGATTGTATGCAGGAACCAGATATACAACCACTAACATGTATACCGGTTACAATATGTATTTGATTGTATGTAGGAACCAGAGATACAACCACTAACATGTATACCGGTTACAATATGTATTTGATTGTATGTAGGAACCAGAGATACAACCACTAACATGTATACCGGTTACAATATGTATTTGATTGTATGTAGGAACCAGAGATACAACCACTAACATGTATACCGGTTACAATATGTATTTGATTGTATGTAGGAACCAGAGATACAACCACTAACATGTATACCGGTTAAAATATGTATTTGATTGTATGTAGGAACCAGAGATACAACCACTAACATGTATACCGGTTACAATATGTATTTGATTGCATGTAAGAACCAGAGATACAACCACTAACATGTATACCGGTTACAATATGTATTTGATTGTATGTAGGAACCAGAGATACAACCACTAACATGTATACCGGTTACAATATGTAATTGATTGTATGTAGGAACCAGAGATACAACCACTAACATGTATACCGGTTACAATATGTATTTGATTGTATGTAGGAACCAGAGATACAACCACTAACATGTATACCGGTTACAATATGTATTTGATTGTATGTAGGAACCAGAGATACAACCACTAACATGTATACCGGTTACAATATGTATTTGATTGTATGTAGGAACCAGAGATACAACCACTAACATGTATACCGGTTACAATATGTATTTGATTGTATGTAGGAACCAGAGATACGACCACTAACATGTATACCGGTTACAATATGTATTTAATTGTATGTAGGAACCAGAGATACGACCACTAACATGTATACCGGTTACAATATGTATTTGATTGTATGTAGGAACCAGAGATACAACCACTAACATGTATACCGGTTACAATATGTATTTGATTGTATGTAGGAACCAGAGATACAACCACTAACATGTATACCGGTTACAATATGTATTTGATTGTATGTAGGAACCAGAGATACAACCACTAACATGTATACCGGTTACAATATGTATTTGATTGTATGTAGGAACCAGAGATACAACCACTAACATGTATACCGGTTACAATATGTATTTGATTGTATGTAGGAACCAGAGATACAACCACTAACATGTATACTGGTTACAATATGTATTTGATTGTATGTAGGAACCAGAGATACAACCACTAACATGTATACCGGTTACAATATGTATTTAATTGTATGTAGGAACCAGAGATACAACCACTAATATGTATACCGGTTACAATATGTATTTGATTGAATGTAGGAACCAGAGATACAACCACTAACATGTATACCGGTTACAACATGTATTTGATTGAATGTAGGAACCAGAGATACAACCACTAACATGTATACCGGTTACAATATGTATTTGATTGTATGTAGGAACCAGAGATACAACCACTAACACGTATACCGGTTACAATATGTATTTTAAATAATTATATCGGACTTCTATGTGTTCTTACCTGACAAACACAGACACAAATCTAAACAAATCAATGTCTAGGTAAGTCAGTAAGTTTGTTAGATGTTGCTTCACTTATGGTGCAATAAGAGCGCGTTTGACTTACAATCGAAAGGATCCGCGTTCGATTCCGGTTAGAGTGAGACGGATGGGAAGTCTGCTTAAGGGAGCCCACCTCGCTTGTTTTCTCTTTCTCTCCCTCTCTCTTTGGCTTGTATCCTTTCGGCCCCATTCAGCCTACTGTTTTAAGACGTTTACTCCCATCCAGGTGTCAACATTTTCCTGGCGAGCGGGAGCGAGCCAGCATATATATATATTTGTTTTGACAGCAAGCTAAATATGTAAACAAAAATGTATAGAAAAGTTTCTCCGGCAAAGCCGGATTTATCCATACAATGCTGGCTTGCTATCGCTCGCCAGGAAGAAATCGACACCTGGATGGGAATAAACGTCTTAAAACGGTTGGCTAAATATGGCCGAATGGATACAAGCCAGAGAAATAGAGAAAAGGAGAGAAACAGAAAACAATCCGGTGACCCCCCTTAAACCCTATAGCTCTGTTTAGCTAACCATAGATTGGAACCTGGAGTTAGTGGACGGTCGTCACGTTCCATATGGGGAAGTTAAACTGCTATCACAGGAGAGCTTCTATAGTCAACATTCGCAATATTTTTCTGGCAACATTTCTAGAGTATTTTGCACAGGTACCGGAAACTAGACTGGTGATAGATGCATTTGGGTAACCGAAGTATTTATATATGTTAACTTCATAAGCTGCCAGACCAGTGTTGAGGATAAATGTGGAGTAAAAAAGCGCTCGTGTGATACCGGCTTAACCTGTCGTAACCTGGATGCTACACAGTGGTCCCTGTGTACCAGGCTGGATAACTCATTCAAGCTAACCACCACCAGCTCCTAAGGACAATGACTCGGAAATAATCACTGTGGATTTGTTGGCGTTTGTACAGTCATACACATTCCTAGACCTTTATATAATATATATATATATATATATATATATATATAATAAATATAGTATATATATAAAGGTATATATATATATATATATATATATATATATATATATATATATATTTTGTTCTATGTGGAAAATGGAGACAGAAGGCAAAACTGCCTGTGGCGAGTGCCTCCCCCAAAGTTGAAAGAGAGAGAGGGCCAAAATCAAAGAACAGTCCAGCCAAAATGCGTGGACACACGGAGTCTGAAGCTATTTAAGTCATAGGAATAGGGGAAGATGGATTCAGGGAGAGAGTTCCAGAGCTCAGCTGTTGAATAGAAGAAAGATTGGGAGTATCGTTTCACTCTTGAGTTGGAGAGTTGCACAGAGTAAGAGTGGGATTGTGTTGCAAAACGGATACTACGTACCCTACGTAGAGGAGGTGTGGATGTAGATGTGCTGGAGAGTGTGAAAAGGAACACCTTGAGGTGGTTCGGTCATGTGGAACCTATGTGGAGCGAGAGAATGACTAAGAGAGTGTACGAGAGTTAGGTGGAAGGGCAGAGAGGAAAAAGAAGACTGAGAGTGAGGTGGAAGGATAGAGTTGAGAGGCATATGAGTGAAATTGGTGTTGAGTGGGAGGAGGGTCACTAGCTGACAGAGGACAGAGATGGCAATGGAGGCAATTCATTCGTGTCCACCCCTTCAGGGATCATGATGTCTGGCAATAGATAGATTACCCAATACAAAATACTCATGAATGTGCTTTTGACTCTGTAATAGTCAAATGTTTAACTCTATCAATAACATGACACTTTTATATATATTTATACTACCTGTACACGATAAAATTCAGATTAGGTAGAATCCCGTATATTAACACCTTACGAGCGGCCTATGCGGTTTATTTATGTGTACCGCCCAGCGGGGTGTTTTTAGCCAAAATAGGGCTGTTTACGTGATCATTTTCATGCCTAAATAAGACCCAGAACGTAAAACAAGTATCTATCCCTGAAAGGGCATAAACAGAGCTTTCGAATGACACCATAACGATTCTTGTATGATGGATAGTTTTCTTGCAATAACCGTGCAACGCGAGTGCAAAAAGCAGGTAATTCGGTACTTTCGGTACATAATTGAGTATGTAGCGAGTGAGAGAGGGAGGAGGGAGCTGAGATTTGTGTCAGTAGGTTCGCCGCGGTGGTCTGGAGCAGTCATACGCTCGCTAGTCTCCTGCCACCACTTGTCTCTCTCTCTCAGCCACATTACGTGCTGAAATTGCCACTCGACCTATGTCGAGCGCCGCCACATAGTCCAGCTTTATTTAACTCGACTTAAGTGGTGAGCCGCTTTTTAAGGGTTAAGAAGACTATTATAAAACTGTTTAACCCATCCCAAGATTTCCTTAATTAACTGAAGAATATCGTGTGTTGAGGACTAAAATATAATACAACCATTTGGCGTGAGTTTGAAGGTTTTAAATTTGGGACACACTTTACCGCTATAATGGTAACTCATTTACGATGAAGTTCACGTACAATGGCTTATTTCAATTCCTCTCATACAATACGTTTTATTTGGTCGTGACAAACAAATGTAAATAACTAAATTACTATAATAGCCTTATACATATTTCAGTTCAATAAATGTAAACACATAAAATCACATTAAAATAATAGAGCCCTATCAGCCAATCACAATACCAACTTCATACCGTACAGATTGAATGGAGAGAACCCCCCTCAACTCCAACCCCATTCCCTCAATAAGGGTTGCCACCTGCAACCACCCGAGTCTAGAGACTTATGGCCGGAACTGTACATTCATTTTTGTTTACTGATAGAATCTTTCTGACTCCCATTTAGATTTTTAATGATGCGATCCCACTTCCTCTAGTGTTGACATCCTTGGTGTAACATTGGATATTAACCTAAGCTGGACATCTTATGTTACATCCATTGCTAAATATGCCTCTAAAAACCTGAGACTCCTGTGCAGAGTTCGAAATGTTTTCACTGACAAGCAGCTTGCAACAGTATAGGAAAGATCTGTGCATTCTAAGATGGAATGGTATTCACCTTTGTGGATTGGATGTGGATTGGTTGATTAATTAATTTAGAAAACATTCAAAATATAGTGTTTACATTAATCAATAACCCTGCAGTCACGCAAGACCTTCTTCCATTATTCATACACAGAAATGTTGCATCCATTGCATTATTCTATAGATATTATCACAGCAAATGATCCGAGAAACTTGCTTCAATTTTGACACCTTTCCACATTTTTTCCCCGCAGTACTAGGGCAGCTGAAAATGCTCACGTATTTACACTCTCTCCTCCACAATGTTGCACTTTCGCTTTTTATAGTTTATGTATCCCCAGGACTACTACTTTTTGGAATTATTTCCTGAAGTTGCTTTCCACAAACATACAATCTACAATAGTTTAAATCCAGTTGTTACAAACATTTTATAAATGAAGGATGCCTTTAGGCACATGGACCTTTTCCATTTTGTCTTTGTTTTTCCTTCCTCCATTCATTGTCTCTTGAAAAAATATGTATATGGAAGAATGGTTTGATATAGCCACATGTGTATGTGTATTTGCCATAATTGTGTATTAGTCATGCAATGTATGTAGACACGTATGACAAAAATAAATAAGCCATTTTGAGGACCCTGTATGGAAAATGTTTCTATTAGACACATTCTGAATATATGTGTCTATTTCTTTGTAAATAGGAACATATTCGAGTATGGTGAAATGAAGATGTCGTTTTAATATATTATATGGTCATCGCTAGACCCTCGGAACGAATCCATCATACTAGGGGATTTTAACCTGTGTTACAAACAACGAAATGATAGGCTTGTACGAGAATATAGGCATATACTGACAATGCACAATCACAAACAACTCATCACAACCCCCACACGTATCTCTGAGAACACTGCCACAATATTAGACCACATAAACTGTAACAGAGAGGACAAAATATCCCAATCAGGGGTTATACAGACTGGGATAAGTGATCACTTCGTCACATATTGCACACGGAAAATCACAAAAATTACCCTAGAGAATCACAAGATTATCAAAACAAGGTCACTCAGAAATTACAATAAGGAAACATTTCTGGACATTTTATGGAATACAGACGGGTCTCCAGTGTTTGGAAGTACAAACGTTAATGACGCATGGGTTGGCTTCAGAACCATCATCACAAACATCCTAGACGAAATAGCTCCTCTGAAAGACATACGAATTAAAGCAAGGTCAGACCCATGGATCAACAATGACATACTACACCATCTGGAACACAGAGACAATCTGTTAAAAAGGCTAGCGAAACATAGACAGGATCAAGGTCTGAAACATGAGTTCAACAGGGCCAGGAATAAACTAAGTAGGAAAATGAAATCAGCGAAAAATAATTATTTTCGCAATAAGGCAGAGGAATATCAGAATAACCCAAAGAAACTATGGAGGCACCTAAAAACAACAGGCTACAGCAACAAGACAAGGGATTCGTCTAACACTAATATTGCTCTCACCATTAATGATCAGGTTTGCCACGATAAATGACAAATTTCAACCTACTTCAACTCCTTCTTCACCTCCATAGCAAACACACTTGCACAGAACCTACCTCAACCTCTCAATAAATACACGACAACAACGGCCACCTTTCGTAATTTCTACAGAGATAAAGACATACACCCGAACACATTTAGATTGCAAAATGTTACACCAAAATACACTTTTGACGAGCTGTCTAACCTAAATGTACATAAGAGCACAGGACCAGAAAAAATTCCTGCCAAATTTCTACGAGATGGAGCCATTGGTATAGCAGGCCCCCTAACCCACATCATCAACTTGTCAATTAACACCAACACAGTACCTGCTGAACTGAAGGAAGCTATTGTAACCCCTCTATTCAAGAAAGGAAATAAACTAGAAGTTGGCAACTACAGACCAGTTAGCATATTATGTATTGTATCTAAAATCCTTGAAAGAGCGGTATACACCCAAATTGAACACTACCTCAAACAAAATGATCTATTCTATAAGTTTCAATCAGGTTTCAGATGCATGTACTCGACAGACTCCTGTCTCATCCACTTAACGGATCACATTCGTAAAGAAATGTCTAAAGGTAACTACACCGGTATGGTTCTTCTTGATCTACAAAAAGCGTTTGACACAGTAGACCATGATATCCTATGTAATAAACTACAAGCTATGGGCATAGGGTCTGTGAACTGGTTTAAATCTTATCTTAGTGGTAGAACCCAAAGAGTCAAAATTGATGATAATATATCTGATCCTATGCCAATTAACTGTGGGGTCCCGCAGGGAAGCATCCTTGGTCCCTTACTCTTTCTCTGTTATGTGAACGACATGGAACTGAGCGTCTCATGTAAATTATTACTGTATGCAGACGACAGCGTGCTTCTGGTTTCAGGAAAAGACCCAATAAGTATTGCCGCTTCACTTTCCAAAGAACTAGCATCATGTAGTGAATGGCTAGTGGACAATAGACTATCTCTTCACCTGGGCAAGACGGAAGCCATCTTATGTGGAACAAAACGCAAACTGAAAGACATTGTGGGCTTCTCGGTCAACTGTAATGATATTCCTATAACAACAGTGTCACAAGTTAAATATCTCGGACTGAAACTGGACGCGAGTTTGTCAGGTGAAACAATTTTGGAATCTATCCTGAGTAAGTGTAGAGCACGTATAAAATACCTGTATAGACAGGTGGGATGCTTGCCCGCGGCGACCAAAAAGACCCTCTGCCAAGCGCTTGTTCAATGTCATTTTGACTATTCTGTGTCATCCTGGTACTCTGCATCATCTAAATCAGCACAGCACAAACTTCAGGTCACTCAAAATAAAATGGTTAGGTTCATGCTGAACCTAGGACCCAGATCACATGTTGGCTAGGAACAACTTCAGTCACTAGGTATGCTCAATGTTTCTGACAGGGCCAATCAAATCAGGCTAACTAATGCCTTCAAAATGTTCTATGACAGAGCTCGAGAGTATCTAAAGAATGATTTTGTTAAAGCAAATGAGAGGAGTGGACATAATACAAGAAACATGATGTTTAATTTTAAGGTCCCGAGAATCCAAGGACAGGGTAAGCAAACATTCTTCTTCACTGCCATCAAAGACTGGAACGACCTACCCCAGTCAGTCCGTGAAAAGAGAACACTGTATTCCTTCAGACGTAGCCTGAAGGAACACCTGAACCGGACAGCTGCGAGAAGGGAGCACCAAGCTTATGTCTACTACTAAATGCGACATAAGAGATAGACAAACCAAACTGAAATGATTACTGATTACGGATTACTGATATTTACTATAGGATGTAAGGTATCTTAAAATAACCCCCTAGAAATACTTTCTCTAAAGTATCTATTTCTTTATCCTCCCCTTTTCCCCAGCTAACCTAATCCCACAAGGACCCCAATGGAAATACGCCTAACGGCCTTATTGGGCTATCCTTAGTTGGAATTATGCAAGGCTGGTACATGTCATATTTGTAACAAACTATGTGGTACCAACTCTGTAAATTGCTGACTGAATAAATATTATTATTATTATTATTATTATTATCTCAAAGGGCTCAGGCAGCATATGTTATTTTCCAATTGACATAAGTTTTATACATGTATGTATAACATTTTACTATTTTTGGCTAAATAAACATTTCAGCTTCGATACAGTGTAGACACCATGGCCACTCGTTGGGGTATCGTGAGTGCTGGCAAGATCTCTGCAGACTTTGTAGCTTCTTTGAGAGCTCTGCCCGAGGCTGAACACCGTGTGGTCGCCGTGGCTGCTCGATCCAAACAAGATGCTCAGAAATTTGCTCAGAAGTTTGGAATCAAGAATGTTTATGAAGGCTACGGCGAGCTGGCTACAGATCCGGAAATTGGTTAGGTGGAATGCATTATACTATATATTCGATGTCTAAATTACTTATCAGCATCTTATATTGAACCATTTTTACTCCGTTGTTGGTCAAACTAAATTATGACAAAGGTAAATAGAACTATTTCTCTTTTTCTCTCCATAATGTTCATTTCACTTTAGTTTTTCATTAATATTTTGCTCCACGAAATATTTTTCCATTACTAATAGCAACTAAAGTTCAGGTATACATATTAATTTTTTTTTTTACTTCTATTTCTTTTTTTAGAGCTCACATATACATATGTTATACTGTACTTCAAATAATTTTGTAATTTGCAAGGAAGTGTTCCTGAAGACTGGAAATCAGGAATAATAATCTCTTTGTATAAAGAGGAAGCGGAGAGAGGAGTGTGTGGTAATCACAGGGGGATATGTCTTCTTAGCATAATAGGGAAGATGTGTTGTAGGATAGTGATCGAGAGTGATAACAGAGCAATTGGTAGGTGAGGAGTAGGGTGGGTTTAAGAAGAGAAGAGGCTATGCATCATCTCCTTGAAATATGTTATAGAGAAATATCTGGAGAAGCTTTGTGCTGTCTTCATGGACTTGAAGAAAGCCTGTGATAGAGTAATAAGAGAAGGTTTGAGGACATTACTGAAAATACAAGAGTAGTTGGTAAGTTTCTGCAAGCGGTGAAGAACATGTACGATGGTGCAAGGGCAGCAGTCCATGTAGAGTGTGGACAGAGCGGGTTCTTTGACTGAATGATAGGTTAAAGCAATATCGTGTGATGTCCTCATGTCCCAAGGAAGAAGGATGCTGACTGACAGAGGACAGAAGTGCATAGAGGAGATTCATTCGTAGCTATTCCCTCGGCCGTCTGGCAATAGATAGGTTATTGTTTTTTTCTTTTCTGTCTAGTTTGTTAGTTCTCGAGTGTCGGAGAGTCTTACTGAGG
The DNA here is from genome assembly GCA_032716605.1 of Paralithodes platypus. Taxonomy (NCBI): domain Eukaryota; kingdom Metazoa; phylum Arthropoda; class Malacostraca; order Decapoda; family Lithodidae; genus Paralithodes; species Paralithodes platypus. The sequence goes on along the minus strand of CM064493.1, from coordinate 6,980,562 downwards.
CACTAGAATGCTAAGTTTTAGCTGGATACTCTTTTTTACAGCACATATCATTAATAAATTAGTCTTCGTTTGAGGTGGGCTACTAAGTAAGGCAACCAGCTCCTCTGCTTAGAATACTTGCTGACATTTATAAGGTGAAATGGGATATATTGAAATTTGGCACAAACTGCAAACAATATACACTAGAAGGCAATGTGAATTATCTAACTTTAATCAATTTGTTTTAGTCTGACAAATATGCATATGGTCACTTTGAGCTACACAATTAGCTTCGAGGTATTGTGTCCAGGTAATATGTTTCAGTTGACCAAACAAGTATCATAACAAAATCCCCAAGTTTAAAACGAATTGAAAATAAATGAATAAATATATACATAAATATGTGAACATAACAACACACACACACATATATACATACACACACACGTCGCACGGCTGTCTCAGTGGTACCGTCCCTGCCTGCAACCCAGCAGACCGGGGTTCAAATCTCGCTCAGGTTGATGAAGGTTTTCTGAGACAAAGCCGGCGGTTACCATCTCCTTTGAGCAAGGAGAGGGGTAATTGTCATTGATAATAATGTCTAGGAAGCAGAACAATGCGAGCCAAAAATTCAATTCCTGTCAAACTACAATTATGAATACAATTATGATTATGAATACATACAGACACACACACAAACATATATATATATATATATAAATATATATATATATATAGTAGTGGCATATATATAGTAGTGCCTATATATATATATATATATATATATATATATATATATATATATATGTATATATATATATATATATATACTTATATATATAAATCATCCCCAAACATTGTGTACAGTTGGGGTCATTAATTGTGATGCATACATTTTTGAAGCTGTCTCATGGTAAATCGAATTTCTTATAAAATCTATATAGGATATTTATATGTTCGAGGTTCCTTTAATTATTGTGTTCCTTCCAACAACCAACCATGCTCCTAAAATCGATTAATGAAATTTACAAACACATGTGGCGATGGGCTGCTCTATCAGTGGTGATGGGCTGGTCTATCAGAATGAGAGTTGAGCGTTCTCTGCCATTTCCATAGCTTAGTCTGACTGTTCCTTTTACTTATATATTTTCTAGATCTCAAGTGACGGCGTCTTTTCCGTGGATTGACCTCCCTACTGCCAACCCTGGCAGATTGGGAGCCAAAGCGTCACATTTTCCCTTTGCCCCTCAACTTTCCCTTTATAATTGCTGAGGGGCACAGGGCCTTGGGTGGGGCTTTTGTTTCCCGGGCGTTTCCGCACCCTCCTCAGCTCCCCGCCTTTGAGTGGCTTCGGTCACCTGGGCATTATTAGTGTAAGCTGGGAGGGTTCTGTGGGGGTGCTCAGTTATGGCCTTGGCCTTGCTCGGGACCTTGGGGCTGCTCGGCCAGACAGCCTGAGGAACAGCAACAACAATAACACATGTGGCAGTCCGTGATTCGAACCCAGGACGCTCACACCGAAAATCAACACCTTATGCATCGCACCACGAAGACAGTTAAAGGATGGTAGACACTGCCTACGATTTATTATGCAACTTCGAATCCTGCATATCAATCTAAGCATGTACACACATCCCAACTGCAACTCACGTAGGCTATGTATATGTGAATGGAAAGAGCAATTAATTGGGCCTTAACCACTTAGGGAAGTCCTTTCGATAAATTACTCCTGAACCAATAAGAGATGCAAATTCATCAGGTTAAGAAAAACAAATTATAATTACCTCTTACTTCCTCGCTTGGTATATGAAGATTATATCATTTACCGATATTGTTAAGGCCGGAACACCTCTATTAGCCTGTGTGTTCTGTATCTCTGTGTAACTCTATGTAACTCTACCAGTTGAGTTATCTGCTGACATAACCGCTGCATAAGACATGACACGCGTAATGAATCCTGTGCATTATATTTCCATGTATAAGATCACGCAGAGGAACAGAACTTATGTGGGCAACTGTACGTTGGAGCCATTCAGACTCCGCTGTAATTCGCCAGGTTTCTCAACCACTATGTACAGTCAGCTCGTTTAATCTGCAGAGTCTCGGAAATTTTAGTTATGCAATTATATTTGTTCAGATTGCTTTAGGAAACTGTATTGCTTATACATTTTTAAATTCATCTCTTTTCTATGTTATACAATGCACATTGTTGTATTTACATTAACCTTTAAACTTTTCATAAGCCTAAACAATATTCTGAGACTCTGCGGAATATACGAGTTGACTGTACAACAATGGGCAATTAACCCCTACTGTACCAGAGGATACAGTAATAAAAGCCTCCCCCCCCCAGTCCCAAGCAATATGGCCAAAACAGCAAGATAGAACAATCTTCCACCTCAAGAGATGAAGGAAAACTGGCTCTCCCACCCTTCAGTGGGTCTTATATAAGCTGAGAAGTGTTGCCATATCGAGAGCAGTGCTCAAACAGTCGTGGTACCAGGTACAGCCTGATACAGGCAGTTACAAGGAAAGTACATTACAGACGGCTCCTAGCTGTCGCTGGGACTGGGGAGTGACTTATCTACTGACGGCTAGTAGCCGTCGCTGGGATTGGATGGGTTAAGCATTAGCAAACCCCTCCAAAGATAAGCTAGAACAAACCTGAATGACCTCGATGGTGAAGATTTGCTCGTGGCCACTCCCTCAGATATCAAGGACCCTTGCAATATATAGATAAACTAAGATTTATCTCGTCTCTTTCTCTCGCCACCCCATACATGGATTTCCTATAGTCCATTCATTTTTAGTAGGCCAAAGAGAGAAAATATTTCTACCATTTAGGAAGAGTCAGCCAGGGAACAAGTGTGAGAATTTACAGACCCTTTACTTAAGCCCTTTTTGAGTTGGTAAGTTATGGGTAGCGATTTCTGGCCTACATATAATGAATGCACGATAGATGCAAATTCGTGAGGTTAAGAAAAACAGACTTACTTTATCTCTAAGTATATGTGAATTATATAATTTAAGGGAGCCCACCTCGCTTTTTTCTCTTTCTCTCCCTCTCTCTTTGGCTTGTATCCATTCGGCCCCATTCAGCCTACTGTTTTAAGACGTTTACCCCCATCCAGGTGTCCATATTTTCCTGGCGAGCGGTAGCGAGCCAGCATATAAATATTTTTATTTTACAGCAAGCTAAATTTGTACATTTTTCGATAGAAAGATGTCTCCGGCGAAGCCGTATTTCTCCATACAATGCTGGCTCGCTATCGCTCGCCAGGAAGATATCGACACCTGGATGGGGATAAACGTCTTAAAACAGTTGACTGAATTGGGCCGAATGGATAAAAGCCAAAGAGAGAGGGAGAGAAAGAGAAAAATAGCGAGGTGCGCTCCCTTAACCCCTTACGAACGGGGATGTTTGTAACTTCTACTACCTGCCTGGCGGGCATATTTACCCTAAACGAGCTTAATTCCATGCTCTTTTTCATGCATAAGCAAGAGCCAGAGCATATCCGTGAAAGGGCGATAATAGAGCTTTCCAATGACACCTGAATCATCCTTGTACGACCACGGGTTATCCTGTAGCGATCGCGCAACACGAGGGGAAAAACCCTAAAATACGGTAATTTCCCGATTTTTTTCCTGGTCTCGCGAGGCCGTGGGTGTGGAATGTTGCAGAGCTAGTGTCAGTCGCGGCACTGGGTCTGTGCCGAACGGTCAAAGCCCGCCTATCGTCCTCCCAACACGTGGACTCTCTCTCAGAGCCGGTAATGTGCTCAAAATCCCTTCCGATATATGTCGGGCACTGCAGGGAAAGCCATGATTCTCTCATACGACATATGTCGGGCCCCACGGCTTGAGTGCTAAGGCCGCAACACTCGACTGGTCTGTGTATTTATGACTTGTAGCTCTATATACTTCTCCTCCTTCCAGATATAGTGTACATCGGCACCATACCGACCCATCACCTGAAGGTCGCCACCTTAATGATGAGAGCAGGTAAACCTGTGATGTGCGAGAAGCCCCTCAGTATGAATGTTAAGGAGACCAAAGAGATGATACGGGTCGCTCGGGAGTCTAAGGTCTTTATGATGGAAGTAAGTAGGCCTAGGTCTTTTTTATTCCATTAGATTTTAAGACGATTCCCCACTTTAGTTTGACGAGATGCTTCAGCTCAGTAGGGTGTCGCTTATATTTCTGGGAGAGCGATAGCGATATTGCAATTTTGAAGAAACCGGGCTACTGAAACAAATCACCTATTTAGCTTTAAGGGGGTCAGGGGATTTTTTATTTTATTTTTCTGTCTAGGTAGCAAACTAAAACTGTATTGCTCGAAAACTGGAAATCCAATCAAAACCCTGAATAATAACAAATATCCTAACGATCTCCAAGGATCCTCTCTGTCTGAACTTTACCCTTTCTCTGCAGGCATATTTTCGCTTGTTTCCGCCTTATTATGGTTAATTCAGGCACTCCTGATTGATTAGGCAAGTGTCTGAATGAAATTAAACGTATTCAGGCGAAAACTAGAAGAAAATAGCTTCAAAATTACACCAAAACGAACTTCGTAGGTCGCAGGGTTCACCCGCAGCGCTACCATAGACATTCGCTAAAATGAGCAATTATCGCTAATGTCGCGCTACATTTGCATTTGGCAGCATTGAATATCTAGCGAGACTCTGACTCAGACCCTTCAGTGCCACGGCCGCCTGGCTGGAAGAAGGACGTGTGGCATGCCGCACGCTCCCTCGCACTCAATTTTACAGGCTTTAAGAGGCTTTTAAAGCCTGTAAATTGCTGTAAATTGCCATGGCATTCCAGAACGTCTCCCACAGGGATAGGGTTAAAGAGACCAAAGAGATGACACGGGTTGCTCTGGAGTGTAAGGTCATTACGATGGAGGTAATAATAGCCATGTTTCACACCATTAGTTTAGCAATTTCAAGAGATCTCACTTCACTAATTCGATGAGTAATAATAATAATAATAATAATAGTTCTTAAAGCTAGCGCATGCTAAGCTAGCTAAGGATAGCTCAATAAGGCCGATTAGGCGTATTTCCATTGGGGTCCTGTACTACAACCCCATCCCTTTGCTCATGAGGGATGGTAACGACTCAGTGCTTGTGAAAAATCTTTAATGCGCCGAGCGTGGGCGCGAACCCGGGCCTTCTGGGTGGAAGTCCGAGACGCTAGTCACTACACCAAGCGAGCCGCTTGAAGACGCTTAAGGCATCATTAAGGCAGCGATTGTTTTCTGGGCCAGCGATAACTAACCTAGAGTTTAAGAGAAAGGCCGGTACATTTTGATACCGAAGAAAATACGCATTTAGCTTGGAGGTGATTTGGGGTGGTTTATTTACTTATTAATTTTGTTTTTTTTAATTGTGTTTTAGCTCTAAGATATTCTAGGGAGACATATTTCTTAGTATAGGGGAAAATCTAAAGACACTTCTCGAACATGGCAAAATCAATAAAACCTTGAATAGTAATTAACCATAAATTAAACGTTGAACACTATCACACAAAACAAATTTGTAAATGGGGTTACTACAAGCTTCGTTCGAACCTTTCAAGCAGATTTTTAAGTCTCAACCTAGGGACTGTATGCTGTTCAGTAGCCTGTAACGCTTCCGAGGCCCCGAGTTTATCGAGTGAAGCTACGAGGTGTTGGATGATTTATGCGTCGAAAAAGATGGCAACAGTGGAACTTCGAAGTTTTGGTGGTTTACTTTCTGCCGCAATAGATGACGACACCTTATTTATGTATGTCACGTGATTTGGAGAGTAATATTATACCATCGTTCACAGCATCTTCAAATATTGTCGGGCATCTTCTTTTGCTATGAGTCGACGTCTGGCGTGGACTGAGGTCCACCTTCTCCCATTCTATCCAATAAGCTATCGCCTCCCCTTGTAGCTACTATGGTAATCACTAATCATACCGGTTAGATGAGGCATATTACATTAACCTCTCCGCGGCGCACAGGGGGTTTTCTACAGGGTAAGACTGTGCGCACCTATGATGATTTTGGGACCTATTGCCAATTTCGATAAAAAGTACATCATCGTGTAGGGAATGTTTGCGTGCATCGGCCCATATATATTTGACCCCCCAAAAAATGTCCTGGGGGGGTAGGGGAACGGTCCGTAGTTGAAAAATTTGGAGCGAATGGCACCGCGCGGCTAGATTGTCATCGAGCGGCGAGATTTCCCTGCCGAATATTTACGCGCGCAGGGGATAGAAGGAGAGGGAGGAGGGGGTGGGTTACCGCGTATTATCACGTATATCTCCTTTTTCGAGCCCTTTTAGGCTATTTAGAGTATGTATACATGTGTAGGGCACCCATATAACAATGAATATGCCTCATAGTGACCAAAAATTGCAATATATAAGGGAATTATAAGAGAATATTTAGGCGGGAATGAAGATGTGTTGGAGGTTTGGCGGCAATTTATGAGCTGAGAGTGTGGTTTACGCCATACATATCACGTATATCTTGTACGTAGAGCACTGTCACGCTATAATACAGACTTGTACGTATGTATACGTGCCATATATCAAAATATATACCGCATATAAACCAATTCATGCGATATTTACGCACATTATCAATGAGTTTCTATGCGTGAACCAAGGTGTGAGTGAGTTGTGGTGGGAATGAAAGGGGGAGAGGGTGTGTTACGCCATAAATATCACGTCAATCTTGTATTTAGAGCACTCTCATGCTATAATAAAGACGTGTACATATGTAGGCGTCCCATATAACAAGGAATATACCGCATATAGCCCAATTGATGCGATATTTACGCAAATTGTGAATGTGTTTCTAGCAGACGGAAGCCTGAAAGGGGGGGTTGGGGGTGGGTGGGTGGGTGGGAGGGAGGCATGCAGGGGTGCAGTGAGTGAGTGAGTCGTGGAGAGATGGAAGTCAGGCAGATCTCTAGATAGATAACCAGCTTAGTGATAATTGTGGAGGCGCCCCAGGCGTATTGATGTTTGGTATTTTGACCCTTATGTCTACCAGATGGCTGGTGTTCGTTGCCATCAACAGGTCTACAATAACATGAGTCAGGAATGGAGAGAGAGAGAGAGAGAGAGAGAGAGAAACTGAGACATGCGTATGTCGTACATATAATGGACTTCAGAATTGCATTTTTATGCAAGCAGACATTGCATTTTAGACACATGTGAAGTACCACAGAAACATGTAGGCCATTGACTGTAAATAAAGTACTATATTTATAGACCACCAGCGACGGTGCTGAGTCAACACAGGCAGATTGCCTGTTGTGATAGAGGGCTAAATATAGACTGGTGTCTCCTTACACCTGCGAAAGGGTAGATTGCCACCAGAGAAACGTTTACTTATTTATTTCGAAGTAATATGCAATCTAAATGTATATTCGAGACCTACTGCAATTATTTGTATGACAGTCATGACTATGTATAATCCAATATACGCGCGTAGGCGAGACATAAGAAAGCTGGTTGAGCAATTTTCGACACCCACACAGTTATTATTCATTTTTATTTACAATATTATACAATACAAATGTATTTGTGAAGAGTATTTTATCCATTATTGTATTTATACCAATTTTGTTCCCAGACAGAGCTGCTGTAGCTGGAGAATCAAGGAGCGGCAAGGGTCACCTCGTGACCGCCTGACCGTGTGAAAATGAGTCACACTGAGAGGGGCAATTTTGCTGAGTGTTTGGGCAATTTTTGACAGAATAAAGTTATATAATTACTAATTCTTGACAGAGACAAACTATTATAAACCTTGGCATGATATAATTGATAATCCCATCAATTTACAAACGTAAATTGGTGGGATAATTCATTTTTTTTTGTATATTGTCATTTCGATTGTACACACGAAGTTTTGAGTGATATTTGGTATGAGCTCCTGTGGCATGGTTGGTAAGGTCGCGGACTGGAAAACTCAAAGTGTCGTAGGGTAGTGGGATCGAATCCAGGAGGGGGTTATGGGGAAGGTTTTATATTGTCTAGAAATTTTTTATAAATTTTTTTTTTTACAAGATCATGCCATTGTATTCAAACAATATGAAATATTCATAGAATATATCATATTGTAAGAATACAATGACATGACCTTGTTTTCTTTTTTTCTTTTTTTATTGTTTTATTTTATTATCATAGTAGGTTTGACATGATTTATTGAAACATATTTATTTTTGTACAATTCATTTGAGGTAAGAAAATAATTATATACACATTACTTAGGCTAATAACAAACATATATATTGATATACTAAAAAATAAGGCATATTACATGTAAATCTTTGAAACTTATAAACTAAATAATGAAACATACAATTATATAATGTAAAAGCTATATCACAGGGACATCTTTGGAACTTATACATTATATAATATATATGTTACATTATGAGGTAGCGTGATCAATTAGGTCAGGTCAGGTAAGGTAGGGCGCGAGTCCAGGGCAGGGCAGGGCAGGAGGCGAGTCCAGGGCAGGGCACGGGGCGAGTCCAGGGCAGGGCAGGGCAGGGGCCGACACTCAGTAGTTCTTGAAGGTGTGGTAGTCCCTGAAGCAGTCACCCAGGCAGAGTGCAACTTTGCACTCGGCGCACATTGAGGTGACTCTTTTGGTTACATGGGGTTTCCTCACACTGGAGCTGCAGACGGTGCACTGCACCTGCCTGTGACGAGTGCCAATCAGCTCGGTGTTGGTTGTGTAGTGTCTTTCGACACCCAGCTGGATGCGGTCAGGAACGTGATCCCCACGCCATGCCGTACGTCTGTGAGTGGTGGTGCCATACTTCTCCAGGAGTTGGTAGGAGACGTTGTACACGAACTCCCGGAATTTCAGCTTCTGGTTTGGGGCCATATCCTTCTTCACCAACCACAAGTTGTAGGCGTTCAGCATCGTTATGTCAACTAGGTGGAGGAAGAGCTTGTGATACCACTTCACAGTCTTCCTCAGACACTCAACACCTGACAGCTGACAGTCAGACTTGTCCACCAGGCGCATGTTTTTGGTGTAGTCCACTACCATGTCGGGCTTGTAGATTGTCTTCCTGGTTCGGTAGTGGATTTTGCCAGAATCCACCTGGGCACCTGTGTGGACGGTGGAAAGCAGGTGGACGTCTCGCTTATCCTTCCACTTCAGGGCTATCAGTTTACCACACTTCTCGAGCTGCTTGTATTTCTGCCCCTTTCGTCGCCTTCTTCGCACATGCCTCTCGCGGTGTTCCTGGGCCAGGTCGTCTTCTGAAGGTGTGTCACTGGAGGAGGCATCTGTGAGAGGAATAACATCACCTGTGAACTTTGGCATAAACATTCTTGTCTTTCTGACAGTCCCACATGACCCCGTTTGGTTGTCATAAAGAAACTGGCAGAGAGCAGGAGAAGTATACCAGTTGTCAGTGTAGATGATGTGGCCTTTGCCCAGGTAAGGTGCCAACATTTTCCTGACGATGGCACCTGACATGCCCATGGGGTCATTGGCAGCGGCTTTCGGTACGTCAATGTCAGTTCCTGTATACACGATCATGTCAAGCACTATTCCAGTTTCACAGTCGCACAACACGAAGAGCTTGATTCCGAACCTATGCCTCTTCAAGGGGATATACTGCTTGAAAACAAGACGTCCTTTGAAGAGCACGAGCGACTCATCAATCACCAAATTGAGGAAGGGGTAAAAGTATTTCCTATACCTCTCCAACAACATGGTGAACACATCCCGAACTTTCCATATCCTGTTAATCCTGTTAGGATTTTCGTTGTCTGCAAATTGCATAAATCTTAGCAGCAACAAAAATCTGTCACGAGTCATGAACTTATTGAAAGTTGGGGTGGCGATGAGAGGGTCGTGCTTCCAGTAGTGTTGCAACACATGCTTCTTGATCAGAGGCATGAGGAACAACAAGGCAAAGAACGTCAGAAATTCTGCCACAGTCGTATCCACCCAGCCTCGTATTCTCGCTTTTGGAGAAAGGACGTCCAATCTGCCAAACACCCACCTGTAGTAGGCGTTTGTTTGGGCAACGATGTACGTCATTACCTCCATGTCGAAAAAAGCTAGGAAGAAGTCGCTTTCGTTCGCTTGATCATCACAGGGCCAGTCGTCAGTTGTTCCTGACGTCCCAGGATTGAACTGGGGCACGTCAGGTACAAAATTGACCCCGTCAGACCAATCGAACGAAGGCATGCCAGGGATCGGAATGTCGTCTGCGTCTGCTTCTGCGTCTGAAATATCGCTTCCATGGTCGCGATACAGCACTTCATCATCATTACCCTCCTCTTCACTTGACAGACGATGCCCTTCCTCGTTTTCGTCACCGACGTCGGACTCACTCCCACTGTCCACTCCCAAATCCCCCCACCCTTGGTCCCGTGCTAGGGCTTCGTCGTCGAAACCCGGGCTGCCAATGTCCTGCGAATCACCATCAAACAGCAGGGCGGCATACTTAGATGGTGTAAGAGTTTTTCCGGGTCACTTTGGCACGTGCGGGAGTCTTATGGACAGGGACAGCAGAGGTGGTGGCAGGGGCGGCGGCAGGGGCGGCGGCGGCAGGGGCAGCAGTGGTGCGTGGCCTTGATGGCAAGATGATGGTGGTGCCTGTCGCCCTTCTCTCTGTTCCTTGGGCAGGGGCGGCATGGGCGGCAGGGGCAACAGGGGCAGCAGGGCAGGCAGGGACACCAGGGCCAGCAGTCGATTTCCCTCTCCCTTTCCCCTTCCCCTTCCCTGTTCCTTGGGCAGGGGCGGCAGGGGCGGCAGGGGCGGCAGGGGCAGCAGGGGCGGCAGGGGCGGCAGGGGCAGCAGGGCCGGCAGGGACACCAGGGCCAGCAGTCGCTTTCCCAGTCGCTTTCCCTCTCCCTTTCCCCTTCCCCTTCCCTGTTCCTTGGGCAGGGGCGGCAGGGGCGGCAGGGGCAGCAGGGGCGGCAGGGGCGGCAGGGGCAGCAGGGGCGGCAGGGGCAGCCGGGCCAGGGGCGGCTGGTGGTGTTGGTGGTGGTAGGGGCACTGTGGCTGGCGTACGGGTTCTTTTCCCTACGCCCGTGCCTTTCATTTTTCCTGCCCCCGCAGGTAATGCAGCCCTAGGGCGGCCTCCTGCGTCGCTGGTACCGGTATCAGTGGTGGCAGTGGTGGTGGTAGTGGTTGTTGCAGTGGCCTGGGTCGTGGTGGCAGTGTCCCGAAAGACCAATGACCTCTGTGCCATTGCCCTGCTTGCACGTGTTTTACTTTACGTGCTTTTGGTGCTGGTGATTCGTCCTCTGAGCTGTAGGGCGTGTCGTACTGGTAGCTAGGGTCTTTGGCAGCCACCCTCTGCCTTCCACGGCGGCTAACACCACCAGAAGGAGGGCTGGTTGTGTCATCAGGGAGCGAGCGTGAGGGACGTGTAGGCTCCATGACTAGTGCGTGGTTACTGGCGCGGTGGTGCTTGCACGAGTGCGGGGCGAGCGTTTGGCGGGGTGGTATCGAGAGTTGACATGTAGTACTATACCCACACCAATTTTCAGCCGCCTGGCTATAAACGCGCGGTTTTGGTACGTGTTCAAAGTCTCTGCTCTTAAGAGTCTCCCCGCAGTGCGCCGGGGGAACTCTTAAGAGTCTCCCCGCAGCTCCCGGATTAATAGGGCACATTACGAAAGCACAGATTCAAACAGAGACCATGTTTGAACTGCACATAAAAAATACCATCAGAAAAGCGGCGTGGTTTTTAACTACCTCAGTCAGCCCAAGAAACACAGTATACTAGTAGGGCGATTCCGTCCAGTCCAGTCAACGTGCTTAAACTGGTCTAAGTATTTTGCAATGGATTTTACTATTTCTGAGTGGACAGTGTATCGACGAATCAAAAACATGCAAACCATTCCGCTGACACAAATATTTATGAGATGTTTTATACAACATATCCGACTATAATATTTTGTCTTCATGGGAAGTAACTCAACTCAATGTTGCATCTGTAGTGACTGGGTACACAAGAGATGTAGTGGAGCTAGAGGACCTTTAACAAGAATCATAGACTTTGAATGTGCAGTGTGCAAGGGAAATCTTGTGTTAAATGACCCACCTGTTAGTGTTGATTTCGACAGTTTAACGCTGGAGTGTGTGAATAAGTTCTGCTACTTGGGTGATGCAGGTTTGCCGGAGGTGGCGTTGAAGCTGGCTCCATTGCTAGAGTCAGAAGTGGCTAGGGAAAGTAAGCTGTTGCCACTTTTGACCGTCAGAGACCTCCCACCCAACCTTTAAGGGAAGGTGTTTACTTTGTGTCACTTCGTGTGTTCGCAGCGCGATTACCTATGCCTTGGAGATGTGGCAGGTTAAAGCGGAGGATATCAATAGAATGGAACGGAAGGAGAAGAGAATGGCGAGGTGGATATATGGGGTTAATCTCAGGGACGGGGTATCGAGCGAGGAATTCAGAAGGCGTCTGGGCATTAGGAGTGTCAGTGAAGTGATGCGCACAAGCCAACTTAATGGTTGGTTTGGACACGTGGATAGAATGGATCATCAGAACTGGGTGAAGAAAGGCCGGACTGTGAACGTGGGGGGAGCTGCGCGTAGGGGTAGACCTACAATGACATGGGATCAGGTACTCCGGTCCGATCTTAAATTAAAGGACTTGACAACATTGGCAGCCCTTGACAGAGCCGCCTGGAAATCCGCCATGTATGACGTGAGACCAACCACATTCTCTGTGAACAAAACGGTATTTAAACTTGTATGTATGTATGTATGTATGTATGTATGTATGCATGTATGTATGGGCATACTTAACAAGCTTCAGGCAATTCAGACCAGCAATTCCTCGTAAAGTTGTAAAGAGACAGGGCCGATTATGCCGTCTCACAGTACAAGTATTAGTCAAGGGAGATAAACAGATGTGAACATATGAGATATCTGGATATCCGTCTTATGGCGGCAATGTAACTGTGTGTATCCAGCGTGGATTTAATTATTTATAAGATCAATAATGGACTCTCCTGAAATATGTAACAATTTATATTAATAATGAAAAGGCTCTCCCGAAATAGCCAAACATATCTGGCTACGAACTTCTACTTCCACTTCCCTATGATGAGCAGGGAGGCAATAGTCGTTAACATCTGGTTAACGGAAGAATTCAGTGAAAAACGCACTTATGATAAAGAAATCTGCCCGTCTTTTGATATCAAATAATCCGCACTTCCCTAGAAAACACGACGCGCTTTTAATATGCCGATCCGTGCTTTCGTAAAACGCCACTTCAATATACAGCATATTGATCATAATTTTCTAACAACATACAGTATATACAGTACATAGCACATAAGCGATGTGTACTAATATAAATGTCATTGTATGTAAATTAAATATATACAGTATACTCATCAGTGTATATTTAATTACCAAATTGTGTTTATTTATTCAAAACGCACTCTCTAAATTATGTATTATGGCACACTTACAAAATGTAAGTGCATTATGGATCTTGTTTTAACTATATGTGTTTGTTTTACTTCGAGGTTGAAAGCCCTTTATCAATGTTTCTTCGTATTGTGTTTGTAACAGCTATAGAATAAAGCATTTATGATGTTTTCACAGCTTCCGAATAAATGTCATAGAAGAGATATAATATGCATGTTATTTTCATTTATCAATGTATAGTACATGTGATGTAATTCTAATTTAATTTAACATTACTTTGCCATTAATAACAATAGTTAGTGTTATTGCCATAACTATTAATCAATAATATTTATTTTAGTAGTACAGGTAGTTTTAGCATTAGTATAGTAGTGTTAGTAGTACAGGTAGTTTTAGTATTAGTATAGTAGTGCCGTAGGATAAATAATAGTATTTTAGTAGTACAGGTAGTTTTAGTATTAGTATAGTAGTGCCGTAGGATAAATAATAGTATTTTAGTAGTACAGGTAGTTTTAGTATTAGTACAGTAGTGCCGTAGGATAAATAATAGTATTTTCAGTGTGTAAATCATTATAGAATATTGATTATAAGTAGGCCAAAAATCTTGACCTCTATCCTCCGTAACTCAAAAAGGATTTAAGGAACACCCCGTTCTTAACATTAATCCTACATTACAAACCCCAATGCACTTGCCTAAATTAATGACAGCATATGGTCCTCCAGGGATTCGAACTCGGGACACCACACCCAGAACATTAGCATCTAAACCATTACACCACCAACACAGTTAAAGGCTATGTATACGATCAATATTAATATTCATTTTCGAATTTTAGATAACACTCTTATCATGTACACTCACTCATAAAAGAAAGGTACCCCCCTGAGCGAGAGATCTAAGGCCTCACGCTTTATTTGCGTGGTAACACTGGCCCTGAACCATCGACGTCACGAAATGAAGTGGCGACTGGGGAGTAGGGAGTTGAGTTGTTTTGCTAATGATCTCCTTTTCGTGACGTCAGGGCCAGTGTTATCACAGCTAAATAGCGTGAGGCCTTAGATCTCTCGTTCAGGTGGGTACCCTTCTTTTATGAGTGAGTATACTTAGGCCCAACTGCATGATGGACAGCCTAATGTTTTAGTGAGAGGAAAGAGCAATGAATGGGGCCAAAATCTCTAGGACCGGCCTCGCTAGACATTAGCTCCTGAACCTATAGAAATTAAGGAACACCCCGTTCTTAACATTAATCCTCCACACCTACAGTATTCTCTGTCTGACCATTCGCAGATGATATACATAATATCTAAATTCCTCTAGTCTTTTTTTAGATATAGACAATAATTGTCAAGATTTCTGGCCTAATCATAATGAATAGAATATATTTCAGTCCTCTAACTTTTCTCACTTTGGAGTCTGCGTCACACGACCAAGTTTATCGGCTACATGTATCTGAGTTTTGAATCTGCTACAAGTTATCATACCATATTGATTGAATGTTGTTCTCTATTCTGATATTGAATAGGGCTGTACACGATTTGGAGCTCTAAGCTACATAATGCAGTCATAATGAACGGGAAAATCGTCAGATAACAGACTCGATTTTTTTTTTTTTTTTTTTTAACACTGTGGCTCAGATACATCTGCCTGTAAAGTGCTCCTGTGACACCTACTTAAGGGATTTTTTTTTCTGGAACCCTTTCTCCCTCATGTTTAGCCCCAGTAGTTATGATATTTTAAGATGTGCGTCCGATTTATTTTGATTTAAAAAAAAGTTATCTAAAACAAAATATATAGTAATGTATAATGAAATACCTCATCCCCCCTTTAATTATTTTCCATAGGCTGTGTGGTCCCGTTTCTTCCCGGCTTACCTGGAGCTGGAGCGGCGGATCAAGAATGGCGAGATCGGTGATGTGGTCCACGTTATTAGCTCCTTTGGCAAGAACTTTCAGGCCAGCGCTCCCAGGTTCTTGTGAGTTAGTGAGAGAGAGAGAGAGAGAGAGAGAGAGAGTACAAATGAGTACCAAGGAAATCAAGCAACAACAGTTCTAGTGACCCCTCTAGGCTGTTTGTCCTCCAAAACACTGAGGATCAAGTGTCCAAACAGTGGTTTAGAGTGGGTAAGGGAACATTGGAAAGGGAACTACTGCCCTGGGATTAATTCCGTGGCAGGATTAGGAAGTTAGTAAGGGACAGATGGGTTAGTAACATAACACAACTATAAGTGATCTTTCGTATATCTGGGAAAAGGAGAGTAACGTCATAGTAATGTATATACTCAATAATCCTTGATGAATCTGAGGGAGGAATATAATAAAGTTATTAATTTACAAACGCAGTCAGTCGCCGGTTTGATGCAAGATATTTGTCTAGGCGAAGTTTAAAAGAATTAACGGTGCTGCAGTCTATAACGTCTCGGGGAAGCCCATTCCACAAGTTGACAACTCGATTGAAGAAGAAATTCTTAGATTCGTGAGAGTTAAGAGATTTACCAATAATTTTGCAACCGTTTCCCCGCGTGTAATTAGATTGGTCGATAGTGAAGTACTTACTACAGTTCATATTTTCGATCCCTTTGATGATTTTGAACACTTAAATTAAGTCACCTCTTAATCTGCGTTGGGTTAAACGAAATTGATTTAATTAATTTAAGAGAATTAAATCAATTTCGTTTAACCCAACGCAGATTAAGAGGTGACTCTGTATGGTTGTTCTTTAGGCTGGGTATCATTTTGGTAACTCTACGTTGAACTCATTCTTTTTTGGTAATAAGGGCACCAGGATTGAACGCAATATTCCAGAAGAGGGCGGGCTAAGGCATTGTTAAGAGTTAGGATAACTTCTTTGGATTTATGCTCAAATGACCTGCCTATAAAGCCAATTATTTTGGTTGCCTTCTTAACAAATTCTGAACATTGTTGACTCGGTTTTAGGTTACTCGATATTGTTACTTCCAGATCGGTTTCTCTGTCTACACTCTTAAGCTGAGTGCCATTCATCGAATAGTTTGCTTTCTCAATTCGGTATCCGATGTGTAGTACTTTACATTTATCCGCATTGAAACTCATTTGCCAAATTTGGGCCCAACATGACAACTTATCTAGATTGTGCTGCATATCGTCAACTTGTTCTTTGGAGAGTACACTATTTGCAATTTTTGTATCGTGAGCAAACTTTGAGATTGTACAGGTGAGACACTCATCTATGTTGTTGATGTAAATTAGAAAGAGAATTTGTCCTAGTACCGATCCCTGGGGTACCCCGCTACTTACATTGGTCAATGTAATTGGTCCATGTCATTGGTCCATGTCATTGGTCCATGCTCACTGCCTTACTGTTTATAACTATTCTTTGCTTTCAGTCGCTGAGCCAATTTTCTATCCATTTCTTGTATTCCATGCACTTTTAATTTTAGCAGTAAACGTTTGGTGGAACTTTGTCAAAGGCCTTTTGACAATCAAGGTATATAATATCTACAGCTTTACTCTCATCATAGAGGTTGAGGATATCGTGAAAGAAGTCTAAGAGATTAGATAAGCAGGAGCGTTTGTTACGAAAGCCATGTTGAGTATCTTTAAGTATGTTATTTTCCTCAAAGTTATTTACGAGTCTGTCTCTTATGAGTGTTTCTAGCATTTTACATACAACTGAGGTTAAGCTAATTGGACGATAGTTACTGGGTAGGGATTGCTGCCTTTTTTTAATATCGGTGTTACATTGGCTAGCTTCCACTGATCATGCATAGTTCCAGACTGCAAGGATTTATTGAATAGCAATGTCAGTGGTTTGGAGAGCTCATCCTTAGCTTCGTTTAGAACTCTAGGTGTGATTGTATCAGGTCCGGGCGTTTTGTTTACTTTGAGTTTATCTAAACAATTCAGTACTTCTCTCTCTGTAATGGTGATATTGTTTAGAACATCAGAATTATCAATATGAATCGGCGATGCTGTAGGGATATCACTGAGGTCTTCTGTTGTAAAAACTGATGCAAAGAAGGTATTGACGACATTACTCATTTGTACTTCGTCTTTGGTGTATTCTCCATTTTCATCGACTAACGTTACAACAGTTGAAGTAACTACTTTTTTCTTTCTGATATACTATAGAATTCTTTCGGGTTTGTTTTACTTTGATTCGCAACATGTAAGTCCAGGTTTTTTTTCTTTGCTTAATTAACTTTTTGGCTTTACGTCTTAGTTCTACAAATTTCACCAGTTCTTCGTAATTTTGTGAGGATTTTAATCTATCATTTGCAAACGTTTTAGCAAGCAGGCAGTCTGAAATATCTTTATTCCACCATTTGGGCTTATCATTATGGCTTGTACGCCGTATTTTCGATGGTATGCAGTCTTGCAATGCTTTTAAGTAAGTGGTTGCGAATATCTCCCAAGATGTATATTTATTAGTGGCCCCTCCATCATTGACGAACATGTCTATTATATAAGGCATCCTCTTCAAACACTAATCCGCCGTAGTTTGAATCTACCGCGCAGAGCATTTAAAATCTGAGGAGCCTTCATCATGAGCGCACGCGACCTCACTCATGGCTTCAGTCATTATGAATTGGGTTCTCACTACGAAAAAAACTTCGTAAAAAATAAAAAAGAAAAAGAAAATAAGAATAACTATCCAATAAGCTTTCCATCATATCGTATATGTACTTGTGTGGATCTTTGACCAGACGCTGATTCAGGCGTCATTCTTCCTTCTCTTCTCTGCGGTCAGCCGGCCCGGACGTGTCTCTCCACGCTCCGCTGGTTCCGCATTTGCTGCGTCCCTAGTGAGTTTTTTCTCATTTGTTTACTCCGGGATGTATCGAGTAAGGTTAGGATATGCGTAGCAGGAATGTCCTGGGCTGGTTGCCCGCAGTGCAGTGTATTTTGGGTCGTGTGTTTGGGGCATCTATTTCGGATGTACCCTCGTGGTCCGGTTGTGAACAGGTGAACTTTTTCACAGTTAGCTAGCTTTGTGATGCAGGCGGCTTTCATTACGCGTTATTGCTTCCTTTTATCTTTCTGATGAGGTAGCGTATTTTTGCTGACGTTCCCAGCGTATTTTTCTTCACTTAGTGAAGTTTTTTCTGGGTCCCGAGTCAGTTCTTCCCTTTGCCGGAAGTATTTGCTACAGTGGTGTGTTGGCGGTGGTTCCTGTTGTGATATAATTCAGTGCTTTTTGTTTATATTCCGACATGTTAATGTTTTCCGTCTGCCTAGGCCTAGCCAGCCTCTCGTAGCTTTACCACATATACAAGTGTTATTGATTTATTTTCTAAATATATACTACTGTGTGATGTGTGTCCTGGTTTAGTTGTGTATTGGCTAATTCCACGGACTATTTATGTGTCCTGGGTTAGTTGTGTATTGGCTAATTGCACGGACTATGTTGGGCCCGGCGTTAGTTGTGTTTTGGCTACGCCTCGGTCCTGTGTTGCATTCAGATGGTATCTGGACGGGGTGGGTTATTTCCGGCGGGTTTTTCTCGGTTACACCATGAAAAAACCCGGCTGGTTGCCGAGTTTTGGCCACGCGTGGTTTAAAAACAGGCTTGTTTCCCCGGTGAGTGGGTGTCTGTGGCTCCCCAGGACTGCGTCTCTGGGGTGCCTGTTTCAGGCTCCTTCTGATTCCCGGCGGGTTGGCTGTACCCATCTAACAGTGTTCATACGGACACGTGTTGTTTGTAGTTTTTTCGGTTTTGCAAAGCCAATATAAAACTATGCTGTTGTTGTATTTCCTCCCCGGCGATCTTTTACAAAGATGTGGGGTTAGGAACAATTGGGGTTAACTTTTAAACTTTAACTCACCCGGCGGGTGCAACCTGGTAGGGTGGGATGACCGACTTTGCAAAATTCAGTTTAGTTGACCAGACAATTGAGAGATGCATTGTGTATCGCCTCCTTCAACATACGGCAATTTAAGGCACAATTGGGGTTAACGTTTTTTAAACTAATATTCACACCCGGCGGGTGCTCCCTGGAAGGGTGGGAATAACGAATTTACAATTCAGTTAGTTAACCAGACAATTGAGGGATACGTTTTGTATCGCCGCCTTCAACATACGGCGATCTAAAAAGATACTTCGGGAGAAGTTAGATCTCGTATATTTGTCAGGCTTCCCAGTTTTTTATCTACGAGATAATTCGGGGGCCGGCGTCTTTTTTAGTTTTTTTTTTATCCAAAATTGAATCTTGAAACAAACACCACCGGAAAGACTTAATCAGTTATAAACGCCATGCTGGTCTTTATATATTATGTCAGAGGGTATTCATAAATCTTTTGGATAAATTAATATATTCTGAAATCTTTTACTTCGGAAACCCCACCGCGTAGCGAGCTGTAGTCGTTGAGTATTACGTCTCGTTACCCGGCGGTTTATTTAACACTTGTGTGCGAACATGTTTGGGTTAACCTTATGAGCATTAATTCCTGGAAATTTTCTTTTTTTCCAGAGCTGGGTCCCGGCGGGTCTATGCAGAACCTAGAGTAAGTATCCCACCAGTCTCTGTCATGGCTACCTTTGCCCCGGTTTTTGCTTTATGCATTACGCCCTCCTGTTCAGGTATCCCTATTTTTGCGCACACCCTTTGTATAAAATGTGTTAAAATGTCTCGTTTGGTGTGGGTTACCTTTCCGGCGTTTTTTCTCGTTGCTCCGAGAACACCGTTTTTGTTTACCGAGTTTTAGTCAGGATGGCTCAAAATAGGTAAGTTACCCCGACGAGTTTGGTCGCTTGAGGGCTCATAAGAAACTGCGTTTTCTGTGGTCGAGCCTGGGATCAGGCTTCCTGTGTTATTCATTGCTTTATGCATTACGCCCTCCTGTAATGTCTCGTTTAGTGTGGGTTACCTTTCCGGCGTTTTTCTCGTTGCTCCGAGAACAGTTTTTGTTTACCGAGTTTTAGTCAGGATGGCTAAAATAGGTAAGTTACCCCGACGAGTTTGGTCGCTTGAGGGCTCATCAGAAACTGCGTTTTCTATGGTCAAGCCTGGGATCAGGCTTCCTGTTTTATGCCCGTCGAGGGGGGCTCCACACAGTTTTCTAGGTGATCAGGCTGACACCTGTTGGACTTGGTTTTCTCTGCTTTTCAAAGCCATTGAAACAATGCTGTCTGTTTGTTTGGTCTTTACCTCCCGGCGACCTTTTTACAAAGAGGTCTGGGGCAGGTATAATTGGTTTGACATTGCATATAAAACCCGACGGTTGTACCTTCGGGTGGTTATATTAACGGATTTGCGATTCGAGATAATTTGCCAAACAATTGATTGATACAATAGGGTATCACGGCCTTCAATACGGCGATCTATGAGGGCTTCTGGGAGAAGCCGGATTAGAGATTAAGATAGGCTTAGACTTTTTATGGAATAAAAAGATGCCTGAATCTTACTAGTGTTTCAAGTGTAAAGGGATACTTGAAAGACTTCATCTTTAATAAAGATATGATTCATCTTTATGAGGATTAAGAAGTTATTCTTAATTCTTTTGGACAGGTGAAAGATATGCTGAAATCTTTAATAAGCCATTGAAACAATGCCGTTTGTTTGTTTAGTCTTTCCCTCCCGGCGACCTTTTTTCAAAGAGGTCTGGGGTAGGTACAATTGGTTTGACATTGCATATAAAACCCGGCGGTTGTACCTTTGGGTGGTTATATTGACTGATTTGCAATTCGCGATCTTTGTATTTCCTGCCCGGCGATCTTTTACAAAGAAGTGGGTTTAGGAACATTTGGGGTTAACTTTTAAACTTTAAATCACCCGGCGGGTGCAACCTGGAAGGGTGGGATGCCCGAATTTGCAAAATTCAGTTTAGTTGACCAGACAATTGAGGGATGCATTGTGTATCGCCTCCTTCAACATACGGCGCTTTAGGGCACCATTGGGGTTAACGTTTTTAAAAACTAATATTCACACCCGGCGGGTGCTCCTTGGAGGGATGGGAATAACGAATTTACGATTCAGTTAGTTAACCAGACAATTGAGGGATACGTTTTGTATCGCCGCCTTCAACATACGGCGATCTAAAAAGATACTTCGGGAGAAGTTAGATCTCGTATATTTGTCAGGCTTCCCAGTTTTTTATCTACGAGATAATTCGGGGGCCGGCGTCTTTTTTAGTTTTTTTTTCTTCCAAAATTGAATCTTGAAACAAACACCACCGGAAAGACTTCATCAGTTATAAACGTCATGCTGGTCTTTATATATTATGTCAGAGGGTATTCATAAATCTTTTGGACAAACCCGTTGAGCCCCGGCTAGTTATAATATTTTGTTCACCCCAGTCCCAAGCCATTTTCACTTATTTTTTTTGTTTGCTAAAATGGAAGACAAGGATGAGAAATGAAAAAAAAACAACAAAAAATCACCTGGCATTTTTTTTGGGGGGGGGGGCCGGTGGGGGGTTGGGGGGGGGAGCTTCAAAAAAATGTGTTGAGCCAAAATGGAAGAGAATGGTGAGAAATGAACACACAAATAAAAAAAAAACTCATTTCGGTCATTTGGGGGGCGGGGGGGGGGGGGTTTCAATAGTTCGTCTCCCCCGCATGACCACCCGCCCGGGAGCACTAGGGTAAAAACTGAGTATGGCATTGTACGGCATACATCCTAAGGAGTATCTCACATAAATCTCAAGCCTCTAGCTCCCATACGACCGGAGTAATGAAGGTTCAAAGTGGCGGTAAACTAGGGGTGTAAACTATCCCCACTAAGCCCACCACCACCAGCCGCGCGGCTGTCTCGGCCCGCTCACACCTACTGGCCCGGCTCCCCCACACACTACGGTACCTCCCCCTCCTATTCTCCCGCCATTTCCTACCTTACGAGCCACGTAAGTGTTTTTTATATGTCGGACGCACGTGATGCGTCGCTGGGAGTTGGTGATCAAAGACTGCCGACGCAACACGTGCGACGCTGGGTCTCAACGGGTTAAGATATTCTGAAATCTTTTACTTAGGAAACCCCACCGCGTAGCGAGCTGTCGTCGTTGAGTATTACGTCTCGTTACCCGGCGGGTTATTTAACACTTGTGTGCGAACATGTTTGGGTTAACCTTATGAGCATTAATTCCTGGAAATTTTATTTTTTTCCAGAGCTGGGTCCCGGCGGGTCTATGCAGAACCTGGAGTAATTATCCCACCAGTCTCTGTCATGGCTACCTTTGCCCAGTTTTTTGCTTTATGCATTACGCCCTCCTGTTCAGGTATCCCTATTTTCGCGCACACCCTTTGTATGAAATGTGTTAAAATGTCTCGTTTGGTGTGGGTTACCTTTCCGGCGTTTTTTCTCGTTGCTCCGAGAACACCGTTTTTGTTTACCAAGTTTTAGTCAGGATGGCTCAAAATAGGTAAGTTACCCCGACGAGTTTGGTCGCTTGAGGGCTCATAAGAAACTGTGTTTTCTGTGGTCGAGCCTGGGATCAGGCTTCCTGTGTTTTTCATTGCTTTAGGCATTACGCCGTCCTGTAATGTATAGTTTAGTGTGGGTTACCTTTCCGGCGTTTTTCTCGTTGCTCCGAGAACACCGTTTTTGTGACATAGGACACCCTAGACCCCTCCGGAGTATGTGTTCGGAACATACGAGCTGTGATACTGGTTGTAGGCATTGTATTATAAAATTTCTCTGTAGTATTCATTGCAGGAAATTGTGCTAAAGGCCAATAGTAGTGTTACGACAATTCTTGTTGTAAGTAGCTTTGGCGGTGAAGCAATAGATTTTTTAGAAATCTCGGTAGTGGCAACTACGACTTTTACTTTTGCAGTAATTACTTCTGCATAAGTACACGAGTTCAGTACTTCTACGAATGTACAAGAATTCATTTATGTTTGGTTATATTTTTAGGAATATATCCACTAGTTAATGGGGTTTATATGTGCGCATGTAAACTTATAAGTTTTTAGTTTTCACCACTTACTTTAAGTGGGGTGCCTTCTTAACTAGCAGATCTGTGCACAGAGTCTCAGAGTTAACCTTTTTTCAATCAGGCTTCTTTGAAGCACGCTCCTGCTTGTACCCCTTTTTGAAGATTTAGGCTGTATAAAGTTTATGCACCCGAATATCTCTTTTTTACAAAAGTAAGAATACTACGTGGTTGTTTGATTATCTGCTTTTCTAGAGTTATGATATGATTACGAATGTCCCCCTCCAGTCTTAGAAATCAGGCATGTTCGTCAATGATGGAGGGGCCACTAATAAATTATAGGTTTGACTCCTGTAAGGAGATAAAGAAAACCTAATATTTAGTAGTGGCCCCGTAATCATTGACGACTGGGGCCCTCCCGACCATCCCCTTCCCATTCGTTGATGTATTAACACCTTAAGAGCGGCCTATGCGGTTTATTTATATGTACCGCCCAGCGGGGTGTTTTTAGCCAAAATAGGGCTGTTTACGTGATAATTTTCATGCCTAAATAAGACCCAGAACGTAAAACAAGTACCTATCCCTGAAAGGGCATAAACAGAGCTTTCGAATGACACCATAACGATCCTTTTATGATGGCTAGTTTTCTTGCAATAACCGTGCAACGCGAGTGCAAAAAGCATGTAATTCGGTACTTTCCCCATATAATTCAGTATGTAGCGAGTGAGAGAGGGAGGAGGGAGCTGAGATTCGTGTCAGTATGTTCGCCGCGGTGGTCTGGAGCAGTCATACGCTCGCTAGTCTCCTGCCACCACTTGTCTCTCTCTCTCAGCAACATTACGTGCTGAAATTGCCACTCGACCTATGTTGAGCGCCGCCACATAGTCCAGCTTTATTAAATACGACTTATGTGGTGAGCCGCTAATTAAGGGTTAAGGATTTTGGTTTACTTGATATGTCAGTGAAGGAAGAATGACGCCTGAATCAGCGTCTGGTCAAAGATCCACACAAGTACATCTACGATATGATGGAAAGCTTATTGGATAGTTATTCTTATTTTCTTTTTCTTTTTTTATTTTTTACGAAGTTTTTTTCGTAGTGAGAACCCAATTCATAATGACTGAAGCCATGAGTGAGGTCGCGTGCGCTCATGATGAAGGCTCCCCAGATTTTAAATGCTCTGCGTGGTAGATTCAAACTACGGCGGATTAGTGTTTGAAGAGGATGCCTTATGTAATAGGCATGTTCGTCAATGATTACGGGGCCACTACTAAATATTAGGTTTTCTTTATCTCCTTACAGGAGTCAAACCTATATTATGTCGTTATTGTTAATTAAAAAGCTCCAGTCAGTTTCTTTAACCCATAACTGTCGGGGCGCAACATAAGTCGAGTATAATAAATCTGGACTATCTGGCGGCGCTCGACATAGGTCGTGTGGCAATTTCAGCACGTAATGTTGCTGAGAGAGAGAGACAAGTGGTGGCAGGAGAGTAGCGAGCGTATGACTGCTCCAGACCACCGCGGCGAACCTACTGACACGAATCCCACCTCCTCCCTCCCTCTCTCACTCGCTATATACAGAATTGTATGGGGAAAGTGCCGAATTACATGCTTTTTGCACTCGCGTTGCGCGGTTGTTGCAAGAAAACTAGCCATCATAAAAGGATCGTTATGGTGTCATTGGAAATCTCTGTTTATGCCCTTTCAGGGATAGATACTTGTTTTACGCTCTGGGTCTTATTTAGGCATGAAAATGATCACGTAAACAGCCCTATTTTGGCTAAAAACACCCCGCTGGTGGCTACATATTATATACCGCCTAGGCCGCTCGTAAGGTGTTAAACATAGCTCTAAGTTTACTAAAGTTTGCTTTCTTGAAATTAGTGACTTTCTCGATGCTGCTATTTGGTTCGTTACTAGTAAACTTTAAACTGAAAGTTATTGTACGATGGTCGCTGTTACTGAATTCATAACCAACATTCAAATTCTCTATTAATTCTTCTTTTGTTGCAAGTACAAGGTCAATAATGTTATTACCACGAGTCGGCAATTGAACAATTGATAGAGTGAACTCTCTTGTAAGTTCGCATACAAATCATGTCCGGAGTGTGAAGTAAGAGTATAGCCCCACTTGGTCACAGGTAAATTAAAGTCGCCAAAAATTACGATATCTTGTAAGTTACTTACATCTGCAATTTGTTCGTAAATTTCTCAGTCAGTTTGCACTGATTGAGGTGGAGGTCTGTATATTAATGCAAGTATTATTTTTGTAACTTTATTATTTTTTTATTAGCACAAAGGATGTGTCGGCACTCACAATTTGAGGTTTTGACATGAGGGTCGGGTTAAGACTTTCTTTGATATAAACTAAAACGCCACCTCCATTTCTATATATTCAGCTTTTCTCAAACATTACATAACAGGGAAGTGAATACTCTGCTAAAAAGTCTGTCTTCTATATTGAGCCAAGATTCTGTTATGCCAATCACGTCATCATTTTCTGTAAACACTAGTTCCTCTAAATCTGAAAATGTATTGCGTATGCTACGAGCGTTTGAATAGAAAATCTTTAAAGTTGCGGTTTTAGAACTCACAGAACGCTCTTTAATCAAATTTTTGGTTCTGGTCGGATCTACATTTACATTCATGGCTGTTCTCAGTCCTCGGTCGTTATCCCTGGCGGTTTTGAATGTATGTCTTGTTGATGAAGCTTTATCCAAATTTGTGGTTCTTGACAGATTAGCATTAAATTCCTTCGTAGGTCGCCGTCCTCGCTGTCTTCGGTCCTCCTTCCTGGTTGTCCTGTGCTGAGTCGATTTCTTCTCCGAAAATCCTTCACCGCATCGTTGAGAAGACGCCCAAAACGTGCTACTCCCACCTGGTTCAGATGAACTCCATCGTCTGAAAACAAATAGTCATCGTAGTAGAAAAATTGTCCCAGGTGTCGACGAATCCCACGTTCTCCTTCCTGCCGAGGTTTGCTAGACAACGATTTGTGCTGGTGGCTATGTTGTAAAATCGGCTGTCTACACCAAGCCGGGGGACGATTCCTGACACGATGATCCTTGATGACTTCTCCTTAAACGACTTGATCAGCTGCTGGTACTTTAACACATAC
Source organism: Paralithodes platypus (assembly GCA_032716605.1). NCBI lineage: Eukaryota > Metazoa > Arthropoda > Malacostraca > Decapoda > Lithodidae > Paralithodes > Paralithodes platypus. The sequence goes on along the minus strand of CM064493.1, from coordinate 6,954,212 downwards.
TGTATGAGTGACGGTTATAGCCGTCAGTAGATAATTAACTCCACAGTCCCAGCGACGGTTATAGCCATCAGTAATGTACTTTCCTTGTAACTGCCTGTACAACCCTGTACCAGATACCATGACCGTTTTAGCAGTGCTCCCGTTATGGCAACATTTCTCAGCTTATATAAGACCCACTGAAGGGTGGGAGAGCCAGTCTTGCCTCAACTCTTGAGGTGGAAAGGTGGTCTCTCCTGTCATTTTGGCCACATTGCTTGGGGCTGGGGGGGACTTTTATTACTGTATCCTACGGTACCGAACGGGTTAAAAGCAAATCTTCCGACAGAGTTCGCTGTACATCGTTGGATCCGACGCGGATGACGTACATTGTATTAGCAGGGGCCAGCTTTGATACTTCGTCAACTGCAGCAATTTCGTCGTCCACACCACCACCAGGGATACAAAACCTCTCCTGGTCTTAGGTGCCCTGGCGCAAAACTCTGCGAGCTGACCACGTATCATCGAGTCTCCCATGAGCCGAACTTCTTCTGTTTCCTCTTCGTCATCAGAGTCTTTGAGTATCTGGAAACGGTTTTGACACTCGGTAACCGGTATGATTTTCCTGGTCTTGGGGCAAACGTTGTTCTTCATGACACGGAACTTGTCTTGAGGGGGAGCAGAGTCATTATTTGTTGCTTGTGTATTGGAAGCATCTGCTGACGTTGGGGCGTTGGTGGCTGCTGGAGTTGAAGCGGTGACATTTGAAGTTTGTGGTACTCCAACATTGAGTATTACAAACTCTTGGAGTGATTCCAGTTTGTAGTGGGCTTCATCTATTTTCGCTGTCAAATTATTTTGTTGCTAGCAGAGTCGGCAGACTTGAAGATCGACAGTAGCAAACATGTAAACACCAAACCTACTGGCGCAGTTCGTACATGTGCGAGGCATGGTGACAGTCATTTAAAACACTTCACTCACTTTAAAACACTTCACCCACTTTAAAAAAACACTTCACTCACTTCAAGTCGCTTCACTTACTTAAATAGGCCAACAGGGGTGATACCCTAACCTTAAACAAATATGTTGAAATACTCAGAAATAGGTTATCAGGGGTGATAGGCTAACTGAAAACAAACATTTTGAGATACGCAAAATTAAGCCTCCAGGTGCGATAGCCTAACCAAAATTTAAAAGAAAACATTAAATACACAGCAATTGGCTACCAGTGGAGATAGCCTAACCGAAAACAATTTATTATATTTTATTTTATTTATTTATTATTTTTTTCTTCTTAAATACGCAGTGATGGCCTAACTGAAAACAAAACAAAATTGAAATACCCAGAAATATACCACCAGGGGTGATGGCGTAACCAAAAACGAAAATGTTGAAATACGTAGACATAGGCCACCAGCATTGATAGCCTAACCGAAAATGATAAAATTCAAATATGCAGAAATAAGCTACCAGGTGTGATAACCTAACCTAAATAAATATATATATATATATATATATACTGTATATATATATATATATATATATATATATATATATATATATAACAGAATATGTAACTAAATATACAATTCACCAAATAGAGATTATATAAAATAAAAAGTATAACTGCACACAAGGGGTGAATATACTGTAAACAAATATATATATATATGTATAAACAGATGACGCCGGTGTCGTTGTAGGCTAGCCAAGCAGGACACTTTTTTTTTAATAAGCAAAGTTTATCAGTCAAAGGTTACTACAATATCATGCAAGCAACAACTAAAATTACAGATATATATGGCTGGAGTAGGATACTGAATACAATAACTATTGGAGTTAATAATTGAAGCATATAGAGGAATAAGGGCGAAATTACCACTTTTGAGAAATTCCGGTTATGGCAGTTTCCGGGAGCTGAATACTAAACTGTCTTGTACCAACTTGTGACAAACAATAACTGCAAGCTCACCCTTATTCCCATCGAAACACAGGGTTGAATTTGGGGGAAAATATTTTGGTGTCACTGTTGAGACAAGTATTCAGCTCCCGGAAACTGCCACAACCGGAATTTCGCAATAGTGGTCATTTCGCCCTTGTTCCTCTATACGCCTCATTATATGTTATACAAAATAAGGTATGTTTACAAGTTTTGTTGTCGTCTGCTGCCTCACAAACTATAGGAGTTGTTTTCAAATAAACAAAAGTTAATCAGAACAAAATATTACACTAATACACTACCATGCAAGCAAATACAACTACTGAAGCATATAACACTAATTACAATTAAGGCTGAAATATAATATGAAGGGAACAAGAGCAAACAAGTTTGTTTATAAGCCGGTGGGTGAGTCGTCAGCGTCGTTAGAGGCAAAACAGGGATCTGTTTGACAAACAAACCTTTACCAGTAAGAAATACAGCAAAAAATCATGCCAACAAATACTGGGCAGTTTAGCGAGCACTTAACTACAGATCATGCACAACAAATAAGGGGATGAGCAATATAATACTCAAATTATTGTCAAATATTCAGGCGACGAGACAGGTGTAGCTGGAGCTGGTGAGCGGTGGCCGGTAGCGGTAGAGAGAGAGTTAGAGTTAGAGAAAGATTTACATAGATGTTGAACGGTATTTGAAAAGTAGACAGAATGGATAAAAAACATCATCTGAGGAAGAGCCCTTTATTGCCAACGTTTCGCAGATAGCTTCATCAGGTCACTAACGTGACGGATATTTAAGGCCTCCTAGGTACCAGTATTTGTTAGTGACCTGATGAAGCTATCTGCGAAATGTTGTCAATAAACTGCTCTTCCTTAGATGGTGTTTTTTATCCATTTACATAGATACACTGACCACACAGACATGACGATCCGGGCGAGAATGTCCGGACTTAATTTGAATAGAGATAGCAGAACCGACAATATAGAATAATGGAAGAAAGGGATAGAACATAAGGAGAGAGGATGTGAGTGAGTGTGCTTGGGTGGGTGATAATATTATGCTTGACTGAACTCACTCGCATAAAATATAGAAACATTCCTATCTATCTATCTATTGCCGGACGCCTTACTCCCCTTACGAGGGTGGCCATACACAGAATGCCCCCAAGCGGACCTATTCCCTGTGAGAGGGACAATCCAAGCCAGTTTAGTGAAGGACTTACAGGATAGACCACTCAATTTAGGATCCGTCCGACTCCGAGGCCCTCTGTGTATCTTGTTAGCACTATTTTTCTACAGTGGTGTTCGGCTAATCCATCCACTAACCTGCCTTACCCTTAGGTAAGCAGCACGGATTTGTATCAAGTTTACTCCCCTAGACAGGTTGCCAACCAAGGCTTACGAGTCCCAACCACCCGGATTTGTATAAGGTTGTCTCCCCTAGTTGAGTTGCCGACCAAGGCTAACGAGTCCCATCCACCCACATTCTTAGCACTCTATAATAATTTTATATTACAAATAATTCTACTGTTAATCTATATACAGTATATATATTTATTGTCTATGTGTATAAAGGAGACAAAAGACAGGTTGCCTGCAACGAGTGTCTCACCGAAGCCCAATAAGTGACAGAGAGCCAAATTCAAGGGACGTTGGGGTCAAAATGCCTGGACACTGAAGCTTAAAGCAATCTAATTCATATGATGGAAGAAAGATTGATTGAGGGAGAGAGTTTCCGAGTTCATTGGTTGAGTAGATGAAAGACTGAAAATATTTGCTAATTCTTAGGTTGGAGAGCAGGACAGAATAGGAGTGAGACTGTGTTGAAAGGCAGGTGCCTCGCACTCGCTGCAAGGAAGGGGGTATGCACTGAGAGAGCTCTGAAGAGCTCTGATTGTTGTAATAGCGATAAAAGAGTGAAATAGATGCAACCTTACGGTGTGTAGAACAAGATTGTAGGAAAGTAGTAAGAGGAAGTGAGTTGAAAGTAGTAAGAGGAAGTGAGTTGAAAGTAGTAAGAGGAAGTGAGTTGAAAGTAGTAAGAGGAAGTGAGTTGAAAGTAGTAAGAGGAAGTGAGTTGAAAGTAGTAAGAGGAAGTGAGTTGAAAGTAGTAAGAGGAAGTGAGTTTGAAGTAGTAAGAGGAAGTGAGTTGAAAGTAGTAAGAGGAAGAAGTGAGTTGAAAGTAGTAAGAGGAAGTGAGTTGAAAGTAGTAAGAGGAAGTGAGTTGAAAGTAGTAAGAGGAAGTGAGTTGAAAGTAGTAAGAGGAAGTGAGTTGAAAGTAGTAAGAGGAAGTGAGTTGAAAGTAGTAAGAGGAAGTGAGTTGAAAGTAGTAAGAGGAAGTGAGTTGAAAGTAGTAAGAGGAAGTGAGTTGAAAGTAGTAAGAGGAAGTGAGTTGAAAGTAGTAAGAGGAAGTGAGTTGAAAGTAGTAAGAGGAAGTGAGTTGAAAGTAGTAAGAGGAAGTGAGTTGAAAGTAGTAAGAGGAAGTGAGTTGAAAGTAGTAAGAGGAAGTGAGTTGAAAGTAGTAAGAGGAAGTGAGTTGATGATGCAAAATGTTTTTGACTACTCTTTTGAGAAGTGTGGTATGGGTGGAACCTCCCCACACATGCGAACAATACTCGATACAAGGGCGCACTGTGCCCCTATACAGAGCAAGAAGCTGTGCAGGGGTGAAAAACCCACAGAGACAGTTGAGCAAACCTAACTTCTGGGAAGCTGTTTTAGCAGGAATGGTAATATGATCTTTCCAAGAAAAGTTGGATGAACATGATACACAAAGAATAGTGAGAGAAGATGAAGAGTTGATTTGTGTATTGTTGAAGAGTAATGGATAATATTGTGAAAGATTGAGATGGGTAGATAGAAGAAGAAACTGGGTCTTGGAGGGATTGAAAGTAACAAGATTTTCTGTCCCAATTAGAAATAAGTAATAGATAAGAAGATAGGCGTGCCATGGCCCTATCATGTGAGTTTTGGAGTGATTGCATGCTGGGTTGTTGTGAAAAACTAGTTGAATTTCTGTAAGGTAGAGTCATCAGCATAATAGCAGATAGGACTAGAGGTGCAGTTGAGGAGTTCATTAACACCTTATTCGCGGCCTAGGCGGTTTATTTATATGTACCGCCCAGCGGGGTGTTTTTAGCCAAAATAGGGCTGTTTACGTGATCATTTTCATGCCTAAATAAGACCCAGAACGTAAAACAAGTATCTATCCCTGAAAGGGCATAAACAGAGCTTTCGAATGACACCATAACGATCCTTTTATGATGGCTAGTTTTCTTGCAACAACCGTGCAACGCGAGTGCAAAAAGCATGTAATTAGGCACTTTCCCCATACAATTCCGTATATAGCGAGTGAGAGAGGGAGGGAGGAGGTGGGATTCGTGTCAGTAGGTTCGCCGCGGTGGTCTGGAGCAGTCATACGCTCGCTAGTCTCCTGCCACCACTTGTCTCTCTCTCTCAGCAACATTACGTGCTGAAATTGCCACACGACCTATGTCGAGCGCCGCCACATAGTCCAGCTTTATTTAACTCGACTTATGTTGTGCGCCGACAGTTAAGGGTTAATGAATATTAGAAAGAGAACTAGAGACAGGACAGAACCCTAAGGCACACCGGAGTTGATAGGTTGAGGAAGTGAGCGATGGCAGTTCACAAATGCAGCGATGGAGCGGCCAGAAAGGAAATTAGGGACAAAGGGCACAGATAGATGGATAGAAACCGAAGGAGGGTAGTTTGGAGATTAAACATTTGTGTCAGACTCAATCGAAGGGTTTCAAAATGTTTAGTGCAATAGAAAAAGTATCATCGAAGTCCTGAAAAGAGGATGATCAAGAGTAAGTAAGATAAACAAGAAGATCACCAGTAGAGTGGCCATTGCGGAAACCATACTGGTGATCTGAAAGTAGATTATGGGAAGATAAATACTTAAGCAATTTTGAATTTAGGAAAGTATAAACAACTTTAGATATGCAAGAAATGAGAGCTTTTGGACGATAGTTGGAGGGTTGAGAGTGGGACAGGTTGCATGAGAGCACTCTTCCAGCAAGAAGGTAAGACGTTAGAGGATAGACAGAGACGAAAGCGTCTGCCTAGGCAGGGAGTCAGCACGTAAGCACAGTTTTTGAGTACAACAGGAGGAGCCCCATCCAATCTGTACACTTTCTTAGTAATAAGCCCAGAGATAGCAGAAAGTACATCCTTAGAAGATCTTAAGATATTGGGCATAAGTAAGTGAGAGAGGGGTGGAGAGGGAGGTGTAGCACCAGAATCATCCAAAGTGGAATATTTAGCTAAAGTTTGAGCGAGGAGTTCAGCTTTGTCAGAGGAAGAGGTGACAGTGGTACCTTCATGAATGGAAAAAAGGAGAGAAAGAAGAAGAAGTGAAATTGTTGGAGAGTTTCTTGGTTAGATGCCAAAAAACTTGGGAAGAGCTAGAGTTGGAAAGTTCAGAGCATTTGTTATTGATGACAGATTTTTAGGTAATATGAGGAACATATTTGACTTGATTCTGGGTAGAAACATATAAACTACGAGATTCTTGAGTTTGAAGGTGATGGCAGTATTTGAATGCTTTCTCCTTATTGCTGGGTGGTCAGAAAGCCGTACTGGAGAGACAAGACAGGTGACAGATATTTGGTTATAATCGGAGGAGCCAACATAAGGAGAAGATTTACAGAGTAAGCAGAAGGATTAGAAGTCGGTATTAAGTCAAGAATGTTGGGCTGATCTACAGGGTGGCCCGCGATACGGATAGGGTGCTAAACTAAATGCTCTAGGTCATGTAGAATATAAAATATGTAGTCTTGTTAACCAAGTTGGTCAGTGAAATGAGAGGAGAGCCATTGACGGTGGTAAACATTGAAATCTCCTAAGATGGAGATTTCAGAGAAAGAGAGAGATGGATAACATGTTTTCCAATTTAGAAGTGTGATAGTCAAATAGTTTTGGATAGTCAGTAGAATTAGGGGAGAGATAAATAGTACATTTATATTTAGCAAGAGAGTGGCAAGAGCTTAAGCCAGAGAGTTGAGATTTTAGAAGAGTCAAAGTTGGGAACACAAAAGCAAATAAGATTGTTGTGTATGTAGGCCTACACACAACATCCACCTTTGGTTTTGAATTGAAGATAGTAAGATAATACACAAAAGGGGTTGCTGTCGGTTGCCATAGATAACTAGGTTTCGGTAAGAAAAAGTAAGTCAGGTTTGGTAGAAGAGGGATGATGTTCTACAGAGAAGAAGTTAGAGGAAAGGCTGCGAATGTTATAAATATTGGTAGATTGAGTAGAAGGAAGAGATCCAGGGCACTTAGATGAGTGTGCATCAGGGGTCAGTCATGATTGTACAACATGCTTAAAATGGGGATCTGTACCCAAGAGGGTTGTTTATGTCTGGGTCGCATCCTGTCTTAAAATCAACACAGAAAGCCTTTACACTCACAGTACACTACCAGAACCCAGAAACCCTAACTCTCACATTGACACTCCATCATGCACGGATCATGTGTAGGCCTATACTTTACGGAAATGTATGGCAACACCTGCACATGCATTTTACCAGCTTCGACAGACTAATTAGATCATATTAGTCCATTATCTCCATACCTCTAAATTTAAGGTATACTCTCCGAGATAACGGTGGTGGCAGCATTATTACCAACATCTTCAGGCAGTGCTTACCGACAGACAACAGCCAGTAATATAGTAATCAGATAGCTTTTCTTAGTTTAAAGGAAGTCTGGGAAGGCGTTTTTGCTAGCTTAGGGGACAAACTAAAATACATTGCTCGTAAATCACAAAAATCAAGCAAAATCGTCCATAATAATTGAATAAACACCAGCTCTTAATAACCCACAGGTGGTCGGATCAGCTTGTATTTATTTACCCGCGTGTCTCTCCACAGAAGCAACAAGACTGGAGGAGGTGTGACCTTGGAGATCGGAATATACCCCATCCAATTTACTTCCTTTGTGATGGGAGGAGAGAAGCCCCTTAAGATTATAGCAGGAGGGCACCAGAATGATGGGGTTCGTATATTCATCTCTTTTGCATATCTATCTGCTGGGTATATCTGAATCTACCTACTTCTACTTTTCTTTAGTAATAGAAGTATATCTATCTGTTTATCTATATCTTATTTAATATTTACATGCAATTCTCTTTCTCACCGAAACTCAGGTGTCCTGTACTACCTACATCAAATCCTTCTCTGTATCCTCCTACTATCTCTATCCTCAGTTTCAAGCCAAAGGTGGAGGTTGCGTATATGTGCGCAACAATCTTGCTTTCTCTCGTGTTCCCAACTTTGACTCTTCTGAATTCTCAACTCTCTGACTAAAGCTTTCTTGTCACTCTCAAACTAAATATTTCTGAGCTGTTTATCTCTCCCCTAATTCTACTGACTAAGCAAAATTATTTGACTATCTAACTTCTAAAGTGGACACATTCTATCCATCTCTCCCTTCGCAGAAATCTCCATCTTAGGAGATTTCAACGTTCACCACCGCCAATGACTCTCCTCTCATACTTCTGACCAACCAGGTGAACAAGCCTACGTCAAATTTTCTATCCTAAATGACCTAAAACAGTTGGTTCAGCAACCAACCCGTATCCCGGATCGCTTCGGACATCAGCCCAATATTCTTGACTTGTCTCTAACTTCTAACCCTTCTTCTTATACTGTCAATCTTTTCTCTTCTTTGGGCTCTTCTGACCATAAACTTATCTCTGTCACCTGTCCTATCTCTCCAATACGGCCACCCGATCATCTCAATCGGCGGTGGTTGTGGCACTTTGGCGCTGCCGACTCGGAGGCTCTTCGGCAGTATTTCTTTGATTTCCCATGCAATGACTTTTGCTTCCGTGGCCGGGGATCCTCGGAGAGTGCTGAACGCATTAACGAGGTAATCCTCTCGGGCATGGAAGCATATATTCCATTTTCTTTCTCTTAGACTAATGCGATTTATTTTTGGTTTACTCAGGCTTGTTCTACTACTGTCCGCAACAAGGAGGAAGCATTCAAACAATACCGACGCCTTAAAGCTCAAGAATCTTATTCTTCCTATGTTTCTGCCTGGAATCAAGCCAAATCTATTCTTCGACTTGCCAAGCACTCTTTCATCAATAATAAATTCACTGAACTATCCAACTCTAGCTCTTCCCAAGCTTTCTGGCATCTAGCCAAAAACCTCTCGAACAATATGTCTTTCTCGCCTTTCCCTCCCCTTTTCCATTCTGATGGCACAACCATCACTTCTTTCTCTGACAAAGCTGAACTCTTCACTCAAACTTTTGCTAGAAACTCCACCTTGGATGATTCCGGTGCTTTTCCTTCCTCTTCACCCCCTCTCTCCTACTGATGCCAAATATCCTAATCTCTTCTAAAGATGTACTTTCTACCCTCTCTGGGCTTAATAATAAGAAGGCGTACGGTCCGGACGGTGTTCCTCCTGTTGTACTAAAAAATTGTGCTTCCGTGATGACTCCCTGCCTAGGCAACCTCTTTCGTCTCTGTCTCTCCTCTAATGTCTTCCCTTCTTGCTGGAAGATTGCTCTCATTCAACCTGTCCCAAAGAAGGGTGACCGCTCTCAACCCTCCAACTATCGTCCAATTGCTCTCATCTCTTGTATTTCTAAAAAAAAAAAATATATTCTTGCTTATAATTTCTTAAGCATTTCTCTTCCCATAATCTACTCTCAGATCACCAGTATGGCTTCCTTGGTCGCTCTAATGGTGATCTTCTTTCTTATCTCACTAACTCTGTTTCATCCTCCATCCAGGACTTCTGTGAAACTTTTTCTGTTGCGCTAAACATATCGAAGGCCTTCGATAGAGTCTGGCACAAATCCCTTATTTCCAAACTACCCTCCTACGGTTTATATCCCTCAATTTGTGCTTTTGTCTCTAATTTCCTTTCCGACCGTTCCATAGTTGCGGTTGTGGACAGCCACCATTCACTTCCTCAACCTATCAACTCCGGTGTTCCTCAGGGCTCTGTCCAATCTCCAATTTTCTTCCTTTTATTCATTAACGACTTCTCAACTGCACCTCCAGCCCCATTCACTCATATGCTGACGACTCTACATTGCACTATTAAACTAGACTTCCTCAACAACATAGACAGCAGAAACGCCAAAACTCACTTAATGAAGCCATACAACACTTAACTTCTTATTTAACTATTATCTCCAATTGGGGCAGAGAAAACCTTGTTGCCTTTAATGCTTCCAAAACCCAATTTCTCCATCTATCTACCCGTCGTGAACTCCCAGAAGACTATAGTCCCTTATATTTCAACAATACAAAAATCAAACTTTCATCCTCTCTCAGTATTCTCGATGTCTCTTTTTCTTCTGCCCTCTCTTGGAAGGACCATATTACCAGTCTTGCTAAGTCAGCCTCCAAAAAGCTGGGTATGCTAAACCGCCTCAAGGGGTTATTTACCCCTGCACAGCTTCTTGCTCTGTACAGGGGCACAGTGCGTCCATGTATTGAGTATCGTTCACACGTTTGGGGAGGATCCTCTAACAAAGCACTTCTAGATTAAGTAGAAAAGAAAGCCTTCCGTCTCATTAACTCACGTCCACTCACCAATTCTCACCATCTTGGGGTAGAGAAAACCTTGTTGCATTTAATGTTTCCAAGCCTCAATTTATCCATCTTAGTACCCATCAGGAACCTCCAGAGGACTATCCCTTATACTTCAACAATTCAAAAATCAACCCTTTAACTTCTCTCAATGTTCTTGGTGTCTCTTTTTCTTCTGCTCTCACTTGGAAGGACCATATTACCAGTCATGCTAAGGCAGCTTCCCAGAAGCTGGGTGTGCTCAACCGCCTCAAAGGGTTCTTCACCCCTGCGCAGCTTCTTGCTCTGTACAGGGGCACAGTGCATCCTTGTATTGAGTATTGTTCACATGTGTGGGGAGGATCCTCTCACACCACACTCCTAGACAAAGTAGAAAGGAAAGCCTTTCATATCATTAACTCCCGTCCACTCACCAACTCTGCAATCTCTTTCCCTTCGCCGCAATGTTGCATCTCTCTTGCTATTCTATCGCTACTCCAATAATCAGTGTTCCTCGGAGCTTTCCCAGTGTATACCACCTCCTCTGCGTAGGGTACGTGGTACCCGCCTTGCAACACAATCCCACCCCTACTCTGTGCAACTCTCCAACCCAAGAGTTAAACGCTATTCAAATACTTTCTTCTATACAACTGCTTAGCTCTGGAACTCTCTCCCAGAATTAGTCTTTCCCTCTTCCTATGACTTAAATTGCTTCAAACTCCGTTTGTCCAGGTATTTTAGCTTGAACGTCCCTTGATTTTGGCCATGTCACTCTTTCAACGCTGGGGGAGGCACTCGCTGCAGGCAGTTATGCCTTTTGTCTCTCTCATTCACATAGAACAAAAATTGCTCTCTCTTCACCGCAATGTTGCATCTCTCTCACTATTCAACCGCTACTACAATAACAAGTGTTCCTCAGAGCTCTCTCAGTGCATATCACTCCCTCTTCGTAGAGCACGTAGCACCCGTCTTGCAACACAATCCCACCCCTACTCTGTGCAACTCTCCAACCCGTGAGTGAAAAGTTATTCTCAGTCTTTCTTCTATTCAACACCTGAGCTCTGTAACTCTCTCCCAGAGTCAATCTTTCCTTCTTTCTATGACTTGAATTGCTTCAAACTCTGAGTGTCCAGGCATTTTTTACTCGAACGTCCCTTGATTTTGTCCCTGTCACTCTTTCAACTCTAGATGAGGCACTCGCTACAGGCAGTTCTGCCTTTTTTCTCCCTCACTCACATAAAAACAAAAACACAAAAACAAAAAAACATACTAAAGTAGATCTGGAATTGACACGAAAATAGAACTGTGCAGTATGGGACCCAATATCAGAAAATGAACCCCCAAGTTCGAACCTCGAACCCGCGAAATTGTGATATTTTCGCGGTTTCGAGGTTCGAACTTGGGGATTCGTTCTCCGATTTTGGGACCCTTACTGCAAAGCTCAAGTCCAGATCAACAGTAGTCTATGGGTCATACTATAACTGTAGTCTATGGGTCATACTATAACTACTGCATCAGAAAATGCTCTTCTAACTACAATTTTCATTCCATATATTAAATCACAGAGCGGATAGTAATAATATTCATGTAGGCAATTATACATGATGTAATAATTATCCTTGGTGCAGGGTGTGGAGGAATGTACCGGAGCCACACTTCTGTACCCTAACGGGAAGATCGCCTGTATCACCGCCTCCTTGAAGTCTGACCTGCCCTCCGAGTCCTTCATTGTTGGCACCAAGGGAACCATTAAGGTCAGAGACATTAAATATTTGAGGCTTGTGACGCGTTTTGCCACTTAATTCAGGCTATTATTAGACGATTGTATTCAGTTTATGAAGTGCTTATGGGTGCTCGAAAGTTAATAGAGATAGCTCTTACCCAATTGATTCCCAGTCACCCTTCCCAAATTGCATAGAATTATATAGTGATAACCAGAATATACTGTAAAACTGCATCCTCATATTAATGAAAATCTTCATGGTAATCTGCTCATTCTCCGGCATCTATTATTCAGAAACTTTTATGCAAAATAAAGATACCATAGTTTGTTGCATTATAGCTAACGATAAATTGCCATGTCTCCATCATAATTTGTAGGCTATTGCTAAAGGTTTTTAGAGAAATATGTTGTTAATTAAAACAAAGCTAGGCATTAACATGATGTAGACTGAAGTTTAATATATCTCCGTTTCACTCCGTTAGTTAAGGACATGTGGGGATACTAGGCGGAAAAAATACTGGGGTAAGCATTTCATGAGCATATATAAATGTAATAGTGTTAAGGTGATAATGAATATTTTGAAGACTGGCCATCAGCTATCCGTTTCTGCACGGTACCAATTATACTACCCATACAAATCAAATATGTGCATGACAATGTATGATCTACAAAACAACATAATTCACAGGTGCCTTACCCGATGTGGTGTCCAGAGAAAGTGGAGTTTCCCTCAGGAACGTTCTACCAACCCTTGCCGGACTCCGGACACCAGTTTAACTATGACAACAGTCAAGGACTAATGTATGAAGCTGTAGAGGCCCGAAGATGTCTTAAGGAAGGTGGGTCATAGTATTATATATATATATATATATATATATATATATATATATATATATATATATATATATATACTGTATATGTATATATATATATACATATATATATATATATACATATATATATATATATATATATATATATATATATATATATATATATATATGAGATATACAGTATATGAGATATGATGGGGCCAGCAAACGTGATACACGGAAATACCATGAATTGTCTTTATAAAATGAAGCTTATGCAATAATTGAGATATACTAATTAGTATGTTTTTTAATTATTTAAGTAATTATAATAGCATATCGTCACCATATTACTAGCATGTTATATTTATTTAGTAATGTACAGGATTCTACTTTTCTCTTGTTCCAAAACTATTGAGAGAAGATAAAGGATTGATATATGTGTTGTTGAAGAACAAGGGAGTGTTGTGATGAAAAACTTGACAGATAGATGTAGAAATTGTGCTTTGGAGACACTGAAAGCAACAATGTTTTCTCTGCTCTATTTAAAATATATATATATATATATATATATATATATATATATATATATATATTTTTTTTGGGGGGGGGGGGGGGGGGTTGTTGAAGGGCCGGAGAATCCGAAGACCCCTTTTCACCCTGCCGCGTAACCAATTTTACTGTCAGTCGAAACAGAGGCAAGGGGTGTGAGGAGATTGCCAAAACGATCTCCACCAGCCAAGAATCGAACTCAGTCCTCCAGGTTAGAAACCGAGCGCTCTACCAATGTCGCTACTGGTTGAAAATAGGTGTGCTGTGACTTCACCATGTTAGTTTTAAATTGGCTGCATGGAGTGTCCCTGTGGACAGTTAGCTGCAAAATTTAGAGTAATCGGCTAATGAGTTGATTGGACTAGAATTGTCGTTAAGAAGATCATTAATGACTATTAAAAATAGTACCGTATTGGAGATACTATTGGAAAACCCTGAGGAACACTGGAATTGATATATTTAGGAAGTGAGCGATTGCCATTCACCACAGCAGCTAGGAAACGATCAGAAAGGAATTTGGAGGTAGATTATAGGTAAAGAGAGAGGAATATAAACCGAATTATGGTAGTCTCGAAACCAGCTTCAACCTAATACAAAATATCATGTACAGTACCATTTAAACATATTTTTGAGTGAACGTACAGTACAGGCGGCCAACATTCCAGCTGGGCCAGGGCTTTTTATTTATACTATTATAGCGTAATACAGTAGCCCCATTAATGGGGCCCATTTTTCTCCTTTGTATTACTCATTATAATATTTGTAAGTTGCTTTAATATCATAAGTAAGACTAGTCCTGGGCAAGCTGGAATGTTGGCCAACTCTAAGTTCCATAGTTACTATAATATCACGTACCGGTATGTCTATTTTTCAGGTTTGCTCGAGTGCCCCAGGATGCCTCACTCTGAATCTCTGACCCTGGCTGAGATCATGGAGGCAGTCCGCACCCAGGCTGGGACTGTGTTCCCTGAAGATCAATAGATAATATACGGCAAGACTGAATTGCTAGATTAAATGAAATAGGGAAGAATAAGGGCTTGAAACAGATAATTAATAATGATAAAGGTATTGGGGTTATAATAAAGTATGTAACTTGTTTATGGTACTAAGTACAAAGGAGTACAAAGGAAAACAAGCAACAACAGATATATTGATCCTTTCGAGGCTGCTTGTAGCTAAACTAACTAACCTATGTGAGAACAAAATAACGGTAGCTCAATAAAAAGTGCTGCTATTCGTTTGTAAACGCAGTTAATCGTGGATTAAGAGCGATATGTTTATCTAGGCGTATTTCTTCCCACTTTTCTTGGGTGTACAGTGCCACCTTACATCGTTCCTGAAAGACTAGGGTAAACTTTTTATAAACAAATTTCAACAGTATTGCATTCAATGACATGACTGGGAGGACCCTCGGAGAGTGCTGAACGCATTACCGAGGTAATCCTATCGGGCATGGAAGCATACATTCCATTCTCTTTCTCTCAGACTAATGCTAAAAAATCTTGGTTTACTCACGCCTGTTCTACTGCTGTCCGCAATAAGGAGGAAGCATTCAAACGGTACCGACGCCTTAAAACTCAAGACTCTCATTCTTCATATGTTTCTGCCCGGAATCAAGCCAAATCTGTTCTTCGACTTGCCAAACACTCTTTCATCAATAATAAATGCACTGAACTATCCAACTCTAGCTCTTCCCAAGCTTTCTGGCATCTAGCCAAAAACCTCTCCAACAATTTCTCTTCCTCGTCTTTCCCTCCCCTTTCCCACTCTGATGGCACAACCATCACTTCTTCCTCTGACAAAGCTAAACTCTTCGCTCAAACTTTTGCTAGAAACTCCACCTTGGATGATTCCGGTGCTATTCCTCCCTCTCCGCCCTCCTCTCTCTTACTTATGCCTAATATCCTAATCTCTTCTAAAGATGTACTTTCTACCCTCTCTGGGCTTAACACTAATAAGGCGTACGGTCCGGACGGTGTTCCTCCTGTTGTTCTCAAAAACTGTGCTTCCGTGCTGACTCCCTGCCTAGGCAAACTCTTTCGTCTCTGTCTATCCTCTAACGTCTTCCCTTCATGCTGGAAGTTTGCTCACATTCAACCTGTCCCAAAGAAGGGTGACCGCTCTCAACCCTCCAACTATCGTCCAATTGCTCTTATCTCTTGTCTTTCTAAAGTTTTTGAAACTATTCTTGCTTCCAAATTTCTTAAGCATTTCTCTTCTCATAATCTGCTCTCAGATCGCCAGTATGGCTTCCTTAAGGGTCGCTCTACTGGTGATCTTCTTTCATATCTTACTAACTCTTGGTCATCCTCCTTTCGGGACTTCGGTGAGACTTTTTCTATTGCACTAGACATATCGAAAGCCTTCGATAGAGTCTGGCATAAATCGTTAATTTCTAAACTACCCTCCTTCGGTTTCTATCCCTCCATCTGTGCCTTTGTCTCTAATTTCCTTTCCGGCCGTTCCATAGCTGCGGTTGTGGACGGCCATTGTTCACTTCCTCACCTTATAAACTCCGGTGTTCCTCAGGGCTCTGTCCTATCTCCTATTCTCTTTCTAATTTTTATAAATGATCTCCTTAACTGTACCTTAATTCCCATCCATTCATACGCAGACGACTCAACCTTACACTACTCCATTAGTTTTTCAGAACGCCCCAGCCAGCAATCCCTCAACGACAAACGTAATGAAGCCATAGAACTCTTAAATTCTGATCTAAATACTATTTCCAATTGGGGCAGAGAAAACCTTGTTGACTTTAATGCTTCCAAAACCCTCCATCTATCTACCCGTCAGGATCTCCCAGCAGACTATCCCTTATTCTTCAACAATACAAAAATCAACCCTTCATCTTCTCTCAATATTCTTGGTGTCTCTTTTTCTTCTGCTCTCATTTGGAAGGACCATATTACCAGTCTTGCTAAGGCAGCCTCCCAGAAGCTGGGTGTGCTCAACCGCCTTAGGGGGTTCTTTTCCCCTGCACAGCTTCTTGCTCTGTACAGGGGCATAGTGCGCCCTTGTATTGAGTATTGTTCACATGTGTGGGGAGGTTCCTCTCACACCGCTCTCCTAGACAAAGTTGAAAGGAAGGCCTTTCGTATCATTAACTCCCGTCCACTCACCAACTCTCTGCAATCTCTCTCTCTCCGCCGCAATGTTGCATCTCTCTCGCTATTCTATCGCTACTATAATAATCAGTGTTCCTCAGAGCTATCCCAGTGCATACCACCTCCTTTACGTAGGGCACGTGGTACCCGTCTTGCAACTCAATCCCACCCCTACTCTGTGCAACTCTCCAACCCAAGAGTGAAACGTTACTCTCAAACTTTCTTCTACTCAACATCTGAGCTCTGGAACTCTCTCCCAGAATCAGTCTTTCCCTCTTCCTATGACTTAAATTGCTTCAAACTCCGTGTGTCCAGGCATTTTGGCTCGAACGTCCCTTGATTTTGGCCCTGTCACTCTTTCAACTATGGGGGAGGCACTCGCTATAGGCAGTTATGCCTTTTGCCTCCCTCAATCACATAGAAGAAAAAAAAAAAAAAAAAAAAAAAAAAATCCATTCTATAGGTTTACTACACAATTGAATAAGAAATGCTTTGCCTCATGGGAGTAAAAATGCTTTCCGATTACCTTGCAACCATTTCCTCTAGTATAATTTGAATGATCGATTGTGAAATATTTGTTGACATACATATTGTCAATACCTTTAATAATTGTAAACACTTGAATTAGGTCCCCTCTCAGCCTGCGCTTTGTTGAACTGAATAGATTTAACTCTTTTTAGATGGTCTTCATGTGACTTTTTTTCTCCGTCAAGGGATAATTGTTGTCACTCTCCACTGGCTGTATTCTCTCCAGTTTATCCATGTCCTTTTGATATGGACACCAACATTGTACACAATATTCCGGATGGGGGCAAACCAAAGAATTGTAAAAGGTGAAAATGACATTTTCAGATTTGTATTCAAACGATCTTCCAATGAAGCCAATAATAATGTTTGCTTTCTTAACTACTTCGGTGCATTGTTGGCTGGGTATTAAACTTTTAAAGTACTTGATATTATTACTCCTAAATCAGTTTCCTTATAAGTATTTTTTGAGTTGATTACCATTCATTGAATAGTTTGAATGTTCATTCCTGTATCCTATATGTAGTACTTTACATTAGTCGGTACTGAAACTCATTCCTGTATCCTATATGTAGTACTTTACATTAGTCGGTACTGAAACTCATTCCTGTATCCTATATGTAGTACTTAACATTAGTCGGTACTGAAACTCATTCCTGTATCCTATATGTAGTACTTTACATTAGTCGGTACTGAAACTCATTCCTGTATCCTATATGTAGTACTTTACATTAGTCGGTACTGAAACTCATTTGCCAGGTCTGGGCCCAATTTTCTAATTTATCTATATAATTTTTTATCTGTTGAACATGTAAGAGAGATACTACTATGTTCGCTAGTTTGGTATCATTGGCAAATTTTGAAATTATACATGAAAGATCGTCATCGATGTCATTAATATAAATTACAAAAAAACGGACCCCTGCTACACACCACTTGTGTCATTTTTCCAGTCCGAGACTTTACCGTATATTGCTTCTCATTGCTTATGTCCAGCAAGCTACTTCTCAATCCATCGAAGTACATATCCTTCTAGGTCATGAGCTTTTAATTTTATCAAGAGAAACTTGTGAGGGACTTTATTGAATGGTATTTGGAAATCAAGGTAGACAATGTCGACGGCTTTACTTTCGTCATACATGTTGAAGATGTGAAAAAAGTCAAGGAGATTTGTTAGGCATGAAAGCTTGTTTCGGAAACCATGCTGTGATATATTTATTATACTACATTTATTATACATTTATTATACATTTATTATACTACAAAACCAAACCGATAACCTCATCATCCTTAACGACGTCCATCAACATACCCATATTCCTCACCAAGCCCTCTATAACCCATCATCTCCAGACATCACCTTTTGCTCCCCAGAACTCGCCCCCACAACATCCTGGAGGGTGGTCAGAACCTTAGGCTCTGACCACCTCCCAATCATTATCACCACCAAAACCAGACTCACCCCAGCTAGCCACAAACACACATACACCAATTATAAAAGAGCTAACTGGGAAGCATTCACAAATGAGACAGAACAACACTTCACAACTCTAACAGTACACCCATCACTAACATCAACAATGCTGTACACATACTCAATAAAACTATCCAAAACGCTGACAAGAAACACATTCCAAGAGGTAACAGAAAAAGACAACCCCAACTTCACACCAGAAATTCAAAACCTCATCAGACAACGCGACATACTGAAACACTCCCCAGCACCCCACACACAAGACATCACACAACAAATTCAAGCACTCAACACCCAAACTAACAACAAAATACAAGAACAACAAAAACTAAATTGGAATAACTTCCTACAAACACTTTATCACAAAACAAACCCCAAAAAACTCTACAAAACACTAAACAGCATCACACTTTCCAACAGCAACACAACACAATCACATGCTGCAATCACAACAACAGACTCTACTCCTTCATGTAAACAACAAGCAAACACTCTCATCAATCACTTTTCACATGTCAGCCACCTAAAACCTCACAAAGACGACCGACGTGTCATCCGACGTAAGAGACAATTCCCCACAGACCCTGACTATACACCCTTCACCAATCACCAGACAAAGCATATCATCAACAATCTCAAGCACTCACCCGCCTGTGGCCTAGACAACATAAGCAACATACACCTCAGACACCTGGGACCACAAGGCATACAAGCACTCACTAACATATCAAACTACAGCTATTCACACAACACAATACCAGACATTTGGAAGCATGGTATCATCATCACATTCCCCAAACCCAACAAAGACCCCACGCTACCCTCCTCGCACCGCCCCATCACACTCCTTTGCTCCCCCTCCAAAGTCATGGAACGCCTAGTATTACAACTAATTACACCTGACCTACCCCTAGCTCCAACACAACATGGCTTTAGGCCACTGCACTCCACAAACACTCTTCTCACAGACCTTACACAAAGAGCTTTCGACGGCATCAATTCAGCTAGACCACCACACAGATCACTATTAGCCACACTCGACATTAGTAAAGCCTTCGATGCCATCCCCCGCCACAACCTAACAAACAAAATCTACAACACAAACATGCACAACAACACAAAACGGTGGCTGGCCAACTTCCTAGCAGGCAGATGTGCACACGTATCTTTTGCCGGTCAGTCATCTAAAATCAGAAACTTTCCAAACGGAGTCCCACAAGGATCCGTCCTATCGCCCGCACTCTTCAATCTGTACATGCACGATATAACTACACCCAATACGCCCCAAATAAACTTAGCCTCCTATGCAGATGACATAACACTCACATGCACACACCATGACCCAAAAAGAGCAACAGATCTCCTTCAACCCTATCTCAGCACACTACATGACTGGTGCACTACAAACAGACTTAATCTAGCCCCAGCCAAATCCACCGCAACCCTGCTCACAAGTTGGACAGGAGAACACGAATACATCCCTCAACTCACCATAAACAACACACCCCTAACACATACACACACACAAAATCCTAGGAGTAACATATGATACTCATATGACATTCAAACAGCACACCACAAACATTAAAAAGAAACTGACACCCAGACTTAACGCCCTCAGGTCACTTGCTCACACAAAATTTGGACACAACAAAGAAACTACCACCACAGTATATAAACAATACATAAGATCAGTGATGGAATACGCAAGCCCAGCCTGGGCTTCTAACCTAGCTGAAACACATCATAAGACCTTACAGACTATTCAAAACAAAGCCCTGAAGATCATTACAGGCTGCACAGCTACTGCACCCACAGATCACCTACATCAAGAAACCAAAATCCTCAAAGTCAAAGACCATCTGGACAGGAGAGGCACTCAATTCCTGGCAGCAGCCTCCACGAACCAAGACCACCCACTAAACTACATGGCAACACACCCACAGACACCAAGAAATATCAAAACAACACCCAGCACACGGTATCACACACAATTATTGTCCTCTCTCCCTCCCTGCCCACCCCGAACCAACTTCCAGAAGCACATCCATACTCATATCTCTCACCGATCCATCCACTCACACACAGACAACACGCAGCTGCATGCACGACCTCCCGAAATCCATCCTTCCGAATCCTCCCTTCCTCGCGAGGACAGAGTCCACCTGGCCAGGCTGAGATGCGGACACCATCCAGCTCTCCTGAGCTATCAGAAGAGACTGGATGACTCCGTTGTCGACGCCTGCCCGGGATGTAACACAGCACCCCATACCATTAAACACATCATAGAAGACTGCATTTCACACAACCACTTACGCCAACAACACAATCTACACTCAATGAGAGCTCTGTGGGAAAGCCCGATCGTGGCCATGGCCTTTCTCAGGGACTCGGGGCTGTTCGGCTAGGCAGCTTAGGGAACAACAACAACAACAACAACATTTATTATATTATTTTCTTCTAAATGTTTTACAAGTTTATCTCTGATGATAGTTTCGAGCAATTTACATGATTGAAGTCAAACTTATTGGACGGTAGTTGCAAGGTAGTGATTTGTTTAATTTTTTGAAAATAGGTGTTACATCAGCTAATTTCCATTCATTGGGTACAATGCCACTTCGCATTGTATTGTTAAAAAGTAGTGCTAATGGTTTTGATAACTCGTCTCTTAATTATTTTAACACCTAACGAGCGGCCTAGGCGGTAAATAATATGTAGCCACCAGCGGGGTGTTTATACCCAAAATAGGGCTGTTTACGTGATCATTTTCATGCCTAAATAAGACCCAGAGCATAAAACAAGTATCTATCCCTGAAAGGGCATAAACAGAGCTTTCCAATGACACCCCAACGATCCTTGTATGACCGCTAGTTCTCTTGCAACAATCGCGCAACACGAGTGCAAAAACCATGTAATTTGGTACTTTCCCTAAACAATTCACTGTGTAGCGAGTGTGAGAGGGTGGAGGAGGGTGGGATTCATGTCAGTAGGTCCACCGCGGTGGTCTGGAGCAGTCATATGCTCGCTACTCTCCTGCCACCACTTGTCTCTCTCTCTCAGCAACATTACGTGCTGAAAATGCCACACTACTTATGTTGTGAGCCGCCACATAGTCCAAATTTCTTTCACTCGACATATGATGCGCGCCGCTAAAGAAGGGTTAAGGGAGCCCACCTCGTGTTTTTTATCTCTCTCTCCCTCTCTCTCTGGGTTATCCATTCGGTCCCATTCAGCCTATTGTTTTAAGACGTTTACCCCCATCCAGGTGTCAATATTATCCTGGTGAGCGGTAGCGAGCCAGCATATATATATATATATATATATATATATATATATATAGTTATGAGTACTTCAGCAGTAGATTTTGGGCACTTAAACCTCCATATCAAAAAGAAAAGAATTGACAGGGCGCCAGGCAACATCTTTATTTTTCAAATTTTCGGCTAACATTAAGCCATCATCAGGAACAACATTCCCTAAAAATAAGTAATATACTATTAGAACAACGCAATTTGTAAAAAATAGGGTAATGATTATCGAATCTATAAAAGGTTAAACTTACTAAATACAAACAATCCTATATTAATGTCTCACTATATATAAAATTAAAATTCATACACTAGCCATGTAAAACCAGTGAAGATACCGAAAAGCAAAATAAAGACCATCACAATTGAACTATAACAAATATTTTAACCTTTGAATACAAAAATTGTTTCCATAAATTCAAAACAAAGTCACAACACAGGCTAATACCATACAACGGATCAAGAAACGATCTCCCAATTTATCTAACACCATTGATTTATCAGTAAGGAAACTATATAATAATATTTCGATAACTAGCATTAACTTACATAACCCCTGACCAAAAATCCAAACACAAATGATACTCTTAGCCAAAAACATGAAAACATTAATAAACTAAGCCTAAATCAATCTTATATATCATAGCAATACGAGACTGAAATTCAACCCAATCTAGAGATTTAACACAAAAAACACATCACTCCCAATGACTAAAGCAAAAATATTTAGTTTAAACCCATCATTATACTTGACTTACCCAGAAAAGAGTTCTCATCAGCACCAGGAACAAGAGAGAACTGAGGAACCTGAACCGAGAAGCGGCTAAAATAAACTCCCATGAAACAATTTCCCAAACAAATGAACCACTAAACATGTTGAACAAACCCTTGAAATTTGACCAAACATATATCTATGAACCACTATTTGCAAGATTGATTTCAGGATTCAGTTTACTAATTAACAACTTCTCACCAATCAATGCATCAGCCTGGCTACCCAACCTAGAGACTATCTCAAAATCACTCACACTAAAGAGATGATCCTCTTCACGTGAATGATTTCGAATAGCCGAAAACGCCATAGCCTGTAAAAACTTTCCCGATCGGTAGCTCCTACCCAGGTGTTCAAATATCCTAATTTTGAAGGAACGACTAGTGCATCCCAAATACCTAGCCTCACAGCTAGGACAAGTAAATTTGTATACAATATTTGAACACAGAAAGTCAGGCACGCGATCTTTGAAGCTAAAAAATGACCCAATTCTAAACTTATTGGTGAAAACAAATCTAAAGCTCACAGCAGGAAAACTATTTTTCAGAACATTTAGTGCAATTTTACGAAATTCATTACTGATAGATCCATAGTAAGGCATTTTAACATAAATTATCTTCTTTTTTACATCAAAATTTGATTGAACACCCTGAGCTTGTTTTACATACAAAAAATGTCTAAGTATACCATTGAATATATCTTCCTTATAGTTATTAAGCATAAAATATTTCCTTAATTTTTCAATTTCAACATGTAGCGAAACATAGCTGGAGTAAACAGCATAGGCTCTTTCTAATAGTGTCTTTATTGAATTAATCTTAAAAATCTTAGGGCAGTAGCTAAGCCAGTTTAAACCTAATCCTGTATGAGTGGGCTTTCTATAAACCTCAGTAGCTAATCCCTGATCTGTCTTTATCACTTTAACATCCAAAAATGCTAGTGACCCATTCTCTTCATTATCACATGTAAATTTAATATTTTGATGTTGCTTGTTCATATATTAAAAACAAAAATTATATTATCTTCTACATCTCGAAATATTAAAAATGTATCATCCACATATCTCCTATAAAATATAGGTTTGAATGATAGGGGACACTCATCAAGCCACCGAACCTCTTTATTGCATAAAAATGAACCCGCAAACAATGGACCTAGACTTGACCCCATTGAAACTCCATCAATTTGACTATACAATACTTTGTTAAACAAAAAACAAGATTCTGCAGTTACAAACAAGAACTATTTCTTAACTATATCCTTACTAATATTGAAAACATTGTTAGAATCATATTCATCCAAAATAATCTCTAAAGTCTCACTCAGAGGAACGTTCGTGAAAAGTGACTCTACATCATAACTGGCAAGAACAAAATGTTTAGGCAACACAAGATTCGAAATTTCCCTCACAAAACTACTAGAATTGAGTACTGTATATTCATTAGTTGTAAGAGGAGCAACTATGGGTTGAAGAAATTTTGCTAAATTATACCCCGCTGTCTTTATAGATGAAACAATTGGCCTGGGTGGAATTCCTGGTGTATGCACCTTTGGTAACCCATATACTACTCCCGGAGCTGAGCCAGACGCATATAAGAAGTTGAAGCTGTCAATACCTATCCTGTCCTTAACACGGGAGCTGTGGGGAGACTCATAAGAGTTCCCCCGGCGCACTGCGGGGAGACTCTTAAGAGCAGAGACTTTGAACACGTACCAAAACCGCGCGTTTATAGCCAGGCGGCTGAAAATTGGTGTGGGTATAGTACTACATGTCAACTCTCGATACCCCCCCGCCAAACGCTCGCCCCGCACTCGTGCAAGCACCACCGCGCCAGTAACCACGCACTAGTCATGGAGCCCACACGTCCCTCACGCTCGCTCCCTGATGACACAACCAGCCCTCCTTCTGGTGGTGTTAGCCGCCGTGGAAGGCAGAGGGTGGCTGCCAAAGACCCTAGCTACCAGTACGACACGCCCTACAGCTCAGAGGACGAAGCACCAGCACCCAAAGCACGAAAAACACGTGCAAGCAGGGCAATGGCACAGAGGTCATTGGTCTTTCGGGACACTGCCACCACGACCCAGGCCACTGCAACAACCACTACCACCACCACTGCCACCACTGCCACCCCTGCCACCCCTGCCACCGGTACCAGCGACGCAGGAGGCCGCCCTAGGGCTGCATTACCTGCGGGGGCAGGAAAAATGAAAGGCACGGGCGTAGGGAAGAGAACCCGTACGCCAGCCACAGTGCCCCTACCACCACCACCACCACCAGCCGCCCCTGGCCCGGCTGCCCCTGCCGCCCCTGCTGCCCCTGCCGCCCCTGCCGCCTCTGCTGCCCCTGCCGCCCCTGCCGCCCCTGCCTTCCCTGCCCAAGGAACAGGGAAGGGGAAGGGGAAAGGGAGAGGGAAAGCGACTGGGAAAGCGACTGCTGGCCCTGGTGTCCATGCCGGCCCTGCTGCCCCTGTTGCCCCTGCCGCCCATGCCGCCCCTGCCCAAGGAACAGAGAGAAGGGCGACAGGCACCACCATCATCTTGCCATCAAGGCCACGCACCACTGCTGCCCCTGCCCAAGGAACAGAGAGAAGGGCGACAGGCACCACCATCATCTTGCCATCAAGGCCACGCACCACTGCTGCCCCTGCCACCGCCGCTGCCGCCGCCCCTGCCGCCGCCCCTGCCACCGCCTCTGCTGTCCCTGTCCATAAGACTCCCGCACGTGCCAAAGTGACCCAGAAAACTCTGACACCATCTAAGTATGCCGCCCTGCTGTTTGATGGTGATTCGCAGGACATTGGCAGCCCGGGTTTCGACGACGAAGCCCTAGCACGGGACCAAGGGTGGGGGGATTTGGGAGTGGACAGTGGGAGTGAGTCCGACGTCGGTGACGAAAATGAGGAAGGGCATCGTCTGTCAAGTGAAGAGGAGGGTAATGATGATGAAGTACTGTATCGCGACCAAATAACGCGATATTTCAGACGATGAAGCAGACGCAGACGACATTCCGATCCCTGAGCTGCCTTCGTTCGATTGGTCTGACGGGGTCAATTTTGTACCTGACGTGCCCCAGTTCAATCCTGGGACGTCAGGAACAACTGACGACTGGCCCTGTGATGATCAAGCGAACGAAAGCGACTTCTTCCTCGCTTTTTTCGACATGGAGGTAATGACGTACATCGTTGCCCAAACAAACGCCTACTACAGGTGGGTGTTTGGCAGATTGGACGTCCTTTCTCCAAAAGCGAGAATACGAGGCTGGGTGGATACGACTGTGGAAGAATTTCTGACGTTCTTTGCCTTGTTGTTCCTCATGCCTCTGATCAAGAAGCATGTGTTGCAACACTATTGGAAGCACGACCCTCTCATCGCCACCCCAACTTTCAATAAGTTCATGACTCGTGACAGATTTTTGTTGCTGCTAAGATTTATGCACTTTGCAGACAACGAAAATCCTAACAGGATTGACAGGATATGGAAAGTTCGGGATGTGTTCACCATGTTGTTGGAGAGGTATAGGAAATACTTTTACCCCTTCCTCAATTTGGTGATTGATGAGTCGCTCGTGCTCTTCAAAGGACGTCTTGTTTTCAAGCAGTATATCCCCTTGAAGAGGCATAGGTTCGGAATCAAGCTCTTCGTGTTGTGCGACTGTGAAACTGGAATAGTGCTTGACATGATCGTGTATACAGGAACTGACATTGACGTACCAAAAGCCGCTGCCAATGACCCCATGGGCATGTCAGGTGCCATCGTCAGGAAAATGTTGGCACCTTACCTGGGCAAAGGCCACAGCATCTACACTGACAACTGGTATACTTCTCCTGCTCTCTGCCAGTTTCTTTATGACAACCAAACAGGGTCATGTGGGACTGTCAGAAAGACAAGAAAGTTTATGCCAAAGTTCACAGGTGATGTCATTCCTCTCACAGATGCCTCCTCCAGTGACACACCTTCAGAAGACGACCTGGCCCAGGAACACCGCGAGAGGCATGTGCGAAGAAGGCGACGAAAGGGGCAGAAATACAAGCAGCTCGAGAAGTGTGGGAAACTGATAGCCCTGAAGTGGAAGGATAAGCAAGACGTCCACCTGCTTTCCACCGTCCACACAGGTGCCCAGGTGGATTCTGGCAAAATCCACTACCGAACCAGGAAGACAATCTACAAGCCCGAAATGGTAGTGGACTACACAAAAAACATGCGCCTGGTGGACAAGTCTGACTGTCAGCTGTCAGGCGTTGAGTGTCTGAGGAAGACTGTGAAGTGGTATCACAAGCTCTTCCTCCACCTAGTTGACATAACGATGCTGAACGCCTACAACTTGTGGTTGGTGAAAAAGGATATGGCCCCAAACCAGAAGCTGAAATTCCGGGAGTTCGTGTACAACGTCTCCTACCAACTCCTGGAGAAGTATGGCACCACCACTCACAGACGTACGGCATGGCGTGGGGATCACGTTCCTGACCGCATCCAGCTGGGTGTCGAAAGACACTACCCCATCAACACTGAGATGCTTGGCACTCGCCACAGGCAGGCGCAGTGCACCGTCTGCAGCTCCAGTGTCAGGAAACCCCATGTCACGAAAAGAGTCACCTCAATGTGCGCCGAGTGCAAAGTTGCACTCTGCCTGGGTGACTGCTTCAGGGACTACCACACCTTCAAGAACTACTGAGTGTCGGCCCCTGCCCTGCCCTGCCCTGGACTCGCCCCGTGCCCTGCCCTGGACTCGCCACCTGCCCTGCCCTGGACTCGCCCCCTGCCCTGCCCTGCCCTGGACTCGCGCCCTACCTTACCTGACCTGACCTAATTGATCACGCTACCTCATAATGTAACATATATATTATATAATGTATAAGTTCCAAAGATGTCCCTGTGATATAGCTTTTACATTATATAATTGTATGTTTCATTATTTAGTTTATAAGTTTCAAAGATTTACATGTAATATGCCTTATTTTTTTAGTATATCAATATATATGTTTGTTATTAGCCAAAGTAATGTGTATATAATTATTTTCTTACCTCAAATGAATTGTACAAAAATAAATATGTTTCAATAAATCCTGTCAAACCTACTAAGATAATAAAAAAAAAACAATAAAAAAAAAAAAAAAAAAACAAGGTCATGTCATTGTATTCTTACAATATGATATAATCTATGAATATTTCATATTGTTTGAATACAATGGCATGATCTTGTAAAAAAAATTTTTTTATCAAAAATGTTCTAGACAATATAAAACCTTCCCCATAACCCCCTCCTGGATTCGATCCCACTACCCTACAACACTTTGAGTTTTCCAGTCCGCGACCTTACCAACCATGCCACAGGAGCTCATACCAAATATCACTCAAAACTTCATGTCTACAATCGAAATGACAATATACAAAAAAAAATGAATTATCCCACCAATTTACGTTTGCAAATTGATGGGATTATCAATTATATCATGCCAAGGTTTATAAAAGTTTGTCTCTGTCAAGAATTAGTAATTATATAACTTTATTCTGTCAAAAATTGCCCAAACACTCAGCAAAATTGCCCCTCTCAGTGTGACTCCACTCATTTTTACACGGTCAAGCGGTCACGAGGTGACCCTTGCCGCTCCTTGATGCTCCAGCTACAGCAGCTCTGTCTGGGAACAAAATTGGTATAAATACAATAATGGATAAAATACTCTTCACAAATACATTTGTATTGTATAATATTGTAAATAAAAATGAATAATAACTGTGTGGGTGTCGAAAATTGCTCAACCAGCTTTCTTATGTCTCGCCTACGCGCATATATTGGATTATACTTAGTCATGACTGTCATACAAATAATTGCAGTAGGTCTCGAATATACATTTAGATTGCATATTACTTCGAAATAAATAAGTAAACGTTTCTCTGGTGGCAATCTACCCTTTCGCAAGTGTAAGGAGACACCAGTCTATATTTAGCCCTCTATCACAAAAGGCAATCTGCCTGTGTTGACTCAGCACCGTCGCTGGTGGTCTATAATATAGTACTTTATTTACAGTCCATGGCCTACATGTTTCTGTGGTACTTCACATGTGTCTATAATGCAATGTCTGCTTGCATAAAAATGCAATTCTGAAGTCCATTTATACGTACGACATACGCATGTCTCAGTTTCTCTCTCTCTCTCTCTCTCTCCATTCCTGACTCATGTTATTGTAGACCTGTTGATGGCAATGAACACCAGCCATCTGGCAGACATAAGGTTCAAAATACCAAACATCAATACGCCTGGGGCGCCTCCACAATTATCACAAAGCTGGTTATCTATCTAGAGATCTGCCTGACTTCCATCTCTCCACGACTCACTCACTCACTCACTGCACCCCTGCATGCCTCCCTCCCACCCACCCACCCACCCCCAACCCACCCTTTCAGGCTAGAAACACATTCACAATTTGCGTAAATATCGCATCAATTGGGCTATATGCGCTATATTCCTTGTTATATGGGACGCCTACATATGTACACGTCTTTATTATAGCATGAGAGTGCTCTAAATACAAGATTTACGTGATATTTATGGCGTAACACACCCTCTCCCCCTTTCATTCCCACCACAACTCACTCACACCTTGGTTCACGCATAGAAACTCATTGATAATGTGCGTAAATATCGCATGAATTGGTCTATATGCGGTATATATTTTGATATATGGCACGTATACATACGTACAAGTCTGTATTATAGCATGACAGTGCTCTACGTACAAGATATACGTGATATGTATGGCGTAAACCACACTCTCAGCTCATAAATTGCCGCCAAACCTCCAACATATCTTCATTCCCGCCTAAAAATTCTCTTATAATTCCCTTATATATTGCAATTTTTGGTCACTATGAGGCATATTCATTGTTATATGGGTGCCCTACACACGTATACATACTCTAAATAGCCTAAAAGGGCTCGAAAAAGGAGATATACGTGATAATACGCGGTAACCCACCCCCTCCTCCCTCTCCTTCTATCCCCTAGGCGCGTGAAAATTCGGCCGGGAAATCTCGCCGCTCGATGACAATCTAGCCGCGCGGTGCCATTCGCTCCACATTTTTCAACTACGGACCGTTCCCCTACCCCCCCCAGACATTTTTTGGGGGGTCAAATATATATGGGCCGATGCACGCAAACATTCCCTACACGATGATGTACTTTTTATCGAAATTGGCAATAGGTCCCAAAATCATCATAGGTGCGCACAGTCTTACCCTGTAGAAAACCCCCTGTGCGCCGCGGAGAGGTTAATAGATCGTAGAATCCTATTTAATTTATCCTCACCTCTGATAATTACATCAAACAATTCACCTTTTATTAGTTTAAATCTGTTTCGGTCACTCAGAATAGTTTCCATTTTTTGCAAATAATAAACTTTATCCATAATAATAACTCCCTTACCCTTATCCGGTTTGACAATGACAATTGAACTATCCTTACCCAATTCCCTAAGCAAATCCAAGTCCTCTTTCCTAAACACAGATGATTCCACATTGTTATATTCCCGTACTGCCAATCTATAGTTATTATTGCCAAATTCCCTAAGTTTGTTAATTACACCATCACTGTCCATCCCATTTCTCAACAACCCCGTTTTGACACGCTCTTGAACTGTATTACACAATTTTTCCACGGGAACAAAATGACTCAACCAATCCTTCTTATAAAAAGGAATACAAAAATACAGACCCAGCATTAAAACTTTCTTTTCTCTTGATGAAAGTCGTCTGCTCGACTCATTGAAGATACAGCCCTCATTGTATTTAGTTTGCTGAATACCAAGACACTTGAGCTTATTATCATGACGGATCTTTACCTTTTCAGAGATTGCCTTCGAATGTTCAATGATTTTATATAAGAATGTCCAATAATCGAAAAAGGAGACTTAAGACTTAAATAATTACTTATAGTTGGCTAGTTTTTCTAAGGAAAATTTCAATTTTTTTTCTGTTGTTTAATCTCGCGATCCAAAAGGACAAACTGCCATTCTTTATAGGTATTGCATCTAAGAAACTCTTTACTGTAAACCTTAAACTGAACAAACTTAGGAACGGTTTCATGCTCCTTACAAAAGTGCAAAAAAGTTAAATCTAGTTTTAGTTTTTCTACATTCAGGTGTAGTTTTTCCACATTCCTGTAGGCCGAGAGCGTCGTTCGTCCATATCTAGTTATGAGTACTTCAGCAGTAGATTTTGGGCACTTGAACCTCCATATCAAAAGGAAAAGAATTGACAGGGCGCCAGGCAACATCTTTATTTTTCAAATTTTCGGCTAACCTTAAGCCACCATCAGGAACAACATTCCCTAAAAATAAGTAATATACTATTAGAACAACGCAATTTGTAAAAAATAGGGTAATGATTATCGAATCTATAAAAGGTTAAACTTACTAAATACAAACAATCCTATATTAATGTCTCACTATATATAAAATTAAAATTCATACACTAACCATGTAAAAACAGTGAAGATACCGAAAAGCAAAATAAAGACCAAAATCTACTGCTGAAGTACTCATAACTAGATATGGACGAACGACGCTCTCGGCCTACAGGAATGTGGAAAAACTACACCTGAATGTAGAAAAACTAAAACTAGATTTAACTTTTTTGCAATTTTGTAAGGAGCATGAAACCGTTCCTAAGTTTGTTCAGTTTAAGGTTTACAGTAAAGAGTTTCTTAGATGCAATACCTATAAAGAATGGCAGTTTGTCCTTTTGGATCGCGAGATTAAGCAACAGAAAAAAAAATTGAAATTTTCCTTAGAAAAACTAGCCAACTATAAGTAATTATTTAAGTCTCAAGTCTCCTTTTTCGATTATTGGACATTCTTATATAAAATCATTGAACATTCGAAGGCAATCTCTGAAAAGGTAAAGATCCGTCATGATAGTAAGCTCAAGTGTCTTGGTATTCAGCAAACTAAATACAATGAGGGCTGTATCTTCAATGAGTCGAGCAGACGACTTTCATCAAGAGAAAAGAAAGTTTTAATGCTGGGTCTGTATTTTTGTATTCCTTTTTATAAGAAGGATTGGTTGAGTCATTTTGTTTCCGTGGAAAAATTGTGTAATACAGTTCAAGAGTGTGTCAAAACGGGGTTGTTGAGAAATGGGATGGACAGTGATGGTGTAATTAACAAACTTAGGGAATTTGGCAATAATAACTATAGATTGGCAGTACGGGAATATAACAATGTGGAATCATCTGTGTTTAGGAAAGAGGACTTGGATTTGCTTAGGGAATTGGGTAAGGATAGTTCAATTGTCATTGTCAAACCGGATAAGGGTAAGGGAGTTATTATTATGGATAAAGTTTATTATTTGCAAAAAATGGAAACTATTCTGAGTGACCGAAACAGATTTAAACTAATAAAAGGTGAATTGTTTGATGTAATTATCAGAGGTGAGGATAAATTAAATAGGATTCTACGATCTATTAAGGACAGGATAGGTATTGACAGCTTCAACTTCTTATATGCGTCTGGCTCGGCTCCGGGAGTAGTATATGGGTTACCAAAGGTGCATAAACCAGGAATTCCACTCAGGCCAATTGTTTCATCTATAAAGACAGCGGGGTATAATTTAGCAAAATTTCTTCAACCCATAGTTGCTCCTCTTACAACTAATGAATATACAGTACTCAATTCTAGTAGTTTTGTGAGGGAAATTTCGAATCTTGTGTTGCCTAAACATTTTGTTCTTGCCAGTTATGATGTAGAGTCACTTTTCACGAACGTTCCTCTGAGTGAGACTTTAGAGATTATTTTGGATGAATATGATTCTAACAACTTTTTCAATATTAGTAAGGATATAGTTAAGAAATTGTTCTTGTTTGTAACTGCAGAATCTTGTTTTTTGTTTAACAAAGTATTGTATAGTCAAATTGATGGAGTTTCAATGGGGTCAAGTCTAGGTTCATTGTTTGCGGGTTCATTTTTATGCAATAAAGAGGTTCAGTGGCTTGATGAGTGTCCCCTATCATTCAAACCTATATTTTATAGGAGATATGTGGATGATACATTTTTAATATTTCGAGATGTAGAAGATAATATAAGTTTTTTGAATATATGAACAAGCAACATCAAAATATTAAATTTACATGTGATAATGAAGAGAATGGGTCACTAGCATTTTTGGATGTTAAAGTGATAAAGACAGATCAGGGATTAGCTACTGAGGTTTATAGAAAGCCCACTCATACAGGATTAGGTTTAAACTGGCTTAGCTACTGCCCTAAGATTTTTAAGATTAATTCAATAAAGACACTATTAGAAAGAGCCTATGCTGTTTGCTCCAGCTATGTTTCGCTACATGTTGAAATTGAAAAATTAAGGAAATATTTTATGCTTAATAACTATAAGGAAGATATATTCAATGGTATACTTAGACATTTTTTGTATGTAAAACAAGCTCAGGGTGTTCAATCAAATTTTGATGTGAAAAAGAAGATAATTTATGTTAAAATGCCTTACTATGGATCTATCAGTAATGAATTTCGTAAAATTGCACTAAATGTTCTGAAAAATAGTTTTCCTGCTGTGAGATTTAGATTTGTTTTCACCTATAAGTTTAGAATTGGGTCATTTTTTAGCTTCAAAGATCGCGTGCCTGACTTTCTGTGTTCAAATATTGTATACAAATTTACTTGTCCTAGCTGTGAGGCTAGGTATTTGGGATGCACTAGTCGTTCCTTCAAAATTAGGATATTTGAACACCTGGGTAGGAGCTACCGATCGGGAAAGTTTTTACAGGCTATGGCGTTTTCGGCTATTCGAAATCATTCGCGTGAAGAGGATCATCTCTTTAGTGTGGGTGATTTTGAGATAGTCTCTAGGTTGGGTAGCCAGTCTGATGCATTGATTGGTGAGAAGTTGTTAATTAGTAAACTGAATCCTGAAATCAATCTTGCAAATAGTGGTTCATAGATATATGTTTGGTCAAATTTCAAGGGTTTGTTCAACATGGTTAGTGGTTCATTTGTTTGGGAAATTATTTCATGGGAGTTTATTTTAGCCGCTTCTCGGTTCAGGTTCCTCAGTTCTCTCTTGTTCCTGGTGCTGATGAGAACTCTTTTCTGGGTAAGTCAAGTATAATGATGGGTTTAAACTAAATATTTTTGCTTTAGTCATTGGGAGTGATGTGTTTTTTTGTGTGTGTTAAATCTCTAGATTGGGTTGAATTTCAGTCTCGTATTGCTATGATATATAAGATTGATTTAGGCTTAGTTTATTAATGTTTTCATGTTTTTGGCTGAGTATCATTTGTGTTTGGATTTTTGGTCAGGGGTTATGTAAGGTAATGCTAGTTATCGAAATATTATTATATAGTTTCCTTACTGATAAATCAATGGTGTTAGATAAATTGGGAGATCGTTTCTTGATCCGTTATGGTATTAGCCTGTGTTGTGACTTTGTTTTGAATTTATGGAAACAATTTTTGTATTCAAAGGTTAAAATATTTGTTATAGTTCAATTGTGATGGTCTTTATTTTGCTTTTCGGTATCTTCACTGGTTTTACATGGTTAGTGTATGAATTTTAATTTTATATATAGTGAGACATTAATATAGGATTGTTTGAATTTAGTAAGTCTAACCTTTTATAGATTCGATAATCATTACCCTATTTTTTACAAATTGCGTTGTTCTAATAGTATATTACTTATTTTTAGGGAATGTTGTTCCTGTATGATGGCTTAAGGTTAGCCGAAAATTTGAAAAATAAAGATGTTGCCTGGCGCCCTGTCAATTCTTTTCCTTTTGATATGGAGGTTCAAGTGCCCAAAATCTACTGCTGAAGTACTCATAACTAGATATGGACGAACGACGCTCTCGGCCTACAGGAATGTGGAAAAACTACACCTGAATGTAGAAAAACTAAAACTAGATTTAACTTTTTTGCACTTTTGTAAGGAGCATGAAACCGTTCCTAAGTTTGTTCAGTTTAAGGTTTACAGTAAAGAGTTTCTTAGATGCAATACCTATAAAGAATGGCAGTTTGTCCTTTTGGATCGCGAGATTAAACAACAGAAAAAGAAATTGAAATTTTCCTTAGAAAAAAACTAGCCAACTATAAGTAATTATTTAAGTCTCAAGTCTCCTTTTTCGATTATTGGACAATCTTATATAAAATCATTGAACATTCGAAGGCAATCTCTGAAAAGGTAAAGATCCGTCATGATAGTAAGCTCAAGTGTCTTGGTATTCAGCAAACTAAATACAATGAGGGCTGTATCTTCAATGAGTCGAGCAGACGACTTTCATCAAGAGAAAAGAAAGTTTTAATGCTGGGTCTGTATTTTTGTATTCCTTTTTATAAGAAGGATTGGTTGAGCCATTTTGTTTCAGTGGAAAAATTGTGTAATACAGTTCAAGAGTGTGTCAAAACGGGGTTGTTGAGAAATGGGATGGACAGTGATGGTGTAATTAACAAACTTAGGGAATTTGGCAATAATAACTATAGATTGGCAGTACGGGAATATAACAATGTGGAATCATCTGTGTTTAGGAAAGAGGACTTGGATTTGCTTAGGGAATTGGGTAAGGATAGTTCAATTGTCATTGTCAAACCGGATAAGGGTAAGGGAGTTATTATTATGGATAAAGTTTATTATTTGCAAAAAATGGAAACTATTCTGAGTGACCGAAACAGATTTAAACTAATAAAAGGTGAATTGTTTGATGTAATTATCAGAGGTGAGGATAAATTAAATAGGATTCTACGATCTATTAAGGACAGGATAGGTATTGACAGCTTCAACTTCTTATATGCGTCTGGCTCGGCTCCGGGAGTAGTATATGGGTTACCAAAGGTGCATAAACTAGGAATTCCACTCAGGCCAATTGTTTCATCTATAAAGACAGCGGGGTATAATTTAGCAAAATTTCTTCAACCCCTAGTTGCTCCTCTTACAACTAATGAATATACAGTACTCAATTCTAGTAGTTTTGTGAGGGAAATTTCGAATCTTGTGTTGCCTAAAAAATGTTGTTCTTGCCAGTTATGATGGAGTCACTTTTCACGAACGTTCCTCTGAGTGAGACTTTAGAGATTATTTTGGATGAATATGATTCTAACAACTTTTCAATA
This sequence comes from Paralithodes platypus, assembly GCA_032716605.1. Classification (NCBI taxonomy): domain Eukaryota; kingdom Metazoa; phylum Arthropoda; class Malacostraca; order Decapoda; family Lithodidae; genus Paralithodes; species Paralithodes platypus. Next base: position 6,918,350 of record CM064493.1, on the reverse strand, counting down.
TTAGTAAGGATATAGTTAAGAAATTGTTCTTGTTTGTAACTGCAGAATCTTGTTTTTTGTTTAACAAAGTATTGTATAGTCAAATTGATGGAGTTTCAATGGGGTCAAGTCTAGGTTCATTGTTTGCGGGTTCATTTTTATGCAATAAAGAGGTTCAGTGGCTTGATGAGTGTTCCGTATCATTCAAACCTATATTTTATAGGAGATATGTGGATGATACATTTTTAATATTTGGAGATGTAGAAGATAATATGAGTTTTTTTGAATATATGAACAAGCAACATCAAAATATTAAATTTACAGGTGATAATGAAGAGAATGGGTCACTAGCATTTTTGGATGGTAAAGTGATAAAGACTGATCAGGGATTAGTTACTGAGGTTTATAGAAAGCCCACTCATACAGGATTAAGTTTAAACTGGCTTAGCTACTGCCCTAAGATTTTTAAGATTAATTCAATAAAGACACTATTAGAAAGAGCCTATGCTGTTTGCTCCAGCTATGTTTCGCTACATGTTGAAATTGAAAAATTAAGGAAATATTTTATGCTTAATAACTATAAGGAAGATATATTCAATGGTATACTTAGACATTTTTTGTATGTAAAACAAGCTCAGGGTGTTCAATCAAATTTTGATGTAAAAAAGAAGATAATTTATGTTAAAATGCCTTACTATGGATCTATCAGTAATGAATTTCGTAAAATTGCACTAAATGTTCTGAAAAATAGTTTTCCTGCTGTGAGATTTAGATTTGTTTTCACCAATAAGTTTAGAATTGGGTCATTTTTTAGCTTCAAAGATCGCGTGCCTGACTTTCTGTGTTCAAATATTGTATACAAATTTACTTGTCCTAGCTGTGAGGCTAGGTATTTGGGATGCACTAGTCGTTCCTTCAAAATTAGGATATTTGAACACCTGGGTAGGAGCTACCGATCGGGAAAGTTTTTACAGGCTATGGCGTTTTCGGCTATTCGAAATCATTCGCGTGAAGAGGATCATCTCTTTAGTGTGGGTGATTTTGAGATAGTCTCTAGGTTGGGTAGCCAGTCTGATGCATTGATTGGTGAGAAGTTGTTAATTAGTAAACTGAATCCTGAAATCAATCTTGCAAATAGTGGTTCATAGATATATGTTTGGTCAAATTTCAAGGGTTTGTTCAACATGGTTAGTGGTTCATTTGTTTGGGAAATTATTTCATGGGAGTTTATTTTAGCCGCTTCTCGGTTCAGGTTCCTCAGTTCTCTCTTGTTCCTGGTGCTGATGAGAACTCTTTTCTGGGTAAGTCAAGTATAATGATGGGTTTAAACTAAATATTTTTGCTTTAGTCATTGGGAGTGATGTGTTTTTTGTGTTAAATCTCTAGTTTGGGTTGAATTTCAGTCTCGTATTGCTGTGATATATAAGATTGATTTGGGCTTGGTTTATTGGTGTTTTCGTGTTTTTGGCTGGGAGTGTCATTTGTGTTTGGATTTTTGGTCGGGGGTTATGCGAGTTAATGCTAGTTATCGAAATATTATTATATAGTTTCCTTACTGATAAATCAATGGTGTTAGATAAATTGGGAGATCGTTTCTTGATCCGTTGTATGGTATTAGCCTGTGTTGTGACTTTGTTTTGAATTTATGGAAACAATTTTTGTATTCAAAGGTTAAAATATTTGTTATAGTTCAATTGTGATGGTCTTTATTTTGCTTTTCGGTATCTTCACTGGTTGTACATGGTTAGTGTATGAATTTTAATTTTATATATAGTGAGACATTAATATAGGATTGTTTGTATTTAGTAAGTTTAACCTTTTATAGATTCGATAATCATTACCCTATTTTTTACAAATTGCGTTGTTCTAATAGTATATTACTTATTTTTAGGGAATGTTGTTCCTGATGATGGCTTAAGGTTAGCCGAAAATTTGGAAAATAAAGATGTTGCCTGGCGCCCTGTCAATTCTTTTCCTTTTTATATATATATATATATATATATATATATATATATATATATATATATATACACCGTATATAAATATATTTATATATATATATATATATATATATATATATATATATATATATATATGTGCTTTTGACAGCAAGCTAAATTTGTACATTTCTCGATAGAAAAATGTCTCCGGCGAAGCCGAATTTCGCAATACAATGATGGCTCGCTATCACTCGCCGGGAAGAAATCAACACCTGGTTGGGGATAAACGTCTTAAAACAGTTGGCTGAATGGGGCCGAATGGATACAAGCCAGAAAAAGAGAGAAAAAGAGAGTAAGAGAAAAAAAGCAGGTGACCCGCCAAAAGACTCTGGGAGAAATAGTATCAGGTCCAGAGTATTTATTACATTGTAGTTTGTTTATGCTGTTTTCTATTATCCTATATAATTATAGTCTCATTAATTTCTTTACCAATTATATTTCATATTTAGCATATATAGCCAACATATTTGCCTGAAGTTACTATACTGTATATATATCCACTCTACTATTATTCATATTATATGATAGTTAACATATATATAAGTGTCGTTATATTATTCTATTGTATTTCTCTGTTGCATAGGAGGAACACCAGTCGGTATTTCGAGCTGTATTTATGCCGTGTTATCGGACCCCTTCAGGCAGTGTACATGTGATAGGTAACTATTGTCAGCGTAAAATGACTTCCTGGTCATATGCTCTTTGCATGAAGATTGTGTTACTAGGACGTGTTTGGGGCGTGTTTGGTGAATTTAACCCGTGGAGCCCCGGCTAGTTTTGTAATGTTTGCGCACCAGAACCCGGCCGGTTTTCAAAAAATGGTTTTATTCCAGAAACAATAGCGAATGGGTTAGGAATGAAGGAAAAACCACGAAAAACCGCTCAAAAAGCTTAAAAAATGGTCCTACAGAGCCCCCCAAAACGGATTTTACAAGAGTAAAAAATTGAAGGCAATTATCCCAAAAAAAAACAGGTTATTGCGCGCTCGCGCGCACGCACGTGGACTTTGAGAGTTTTCAACCATCGGCACGGTTGCGTGGGATACGTACACAGTTCCCATACAAATCTGAGCCCTCTTGAGTGGCTACACCTGAGGTTACGGTCGGCGCAATTAGGGTGACGCGTCAGGCGCGTCTCTGGGGCTGTGCGTTACATACATCGCCGACGCGTCGCTGGGGCTGTACGGGTTAAACCACACCCCTTTTATCTAACCATAGCTGGTATTGGATAGGAATTCTGTAAGGCACCTGAGTGGATTCACGTCATTATCGGAGTGTAACCGGAGTTTATAAAGGACGTGGATAATTGTATGTGGACGTTAGATAAAGGGGAATCGTTGATGGAATATGGCAATAACCCCATTGCTGGCCGAAGAATACGAATATCACTATTATTTACATTGAATTGATTAACTGTGAAACAGGTTTTGTAAAACTACTAAGAAGTTGTTAAATAAACAAAGATTAAGTTATCTACTGTATGTATTCGGTATCCTTTCTGTTATATTCCTTAAGGATTGATTTATACTATATTAATTTACCTAAGCAATTTCCCTCTAATATGAAGAGGGTGGTGGTGGCAAACTACTTAATTTACTAACACCTTATATGGTGGCAGCGTTGGGATGGTACAGAGTTTTGTATTTCTGATATGAGGAAACTATGCAATGAATATAAAATTAATCACGTGACGGGTTATCCACATTCACCCCAGAGCAATGGCCTGGCGGAATGTGCTAATCAGTCACTTATATCTGCGCTTTTCAGCTTGTTACTAGATCGTGATACGAGCACATGGGATTCCGTTCTTCATTTTGCTGAAGCTACGCTAAATCGTTCAATCAATTCCTCTATTGCGGATTCGCCGTAGTTTATTGTTTTAGATAGAGATATGAGAATTCCACATAATTTGTTGGTTCAGTCAAATTCTCCTGTTTACACCTGCAATGATTACTTTTTGTATCACTTTAATAATATTTGTACAATTTATAAGAACCTGCGCAGTTCATTATCAAAATCGAAGGAAGAGATGTTGCGAATAAACGTAAGAGGGATGTCAATATCAGAGAAGGATTTTTTTTATTTGAGAGAGTTTTACACTAAAGATAAATTTCATCCTGTTTTCGAGGGCCCATATAGTCATTTCAGTCGACAAGAATAGCACTGTTATTATAACACTTGGAAAAGGGCGTTGAAAAAAGGGCTCATGTAAATCATTTGAAACGTGTAGTGCGCAGTTTATCAAGCTATGAGGCTATTTCTGTGGAAAACAAATTGAGTCCGAGGAATTTGAGAGGACGAAAACGGCTTAAGAAAGTATGTGTTGCTCATAAATATATTTTGTAGACGAGTAATGTTGCCTTTGTAAGAGGACGGTAATTTTGTAGCTCAATGGTAATCGGACAATTTGGGTGTGAATTTATATTTGTTTTATATGTTAATCTTTTGCCTATCACATTATTTAAGCTGCTAATGATTCCTCAGACGGGTGTCGTAGGGAGGATTGTGTTGCTCATCCTGATATTATGGATATTGAGATGGGTGGTTGAGCGGCTCTGCGCTGTCACCGCTAACGCAGACAACCCATCCGACCTCACTCGTTCGGGGATGATTTTGAGACAGCGAGGTAATATTGTATTGATATCTGATGTCATTGGATCCTATGTGGACATGTCTTACTTATCTAAAATTAAACTAGGGTGTGGCAGATTTTCGAAGAATATAATTTTTACGAGGGGTATTTTGGAGAATCTGAAGGACTTGACTACTCACTCTAACGTTCGAACTGTGAATTCATTTAATTTTATGCACTGGAAATTGTCAGTTGTACAGCCTGAAGTTGATCATGTTTTTCAAAATGCGGAGCCTAGCTCACTCTCTCGCCGGAAGAGGGGTTTGATAAATTTTGGTGGTAAACTTACTTCGAGGGGGCTTGTTTGGCCTTGTTACTGAGGATGACCTGCGATCTATGGAGGTTAAGATTGATGATTTTACTGGAGAAACAGGACCGGTTAATGTCTACAAATAACATGAATCTGTAGAGCATCGTAAATACTGTTAACGAAATGAGTTCGGTTCCTAATGGGATACAGAATACCCTAAATGATTTAAACAGTAATGTAACGCTCTTTGAAGAACTTGTTGTGGTATCCACTAGAATTGACACTTTCACACCGTTGGTGAAGGATTTTGAACGATATGTTCATGCTTTGGTTCACGCGGAAAATGGGCTTGTGACATCTGGCATACTTTCCATGGTTGACCTTTTCAAATTGCTGAGGTTAGCAAAGTTGGAACTAGATTTGGTCCCTCTTGTGGGTCTTTCAGAGCTAGAGTGTTATTCTCGCTTTCTCGAAGCGTATGTGAGTCAGGATAAATTTCTTGTTTTAATCACATTTTTGCATCTGACATGGTTTTGTCTTGGTCTGAAGTAGTAACTTTTCCTGTTAATGTACATGATTTTCCTTCAGATAATTTGTTGGTTTCGAATGGGAAGTATAATACAGATGAGTATCATTCATTACTGAGTTCCTGCACTATCAACACCCTTTGTCATACGATTTTCGGATGGTTTACCATTTAACCAGTGTCTGTCGTTCCGTTACTGCCAATGAATTCTAACAAGTGTGTTAAATCCTTTAATAGTAATTCCAATGTCCTGGATTTTCACGTATATAATACTCACTTTCTGTATTTTGTCAATTCTAGTAAACTACTTATTACTTGCCCGGACAGAGCACCCTTTCATAAATCATGTATTGGCCAAGTTTATGCAAGAGGCTCTTGTTTGTTGATATCTCCTCATCTTACTCTTTATCCTTCTTCCACTCCCATGCTTTCAATCACTGATCAGGTTATTCTATTTGCGAACATTCCTTCTGATGTGAATATTTCTAGTAATTTTTCATTTCACGTAAGATTGAAACTTTGGAGCTGATTAACCCGGGAACGACGAGGAGACTCTTAAGAGGTTTTGGTGATGGAAGGCGACGGGACTCTTAACCTTTTCCCTGCGGGTGACGTTCCGGAACGCATAGGCAATTTACAGCAATTTCCAGGCTATAAAAGCCTGTAAAAGCCGTAGAAATCGAGTGTCAGTGGGCGGGAGCATGAGGGACCCACCTCCGACCCTCAGAGCAGCCAGCCGCTCACTGAGGGAGACTGTGTCTCACGCGGGTGTCTTACAACAGAGTTGCCGAGCGAGCGAGAGCTAATAATTAGCGAGTTTTCCCAAATGTCTATGGCAACACTGCGGGTGAACCCCGCCACCTACGAAGCTCGTTCTGCTCTCATTTTGAAGCTATTTTCACCTAGTGTTTGGCAGAATACAGTTCATTTAATGCAGATGCTTGATTAATCATTCAGAAGTGCCTAAATATGCCCTAAATAGCACAAATATAGCCGCAGCCAAGGTGTTAAGATCCAAAGGCCTAAAAAAAAACTTTTAAAAGACCCTAGTAGAGCTCAAAACAAATGAATACGTGATTAAGTGAGATAATTCCCCTCAATACCGACTATCACTCCTCAACATGTGTCAAAACCACCTCCTTCCCCCCTTCCTTTCAATTATCACCTATATTTCCTCTTATTCCTTTGTTTATCGGTTTATTTATCGTGCCAATATCTCCAACCCAGTTCCAAGGTCGTCTACTACGCAGCATAGGAAGAGAAAGAAAGCGAGAGAGAGACATCAGTCTGCCTTCAGGCCTCAAAGAGGGAGGATATATGTCTCGTTCGCCTCTCACCACATGACTGGAGGGTCGGCAATAATTTGTCTTTTTCACCCCCCAAATACTATTCCCACTTGTTTTATTACTGTTACATGTTAATATCTTCATATTAAACGTAAAATAGGCGCATATGAATAAAAAAATCGATATCTATGGTTAAATGAAGTTACTATACATATATATATATATATATATCCATTATCACTCTACTTCTATGTATAGTATATGACAGTTAATATATATATAATCGTTGTTGTATTATTCTATTGTATTTCTCTGTTGCATAGGAGGAAAACCAGTCAGTATTTCAAACTGTATTTATTCCGTGTCATCGGACCCCTTCAGGAAATGTACATGTGATAGGCTACTATCGTCAGCGTAAAATTACTTCCTGGTCATGTGCTCTTTGCATGAAGATTGTGTTTGGAGAATTTAAATCACACCCCTTTTATCTAACCATAGCAGTTATTGGATAGGATATCTTCTTCGGTAAAGACTGATGCAAAAAAGTTACTGATATTATTACTCATCTGGACTTTATCATTGACAAGATCTCCATTTTCATTAGTAAGTGGTCCGATATAAGGTTTTATCACCTTTTTACTTCTATTATATCTATATAATTCTTTTGGATTTGACTTACTAATGGCGGTGTCACACGAGCGATTTTTCCGTCAATTTTTACAGGCAATTGTTGTCTGATAGCTTCAAAATACAAATTTCATAAGAATTAAACTAGCTAACATTATCTAACTTCAATCTAGTTTACGAATCCAATGCAAAAATGTCCCTTAACCCGTACAGCCCCAGCGACGCGCCTGACGCGTCGGCGATGTATGTAACGCACAGCCCCAGAGACGCGCCTGGCAAGTCACCGTAATTGCGCCGACCGTAACCTCAGGTGTAGCCACTCATGAGGGCTCAGATTTGTATGGGAACTGTGTACGTATCCCACGCAACCGTGCCGATGGTTGAACACTCTCAAAGTCCACGTGCGTGCGCGTGAGCGCGCAATAACCTGGTTTTTTGGGGTAATTGCCTTCAATTTTTTACTCTTGTAAAATACGTTTTCGGGGGCTCTGTAGGACCATTCTTTAAGCTTTTTGAGCGGTTTTTCGTGGTTTTTCCTTCATTCCTAACCCATTCGCTATTGTTTCTGGAATAAAACAATTTTTTGAAAACCGGCCGGGTTCTGGTGAACAAACATTACAAAACTAGCCGGGGCTGGACGGGTTAATATCACCAGAAAAAAATTGCTCATGGAATATTGACGGAAAAAGCGCTCGTGTGACAGCGGCTTTAAGCTTGCAATGCAGGATTCCAAGTTGTTCTTACTTTTTTTAATCAGTTTTCTAGCATTCCGTCGGAGAGTAAGATAGCTTAACTTGTCTGATTCATTCTTCGTTCTATTCTAAGTATCATGGGCATTTTTTTTTTTTTTTTGGCATGGAGACAATTATATTTTCGGTGTTCCACAATTTAGGCTTATTGTTTCGAGTTGGGTGTAAATTTTTCATAGGGATGCAAGAAGTAATGGCATTATTATATATTAGTTCCACGTCTCATTAGCATCACTGATGTGGTTTATGAAGTTCCAATCTGTCTTGGCAAAAATAGTCCGTAGTTTATTAAAATTGGCTTTCTTGAAATTGGGTACCTTTTCATTACTCTCATTTGATTTTGTGTTTAGGAGTTTGATGTTGAATGTGATCGAACGATGATTACTTGTATTATATTCATCTCGTACTCTCACATGGTTTACTAAATCAACTTTAGTCGCAAAGATTAGATCAAGAATGTTGTTGACTCGTGTTTGATATTGAACAAATTGAAATAATAAGCTTTCTAGTAGATTAGAGTGCAGGTCCGATCCTGTGTTAGATGTTAGAGATTCACCTCACTCAGCTACTAAGTAGGCAAGTTAAAGTCTCAACAAAGTACGACATCTTCGTTATCACTAATTTCAGCAATTTGGTCATAGAATTTTCTTTCAATTTTTAGTGATTTTCCAAGGGTTATCTTTTCTTGAAACTTATTTTTCAAATGAACATAAATTATGTCAATGTTATCTATAGATGGTTTCTTTACAAGCACGGGATGAAGATCTTTCCTGGCATACAGCAAAACGCCTCCCCCATTTTGTATTATCCGACTACAGTCAAACATTCTATATCCAGGAATATTGTATTCAGCTAATGTTCTCTATGTTCAATGCTTATCCATGATTCGGTGATACCTATTATATCAACATTTTCTGTAAACACTTTTTCTTCAAGGTCTGAAAATTTGTTACAAATATTTCGAGCATTTGCAAAAAATATCTTAATATCCTAGAGAGAGTTGTTGCAGTTGATTTGTAAATTTACTTGATTTTCAGAGCATATTTTGTTGTAGAATGCGGGCGGATTTCCGTTTACATCTCTGACCGTCTTCGGTCCTCGCTGTCCTAGATCCACATAACAAGCTGTCCTCGGTTGACTTTCGATTGTGTACAAAATTCCTTTACGGCATCGTTTAGCAGGCGGCCGAGTTGCGCTGTTCCCACATGGTTCAGATGTACCCCATTATCTGAAAATAAATTATCTTCATGGAAGAATGAGTCCCAGGGGGTCTTAGGGGAGACGTGGTGGAGTGATCTTGCCACTGGAGTGGTAATCCAATCGACCTGGGTTCGACTCGCGATGTGTCAATGGGAAGATATTATTGGAATGGAATTTGTGCTGTACCTAGTATCAGTGTATTACCACAAAGCCCACTGAAACGCAAAAATAAAAATACCCTCATTGTTCCCTGTATGATTGAACGCGTTCCCTCGCCCCTTTCTCTGTCTCGTTTTTTTTGGTAGATTTATTTAAGGGGAGAAGGATACCAGGCCCCCTGTCCCCGATCCCCTTTAGCCGATTTCTACGTCTCGCAGGAGAGAAATTTCTCGCCCCTCCACCACAGTGGCGGGCGTTTAGGCCGCCACATCCCTACGCCATTTGAAAAAATTAGAGATAGAGAGGGAAAAAAAGATAGAAGGGGCTATGGGAAGTAAAGGACACCAACCCTCACTCTGACAACTGGTCAGCTCACCACGTTTTACTAGATGACTATAAGATCCCCCTTATTGACTGGAATACCCTGACTGGAAATAATTTTGAGTCACACCTTATGATAAGCTTCATCCAGGACAATTCTTTGTCTCAACTCGTAAAGCAGCCGAAGCGAGACAGAAATATACTAGATTTTGTGATCACTGCCCAATGAAATCTATAAACAAACTTGGGTGTCGGTGAACATCTGTCAACGTCCGATCACAAAATGATTAATTATCGACGTAATAAGCAAATATTCCACAGTAAAACAGCAACAAGGGTTCCGGACTTTAAAAACGCAAATGATGACAGACTGAAGGAATCACTATCTATCACACACTCAAACCTTAGTGATATAAACGAAGGAAATTAGCTGTGGGGTACAATTACAGATGCGAAAGCAAAACAAAACTGTACCCACGAAAACAAAACTAAATATGAAATCCAAGTATGCCACCTTGGTACAGTAGAGACATTGGCGATGTATTAAGAAAAAACAACTCCACAAGCTTGTCAAAAATGCCCCAAACAATGAAGTTTTAAACAACTTGAGTACACATAATAGAATGGATGTAAACAAGAAAAGATAATTAGGGAGGAAAAACAGAAATATGAAACGGCTATTGCCAGAGAGAGTGCCACAAACCCAAAGAAATGCTACAGTTACGCAAATAATAATAAGCAGATGAAAATCGGAATTGAACCGCTAATAAAAGATGGTCAGACAATAACAGATGACAAAAATATGGCAAATATACTGAACGAATTATTTTGGCTCAGTCTTCACTGAAGAAGTATGCGATCATCTATATATATATATAATTAAATCAGTTTGTGTGTCTGTTTGTCTGTGTGTTCTTAACCCTCCTTTGGCGGATACCCGGCTATAGTCGGAGTAGAGAACCAAGGCCTTAACCCGTTGAGCCCCGGCTAGTTATAATATTTTCTTCACCCCAGTCCCAAGCCTTTTTCACTTCTTTTTTTTTGTTTGCTAAAATGGAAGACAAGGATGAGAAATGAAAAAAAAAAAATAAACAAAAATCACCTCTGATATTTTTTTTTTGGTGGGGGGGGTTTGGGGGGGGGGCCTCAAAACAATTTGTTGAGCCAAAATGGAAGAGAATGGTGAGAAATGAAGAAAAAAATAAAACAAAAATCACCTCGGTCATTTGGGGGGCGGGGGGGGGGTGGTCGAAAGTTCATCTCCCCCGCATGACCACCCGCCCGGGAGCACTAGGGTGAAAACTGAGTATGACATTGTACGGCATACATCCTAAGGAGTGTCTCACATAAATCTCAAGCCTCTAGCTCCCATATGACCGGAGTAATGAAGGTTCAAAGTGGCGGTGAACTAAGGGTGTAAAGTATCCCCACTAAGCCCACCACCACCAGCCGCGCGGCTGTCTTGGCCCGCTCACACCTACCGGCCCGGCTCCCACACACACTACGGTACCTCCCCCTCCTATTCTCCCGCCATTTCCTACCTTTCGAGCCACGTAACTGATTTTAATATGTCGGACGCACGTGATGCGTCTCTGGGAGTTGGTGATCAAACACTGCCGACGCATCACGTGCGACGCTGGGTCTCACTGGGTTAAGAGCGGGGCCCGGCTTTAGTCGCATGCCATGTTGAGCACGTAATCGGCTCTGAGAGAGACTCCGACCGGTGGGAGGAGCGCGGGTCCCCTCTGACCGTTCGTCATGGACGTTGTCCCGCCACTGACACTGTCTTCACATCCCACCACATCCCTGGTCCCGCAATACAGGGTAAAAACTGAAGAAATTACTGTATTTTAGGGATTTTTTCTTCGTGTTGCACTATCGTTGCAAGACAACTCGTGGTCGTAGAAGGATGTTCAGGTGTCATTGGAAAGCTCAATTATCGCCCTTTCACGGATACATAATTGTATTACGCTCTGGCTCTTGTTTATGCATGAGAAAGAGCATGGAATGAAGCTCGTTTAGGGTAAATCTGCCCGCTTGGCAGGTAGTAGAAGTTACAAACCTAGCCGCTCGTTGAGCGTTAATAGGCGGCCGCAGTTTTGGACCTGGGGAGCTGAAACTTTGCATGTGGGTGTCAATTGACCTGAGTCAGGTCATAGATGGGGCGAGGCCACGATCGGAGGTCGTTTCGAGGTTGAAATTGAAAAAAAAAAAAAATGAAAAAAATGGCCGTTTGGGGCAGGAGGCCTCCGATCGAAAAGGTGTATGGAACGAAAGTTATGGATGAGGTCAGATCCAAAATCGGAGGTCATTTACCGGCTGAAATCGAGGTCGCCGTTTAATGAGGCACAGGGAGGTCGAGGCCGGTGATTATGGTAGTAGTAGTATTGTGATGATTGTGATAGTAGTGATTGATGATGGTGATTATGGTAGTAGTAATGGTGGTAGTAGTGATGGTGATTATGGTAGAATTTAAACCAGGGCAACGCCGGGTACCCCTGCTAGTACCCTTGAAAATAACATCTCAGCTCACGTAATAGGAAATTTCACCATCAGTGTTAGCGAAGTACTAAGTAAATTGAGTAACTTAACCCGGGAACAACGCTGAGACTCTTAAGATATTTTACTGAGCGAAGGTGACGGTACTCTTAACCCTTTCACGCACATATATGATGCAGAGGTTGCCAGATTGCCAATAAGAAATAGAGTTCTCTCACTCTTATAATTACCTCTTCAAATTTAGTTTTCTGCCCACAGCTAACTCAGAGACAACTGTATAGGTTGAAGTAACTAAACTAAAGGTTTCTAAATACCCCTGATGGTAACAAAGGTTTTAAAGTATCCCTAATAGGCTCAAAATCGCGTCATATGTCGGAGAGGGTAAAGATCCAAAGCCTAAAAAAAGCCTTTGAAAAGATCCCAGGGGCACTCAAAACAAAGGAATATGTGATTAAGTGAGATAATTCCCCTTCATACCTCATATCACTCCTCCACATGTGTTAAAACCCTCCCCCTTTCCCTCCCCTCTTTAATTATCACCTATTTTTCCTCTTATTCCCTTGTTTATCGGATTATTTTCTGCACCAATATCCCCCACCCGATTTCAAGGTCGCATGGGACGCATATAGAGATCGTGGCAAGAGAAAGACTTCACTTACAAAGCTCCAGTGTGGATCGATAAGTGAGAGAGGGAGGGAGTGTGCTGCACCGGCTCTACTCTCATGAATGAACCATTCAGCACTATTTCGTCTTTTTCACCCCCCAAATACTATTCCCACTTGTTTTATTGCTGTTACATGTTAATATCTTCATATTAAACGTAAAATAGGCGCATATGAATAAGTAATAGCGATATTTATTGAATAATGACGATTTTAGTCGGGAGTGTATGAAAATATCCTCGCCTGGCGGGCACGTTCAAATACCATATGTTCGCCGTTTAAAGGTTAAATGTAATTAAGAACCTGGGACCTGCAATGTTCCACCACAAAATATTTAAGAATATTAACCCCTTCTTTACCGGCGACGTCCTTTTCACTTAATTTTGGCTGCTATTAGACAATTTTACTCTGCTTAGTAAGAAAGTGTACCAATTAAAAAGCTACAGACTATCTCAATTAATCCTTTTACTTACTATATATACTTCCTAAGCTACATAAATTTGTATAAATATAGCTGAAATCAAGTACAAAACATTTCACCAGTACAGAAGGGGTTAAGGACGAGATAGCCAAACCGCTGGCATGCCTATTTAACTTATTAATACAACAAGTGACTGAACCGAGTGATTTGGAAAATGTGAACATCACGCCAATATACAAGAAAGGTAGCAAGGCCCAAGAAAATAATTACAGACCAATTAGTCTATCGTTAATTATGGAACAAATCATGGACAAAATCCTAAGAAATAAGATAGATTACCTCGCATCAAACAAGCTAATCAAAGATAATCAACGTGTCTTTAGATCAAATAAGTCATGCCTAGCATATTTGATTGAATTCTATAATAAACAATTCACATACAATGACATGACGAAATCACTAGACATAATCTTCTTGGAATTTCAAAAGGTTTTCGATAAGGTGCCGCATCGGAAACTAATGACAAAACTGGAGGGGATAGGCATCAAAGGTAAAATATATTCTTGGATAAAAAGTTGGCTAACAGATAGAAAACAGAAAGTGGTGATAAATGGACTAGAAAAAGAGTGGGAGCCTGTCACTAGTGGAGTTCTGCAGAGTTCGGTCCTTGGACCAGTCCTGTTTTTCAAGTACATAAAAGATATCGATGTAGGGATAAACAACACCATCTTCAAGTCGCTGATGATAAAAAGATAGTGAATACAGTCCTGACCGAAGAAGATAGAAATGTGCTGCAGTCTGATTTAAACAAAATAGCCGAGTGGTCTGAAAATGGAAGTCGATAAATGTCAGGTGCTGCAGGTCGGGAGCAGAAATAAAAAATACAAATATGAAATATATGGCCAACAAATGAAAACCACAACGCTAGTAAAAGACCTGGGGATACTATCTATCTATCTATCTATTGCCTGACGCCGTGATCCCCGAAGGGGTGGCCACCAAACGAACCGCCCCCATGCACCTCTGTCCCCAGTCAGTCGACGCCCCTCCCCCCAACCAACACCGCCTTCGTTCATGTACTTCCTCACTCCATCCTTCCACCTCTCATTCGGTCTACCTCTCCCTCTCTGTCCCTCCACCTCGCTCTCGTACACCCTCTTAGTCATTCTCTCGCTTTCCATACGTTCCATATAGCCGAACCATCTCAAGTTGTTCCTTTTCACACTTTCCAGCACATCTACCTCCACACCACACCTCCTTCTTACTTCCTCATTAGTCTGTCTATCCCTCCATGTATCTCCGCACGCACTCCTTAACCCTCTCCGACATATAACGCAATTTTGAGCCTATTAGAGATACTTTAAAGCCTTTATTACCATCAGGGGTATTTACAAATCTTTAGTTTAGTTACTTCAACCTCTGCAGTTATCTTTGAGTTAGCTGTGGGCAGAAAACTAATTTTGGAGAGGTAATTATAAGTGTGAGAGAACTCTATTTCTTATTGCTAATCTGGCAACCTCTGCATCATATGAGTCTGAAGGGGTTAAGTAATTCATTTCCACTGCTCTCACTCTTGGTCTGAGTCTCTCAACCAACGTCCATGCTTCGCTTCCGTAAGTCAGTGTCGGGATTACCACACTGTCATGCAAGGACTTCTTCACTTCCATACTGACCACCCTATTTCTTGTTACTGCTTTTAGCGTTCCTACAACCCTCTTCCCCTGTTGTACCCTCTCCCGCACTTCTTCATCCATAGTCCCATCTTTACTCAACACACTGCCCAGATACTTAAAAGAGTTGACGATCTCCATAGCCTGACCGTTCAGCTTCACCTCACACTCTGTGACTTCACCCCTTTCGAAGACCATAACCTTGCTCTTCCCCCGCATTTACCTTCAAATTCCGTTTTTCGCACACTCTTCCAAACTCATTTACCAGACCCTGCAACTCCCATTCATTATCACTCATCAGAACTGTATCATCCGCAAACAGCAGTATAGGTAGCTTCCATTCAATTCCCTCCCTTTTCAGCGATATACCAACATCCACTGCTCTTGATAGTATTTCTTTCATGACTCCATCCATATATACAGTAAACAACCACGGGGACATAACACACCCCTGTTTCAAACCAACATTCAGGTCAAAGAACTCGCTCTGCTCACTCTCCACACGTACTGCCGCCTTTGCACCCTCATACATGCTCTTCACTGCTTTCAGCAACTTGCCCTCTACTCCGTATATTCTAAGTACTTTCCACAAACCTTCTCTATCCACTCTGTCATAGGCCTTCTCCAAGTCCATAAAGGCAACATACACCTTTTGTTTCTTCTCCAGATACTTCTCCACAACATAATTCAGGGTAAAAATCTGATCTACACATCCTCTTCCCTTCCTAAAACCTCCCTGCTCGTCGCCTATCCATTTCTCCGTTCTCACTCTCACTCTCTCAATCACTACCCTACTGTATACCTTCCCGACTACGCTTAGAAGACATATTCTTCGGTGGTTACCACACACTCCTCTTTCCCCTTTGCCCTTATATAGGGGGACTATTATGCCAGTCTTCCAGTCATCGGGTGCACTCCCCTTCTCCCATGCTAGTTTGCACATTTTCCATACCCATTCTATCACTATCTAACCACCATACCTCAACATTTCCCCACACACTCCATCTATCCCTGGTGCTTTCCCCAACTTCACTCTTTTCATGGCTTCCCACACTTCTGACCTCCTGATCCCCACCTCCTCCTCCACTACTTCTCTTCTTCTTCTCCCTCCCATACCATATCCAGCTATGTTTGCTGGCTCTTCATTCCTTACATTTAGCAACTCACTGAAGTACTCCCTCCATCTTTCGACTCTCTCTTGCTTCTCGGCTAGCATTCGCCCATTCTTATCTTTCACACCCTTACTGTTTCCCTTGCTAACTTCCCTAACTTTCTTGACTTCTTTCCAGAACAGTTTCTTACTCTCCCTCCATTTTACACTCAGATTCCTTCCAAATTCCTCATCTACTCTTCTCTTACTTTCCTTCACCACCCTCTTACTCTCCACGTACCTCGCTCGTTTGTCTCTCGAAATCTTCATTCCCTCTACTACCCAACCACTCTCTATATGCTTTCTTCTTTTCTTCCACAGCTTTTCTTACCTCTTCTGTCCACCATGCTGTACCTTTCACTCCCCTCCCTCTTCTCCTCACTCCACACACCTCCTCACATGCTGCACAGATCTCATCCTTAAACACCTTGCTCATCTCCTCCACTTCCTCCATAACTTCCAGGTCGAACCCACCTAGTCGTCTTTCCACTGCTCTCCTGTACTCCTCCCTGACTTCCTCCTCCTGCAACCTCTCCACCCTCCTCACCATTCCACCCTCCTCTCGCCTCCCTCCAGCTCTCCTCACCCACTTCTTTTGTATCCTAACCTTAGCTACCACTACATAATGATCAGACAGACCCCCTCCAATACCCCTATACACCCTAGCATCCATCACAGATTTCTTCATTCGTTCATCCACACATACATATTCAATCAATGACTTTCGTTCCACCACTGGCTTATCCTTCATCGTCAACATCCGTTTCCACGTGTACCTGTGGATCATTCTGTGTTGGAAGAAGGTGTTGGCTATCCACAGCCTCCTCCACACACATACGTCCACAAGTGCACTACCATTCCCATTCACCTCTGATGGAACCCCCCACCCTCCCACCACTCCCTCAACTTTCCTATCACCCACCTTACCATTCATATCCCCAATCAGAAATATTCTTTCGTTCTTGTCAAACTTCTCCAGGCACGCCTCCACATTCATCCAGAACTCCTCTTTCTTTCTTTCAAGTATATCCTCTGCCGGGGCATACACACATACAATCACCCACGTTTGTATTCCTACTTTCATTCTCACCCACACAATCCTTGAACCCACAGACCCATACTCTCTTACACATTCCTTGCATTTGCTACTTACAAACAAACATGCACCTTCTCTCGCTGTTCCTTCACTCACTCCAGCACACACACCCATTCCACACTCCCACTCTCTCACATCTGAACCTTTCCATTTGGTCTCTGTCATTCCACATACATCCAGCCTGGCATTCACTAACACTTCCAGAACCTCTCTCTCTTTTGTGCCATCATTCATGCCACTAACATTCCACATAGCCATTCCCAGAATGTCCGAAGGTATGTCCTTAGTCGGTCGTGGTTCGTCAACGTAGGTTCCGTCCGCATCCGAGGCTGTTCGTTCGTTTTTCTTTGCTTAGATATTTTTTCCGGGTGGGGGTCGCAAGCCCACCGACCCAACCTCTTTAGTCGCCTCTTATGACACACGCAGAAGGCACGTGGCGCATATTCTATTGCCTAACCCCCAGGGGATACTAATTTCTGAAAATAACAAAAAATACGACTTGCAGCTGCAAACAAGGCAAACAGAGCATTAGGCTTCATTAAACGAAAATTTATCTATAAACATGAGAACGTACAAGTGCCTTTGTTCAAAAGTATGGCGAGACATCACCTTGAATATTGCATGCAGTTTTGGTCACTTTATCTGAAAAAGGACATTGTGAGACTCTAGTTAGTGCAGCGCAGAACAACACAAATTATACAATCATTGAGAAATAAATCATATTATGAATGGCTTACAAGATTGAATCTGTTCTCATTAAAAAGGAGAAGGCTGAGGGGTAAACTTATTGAGTTCTTCTAGATACTGAAAGGTTTCGTCAAAGTCAATAGAAATGCGCTATCCACATTTAACAATAATACTCAAACTCGCGGAAATGGAATGAAATTAAAAATCAAACAGGCAAACCAAGATGCCACAAAGATTTTCTTCATCTATAGGGTGGTGATAGAGTAAACTGCCAACGAGAGTGGTGGAGAGCTCACAATAAATGCTTTCAAGGGAAGGCCAGACCTCTATCTAGAGGAGGTTGGGTTGAGATATATATATATAATATATATATATATATATATATATATATATATATATATATATATATATATACATATATATATATATATATATATATATATATATATATATATATATATATATATATACCGGTATATATATATATATATATATATATATATAATGCCCCCTAAATGCCCCCAATGGTCTGGCCCCTGGCAGTGACTCGCCAAAATGCTCTGGACCACTACCTTCTACTTTTACTATTATTTTTTGCAACATTCGTGGCCTATCCTCTAACTTCCACTCTGTGGAACATCACCTATCCTCTGCCAATCCTGATCTTCTCTTTCTCACCAAAACCCAGTTGTCTGGGACTACTGACAGCAAATCCTTTTCTGTATCCTCATACTATCTCTATCCTCAGTTTCAAGCCAAAGGTGGATGTTAAGTCTATGTACGCAACAATCTTGCTTTCTTTCGTGTTCCGAACTTTGACTCTTCTGAATTCTCAACTCTCTGGGTAAAGCTTTCTTGTCACTCTCAAACTAAATATTTCTGCGCAGTTTAGCTCTCCCCTAATTCTACTGACTATCCAAAATTCTTTAATTTAACTATCTAACTTCTAAAGTGGAAAACATTCTATCCATCTCACCTTTCGCAGAAATCTCCATCCTAGGTGATTTCAATGTTCATCACAGCCAATGGCTCTCCTCTTTTTCCACTGACCAACCTGGTTAACAAGCCTTCATCTTTCCTATCCTAAATGACCTCGAGCAGTTATTCCAGCAACCCACCCGTATTCCGGATCGCTTCGGTGATCAGCTAAAAATTCTTGACTTATTTCTAACCTTTAACCCTTCTGCTTATACTGTAAATCTTTTTACTCCTTTGAGCTCCTCCGACCATAAACTTATCTCTGTCACCTGTCCAATTTCTCCAGTACAGCCACCCGATCATCCCAGCCGGCAGCGCTTGTGGCACTTTGGCGCTGCCGACTGGGAGGCCCTTCAGCAGTACTTCTTTGATTTCCCAGGAATGACTTTTGCTTCCGTGGCCGGGAACCCTCGGAGAGTACTGAACGCATTAACAAGGTAATCCTCTCGGGCATGGAAGCATACATCCCATTTTCTTTCTCTCAGTCTAATGCAAACAAATATTAGTTTATTCACGCTTGTTCTACTGCTGTCCGCAATAAAGAGGAAGCATTCAAACGATACCGTCGCCTTCAAACTCAAAAATGTCATACTTCCTATGTTTCTGCCCGGAATCAAGCCAAATCTGTTCTTCGACTCGCAAAACATTCTTATATCAATAATAAATGTACTGAACTATCAAACTCTAGCTCTTCCCAAGCCTTCTGGCATCTAGCCAAAAAGCTATCCAATATATAACTGTTCTTCTTCGTCTTTCCCTCCTCTTTTCAACTCAGACGACACTACCGTCACTTCTTTCTCTGACAAAGCTGAACTCTTCGCTAATAACTCCACTTTGGATGATTCCGGTGATATTCCTCTCTTTCCACCCCCCTCTCTCCTACTTATAATCTCTTCCCTCTCTAGGCTTAATACTAAGAAGGCATAAGGAAAGGATGGTATTCCTCCTGTTGTACTCAAAAACTGTGCTTCCATGCTGACTCCCTGCCTAGGTAAACTCTTCCGTCTCTGTCTCTACTCTAACGTCTTTCCTTCTTGCTGGAAGTTCGCTCTCATTCAACCTGTCCCAAAGAAGGATGACCGCTCTCAACCCTCCAACTATCATCCAATTGCTCTCATTTCTTGCATCTCTAAAGTTTTTGAAACTATTCTTACCTCAACATTTCTTACGTATTTACCTACCCATAGCCTACTCTCAGACCGCCAGTATGGCTTCCTTGAGGGTGATCTTTCTTATCTTACTAAATCTTGGTCATCCTCCATTCGGGACTTCGGTGAGACTTTTTCTGTTGCACTAGATATATGGAAGGCCTTCGATAGAGTCTGGCACAAATATCTCAATTCCTCCGGTTTCTATCCCTCTCTCTGTGCCTTTGTCTCTAATTTCCTTTCCGGCCGTTCCATAGCTGCAGTTGTGGATGGCCACCATTCACTTCGTCAACCTATCAACCCTGTTCCTCGGAGTTCTGTCCTATCTCAAATTATCTTCCTTTTATTCATTAATGACCTTCTCAATTACACCTCCAGCCCCATTCATTCATATGCTTACGACTCTACATTACACTATTCAACTAGACTTCCACGAAATCACTCACTGCAGGAACTCCAAAACTCACGTTAGGAGTCCATAAATCACCTACAGTATCTTCTGATCTCTCTACTATTTCTTACTGGGGCAGAGAAAACCTTGTTACTGTCAATGCTTCCAAAACTCCATCTGTCTACTCGTAGCCCCCTTCCAGAAAACTATGACTTACTCTTCAACAACATACAAATTAAACCTTCATCTTCTCTTAATATTCTTGGTGTCTCTTTTTCTTCTGGTCTCATGGAAAGACCATATTACCACTGTAGTATTTAATTCTGAATCTTTTATGCTACTACTACTATGGGGGATAATTCGACAGTCATTTAGAAGTTCGTATATTTTATTTAACAGACTTCCTAACTACCCTAATAATAGGTTCTTGGCTCGGGCCGAGATGAGTTCAAGACACAGATTGAATATTACGTCGATTCATGCTAGGTTGTACTTTGGACCCCTAGAGTTCCCGTTACTCCCTAACTGAATCCCCTCTATTCAGGTATTGACTCAAGTCGGCTTCGATCCTACGACCCACCCCCGTTATTAGTGATTAATCCTAAATAATTAAGTCAAAACCCTGCTGTGTCTTTTATTGAGACCAGGGCCTAATGAACCATATGCTCCTTGCCTAACTAAAACAAAAGTTATATTCGTTCCTCTACTCTTTAGGTTTTCCCACGTTTTACCGAGCTTTTTCCCAATCCCAAGGCTATAACATATATAATCTATCTCCTCAATACCAAGGCTATAACATATATAATCTATCTCCTCAATACCAAGGCTATAACATATATAATCTATCTCCTCAATACCAAGGCTAAACATATAAATCTATCTCCTCAATACCAAGGCTATAACATATAATCTATCTCTCAATACCAAGGCTATAACATATATAATCTATCTCCTCAATACCAAGGCTATAACATATATAATCTATCTCCTCAATACCAAGGCTATAACATATATAATCTATCTCCTCAATACATAGAATCTATTTATTCCTCTGACACAACCGTCGTTACTACACAAGTACCTCCACAATGACATAAAATCATACAAATTACCGAATGAGATTACAAGGTCTCTGTCACATACAATATGGGTTCCGGCACCCAGTTACTTCACAATCTAGGTTTACAATCTTTACCTCAATCACACTATTGAGTTCCGTCACCCCGTTACTTCACAATATAGGTTTACATTACTTATCTCAATCACACTATTGGGTTCCGTCACCCCGTTACTTCACAATATAGGTTTACATTACTTATCTCAATCACACTATTGGGTTCCGTCACCCCGTTACTTCACAATATAGGTTTACATTACTTATCTCAATCACACTATTGGGTTCCGTCACCCCCCGTTACTTCACAATATAGGTTTACATTACTTATCTCAATCACACTATTGGGTTCCGTCACCCCGTTACTTCACATATAGGTTTACATTACTTATCTCAATCACACTATTGGGTTCCGTCACCCCGTTACTTCACATATAGGTTTACATTACTTATCTCAATCACACTATTGGGTTCCGTCACCCCGTTACTTCACAATATAGGTTTACATTACTTATCTCAATCACACTATTGGGTTCCGTCACCCCGTTACTTCACAATATAGGTTTACATTACTTATCTCAATCACACTATTGGGTTCCGTCACCCCGTTACTTCACAATATAGGTTTACATTACTTATCTCAATCACACTATTGGGTTCCGTCACCCCGTTACTTCACAATATAGGTTTACATTACTTATCTCAATCACACTATTGGGTTCCGTCACCCCGTTACTTCACAATATAGGTTTACATTACTTATCTCAATCACACTATTGGGTTCCGTCACCCCGTTACTTCACAATATAGGTTTACATTACTTATCTCAATCACACTATTGGGTTCCGTCACCCAGTTACTTCATAATATAGATTTACAATCTTTACCTCAACAACCCTATTGGGTTCCGCCACCCAGTTACTTCACAATTAGGTTTACAATCTTTATCTCAATTACATCTTATGAATTTACCCTCTAGTAACCCTGTTACCAACACGCTAGGTTACCTTTCACATTAATCAATTATCGTACTAACAAAAGATGAACCGTGCCTCAGACGCATACACGGAATTATAGGTTTGACTCCTGTAAGGAGATAAAGAAAACCTAATATTTAGTAGTGGCCCCGTAATCATTGACGAACATGCCTATTACATAAGGCATCCTCTTCAAACACTAATTCGCCGTAGTTTGAATCTACCGTGCGAGCATTTCAAATCTGAGGAGCCTTCACCATGAGCGCACGCGACCTCACTCATGGCTTCAGTCATTATGAATTGGGTTCTCACTACGAAAAAACTTCGTAAACAATAAAAACAAAAAGAAAATAAGAATAACTCTCCAATAAGCTTTCCATCATATCGTGGATGTACTTGTGTGGATCTTTGACCAGATGCTGATTCAGGCGTCATTCTTCCTTCACTGACATAATATCAAGTAAACCAAAATCCTTAATACATCAACGAATGGGAAGGGGATGGTCGGGAGGGCCCCAGTCGTCAATGATTACGGGGCCACTACTAAATATTAGGTTTTCTTTATCTCCTTACAGGAGTCAAACCTATAATTTATTAGTGGCCCCTCCATCATTGACGAACATGCCTGATTTCTAAGACTGGAGGGGGACATTCGTAAGCATATCATAACTCTAGAAAAGCAGATAATCAAACAACCACATAGTATTCTTACTTCGAAAATATATTTAAGCATGGCGCAGCCCACATATATACAAAAAAGGGGTTCAAGCAGGTGCGTGCTTCAAAGAAGCCTGCTTGACAAAAAAGGGTAACTCTGGAGATTCTGTGAACAGATCTGTAGTTACAAAGGCACCCCACTCAACGAGTGGTGACAAAACTAACAAGTTATAAGTTTACATGTGCACATAATAAACCCCATAATATTCGTGGAAATGTTTTACAAACGATCTCCACTGTTTAAACTAAATTGCTTTCACAGCTAAAACTACTATAACAACACTGTTGTTTGTACTAACAATGTACTAGCACAATTTCTCGCCCTGAATAGAACAGAGAAATTTTCATATCACATTATCCATAATTTGTCTCACAGCTCTTACATTCCGGCGGGGTCTAGGGTGTCCTATGTTACACTGACTGCACCCCCCCCCCTCCTTTTCCCTTTGAAAGTAAACAAAAGTGACTGAAGGGCCACCTAGACCCTCTGCCTTAAAGCTATACATGGTAAGGAAGGTTTGTCTAGAGCAACTGACAAGTATCTAGTCAAAAACGTATGATTAGACGCCCACAACTGTGTGGACGAAATATCTTCAACTGAAAAGTTCTTCAAGAAACGTAAAGAGGCTGCCCATTTGCATAAATCGTGGGCCCTACCCACAACGCCGGGATTACTCTCTTTAATGACTTCGACCAGAAGAGAAGCTAACCTCCGTTTCAGTAAGCGTTTGCCCGTACTCGCCACCCATAAAGCACCTTGGGGGTTTAGAGGAGCTACTCTCAAATATTTGGTTAGAGCTTGCACTGGACATAGATTATGGTGCACCTTTCCCCTTTTTAACGCCGGCACAGTGAACTCAGAAAACACGTGTGCACTGTGCTCATTCTTGGCTACAAATCCCAGGGAAGGTGCAATGTTAATACATTCATTAAGTCTACCGAACCTAAGGCAATTAGGTGTGTTGCTCATCGCCGCCAGCTCAGACACTCTGTTCCCGGTGGCCAAAGCCAAAAGGAAGACAGCCTTTTTTAAAAGTAATGCAAAATCTGCAGTATTTTGGTACAGACGAGAGTGAAGTAAAGACAATGCCTTGTCCAGAGACCAAGTAGGCATGAGCTGACGGGGAGGTGGGCGGAGTTTAAAACATGCTCTCATAAAACCTGTTTCCTCCGCCACCGGTATGGAGAGACCTGTAAGGTCTAAAAAGGGCACTCTAATCGCAGTTAAGTGATTTTGTAACGTTACCACAGATAAACGTTTCTGCTCAAACAGATAATTCAAATAATTAAATACTAACGCCACTGAGGGCACAGTCTGTTCTGTTCTAATGATCCAAGAAGTAAAGGCTTGCCAATATGATTGATACTGTCGTTTCGTAGACTGAGTATATTGATTGATTAATTTATTGGTCACATCTCTACCATATGGTTCTAGCCACTTGGCCTCCTGAATGTCCATAATGCAAAAGTCAGCGAGGTCGCTAGGTTGCCAATCGTGTCTAAGTGGAAATACTGGAAATACTCGACCGGGAGCGACACCGGGTGCGAGCACCACGTCTTCAATTGCTGGTACCATAACTGCGCCGGCCACAGGGGCACGATTAGCGAGACTAAGCCTCGATAATCTCGTAGTTTGTTCACTACGTGGCACATTACTGACGCGTCTGGCGGCGGAAACAGATAGATGGAGCTCCATCTGTTCCAGTCTGTCACTAGGGCGTCTGGCCCCCCTGCCGGCGTTTCCGTCCGGCGGGTGAGGTATAGAGGGAGTTTGTGAGTCCCCTCGGACGCAAACAGATCCACTTGTGGATGGTAGAGCTCTGCAATCATTAGGTTGAAAATGGGTTGCTTGAGGTCCCATTCTACTGACGTGCTCTGTCACTGGGACAGAGCGTCTGCCCAGACGTTTGCTACGACTGGGAGATAAGATGCGTGAAGATAAATGTCTAGCCTGTTGGCTAGAGTAAAAATTTCTTCCGACACATTTAGCAACTTCCTTGATCTCGTTGACCCCTGTTTCTGAATACAGTGAACTGCATTCAGATTGTCCATACTGAAGGCCACCTCCTGGTGGAAGTGTTAGCCTGATTTGGTGTACTGTTAACATTCGGAATGACTCGTGAATGTGAAGGTTCAGATAAGACAGGTCGACAACCGGTCTCATCTGAACACTGTCCCTTTTGGGAACCAAAAAGAGCTTGGACGTGAATACAGGGTAATTCGGGGGGACCGGGATGATGACATTCTTGGCAATCATTTCCTGGGCCAGTGACTCCACCTCTAAAGAAACAAAATTCGCCGTTGTCGGCTGACATAAGCGAGGTCGCCGGAGCCACTGCCAAGTGATGCCCTTGCGTGCCACCATCCGTGCCCAAGTGTTTACCGGCCATGCTTTGTGACACGTTCGGAACGACCCAGTTAGCAGACCAGGGTTTGCCGGCTGTACTACTCTCGGATCCGCCGGCCTTACTACTGGCACCGGGAGTGAGAGATACCTTAGTTTTTTGACGGTGGTGGAGTTGGCGGTGGTGGACGCTTCGCCGGCTGGCTGGCGTTGGCAGAAGACGGGCCCTGACCTGGCTTATTATAGCCGCGTCCTTTCTGACCTGAAAACCTACCCTGTCTATGCCTGAACTGACCTTGAGTGGAGGAGGACTTAGGTGGAAGAAAGCGCTTAGATCCACCCGGCTGAGCATTAGCGACCGGCCTGGGTTTGGGGAAGGTAAAGGCAGGTTTCTTAGAAGGGGTGGGACTGTGTTTAACGGCCTGAGCCATATTAAAAACCGTTCGCCACACTTCAGGGGACATTAAAGAGGGAGTGAGCACTGGTGACATGACCTCCTGATTCGCAATGCGATCAGGCAGTTTTCGGACTAAGGATATTCTAAGATCTTGTCTCGCTCGTACCGCCTCAAGCAAGGCAGTGCGTACGTCACCTAATGATTGGATTGACGACTGAAGAAGCAGTCGCCGGGACAATTCAACCGAACGTCTGGCATCCGCGTCTGCGATTGCCTGAGTGGACCGGAGCAAAGACTTAGCTACCTGTTGAGACACTATGTATTGAGAGAACAGGCGAAAAGCTTTCCCCCGTAGCCTAAATTCACGGTCTAGGTGAGTTGGGGTAGGGGTAGTGAAAGGGTCTTTTAGCTCACAAAGATTAATTTTAGGGGTAGCTAAGAAAGCAAACAAAGCTGAAGGGACTCCGCCGGCAGAACACACTGGCATGGAGAACCAAGAATGAGTATCTTGAGGGATCTGGTGGGAAGTTTTGGAAGTAAATGTGGTCGCAAAGTTTTGAGCCTCTGTCTCCCATTCCAACCAAGGTCCTGGACCCAACTGCCCCACCTTCAAGACTGGATTAGCTGCCGCGTCTGTGACGGTTTGCAAATCGAGTTCTGGAGTGAGAGCTGACAGTGTCTTAATGTCATTAAACCCATCATGCTTAGACCAGTCAGAAAACAATCTTGAAGCTGAGGCAGGGGGTAAAGCAGGCTTAGCAGTATAAACAAAATAGTCCTGGTGATAATAACTAGGTATAGCCTTGATGTTGACATCTAGCACATTCCCCAAAGTATCCAAGGCCCTTAATTTCTTAGATTTATTGCCCTGGATGACCCACTCACACGGCACTGGGAGCTCCCCTGACAAGGTAGGTTGGGCTAGCTCTGGTTTAGGGGGGTCAAAAGGACCCATGACTCGTCTGGTCCGTAAAGCAAGGGCATAGCTACCTTTTTGAGAGGCGCTCTGTCTAGAGGGGGCGGATTGACATCCGTTATAACCCTTACATTCGAAGTGGTCAATGCCGCCGTAGCAGGCCTAGTATCCACCGATGGTGACATAGATGGGGGGTGAGGGATCTGAGGCAAAGTAATAGAAGTCATCAGAGGCCGTACCGTAGAGCTTGTCGTGGGAGCTCCCAAGTCCACTGTGGGAGTTTCCTGCTGTTGGCCAAAAAATCTAGATAAAGCATTATCAAGTAGCCCATCAATTTCCTGTGCAGTGACAAATTGATTTGATGATGTACTCACTGGTGAATCAATAAGATCTTGTGCGGCATCGAAGCCTGAACCTGACTCTTGCCCTTCCATATCCGATATCATCGAAACCTCGTCTTTGTCATCCTGTTCCTCCTGAGAAGATCCCGCCGAAGCTGGGGTACCATCTTATTGCCAAGATAAGTGAGGAATAGAGGAAGGGTTCGCCGCGTCCCGGTGGACGTCAGCCACTGTGTGAATAGTTTGAGCCGGAAGTGGGTGGTCAGGCCCCGGACGAGAATATCGCCAAACACCTAGGCCTTGGCATATACTCCCGTGGGAGTCCGAAACACTCTCAACCACTGAGTCCTCTGAACCCTCCAACTCCAGGGTTAAAATGTTAATGGGTAAATCATCTTTAGGTACAGGTACTACACTGGACCCTTGAGACCGAACACAAACTCTGTCTGGGGTAGAGGTATGACGAGAAGCACTAGAAACAGGTGAGTGTCGGTAGGCCTTTCTATCATGGGAATCCTTTTTTTGAAGATTTATGGCTGCGGTGTGACCGTGAACTACTCTTTGATTTGGAGGATTTATCGCCGTGACCCCTGGTGGAACTTTCTGTCTTACTCCTCTTACTCGATGGTGAAGAGGCAAGACTGGGTGGCTGGCGTCTAAGGGGTGACCTAGACCTAGATCTCGCCGGAGACGAGAAGACTGCCGCCGGGGGTGTAGGCTCACGGTGACGTTTCGAAGTAGCAGGGGCAGGAGACGACACAGAACCCTGTCCAGTCTCCGCCGGCTTATGACTAGTTACTCGAGAGGAACGTTTATTAGGGGGAGGGTGCTCAAGAAGAAGCCTATCCCAAAGAGGGACGTTGTCACATTGAAGTGACTTATGAGCCACAATCTTAGTATACGCTGACATTTGTTGCCGAACTTCTCGTAAGGCGACCGCTGCGGTCTTATCATTATCTTGGAGGACTTTGACACTTAGTTGGGAGCAAAAGGAACAGTTGCGCATCACCCACAGACCTCTGGAACGGTCTAGACATTTAACACACCTGATACAAAGAGTGTGCGCAAAAAGAGGGACACCGGCACAGGTTGGATTAATGCATAAAGCAAAAACCGGGGCAAAGGTAGCCATGACAGAGACTGGTGGGAACTTACTGCAGGGTCTGTATTGGTCCGCCGGGGCCCAGCCCTGGAAAAAAAGGAAAATTTCCAGGAATTAATGCTCATAAGGTTAACCCCAAAATGATCGCACACAAGTGTTCATAACCCGCCGGATAACGAGGCGTAATTTCACAATGATTACAGCTCGTTACGCGGCGGGGTTCTTATAAAGATATCCGAATATCTAGACATGTCTTTAAGAAAGTTTTAAGAATACCCTCTGACATAATATAAAAGACCAGTATGGCGTTTATAAAGTCTTTCTGGCGGTAACTGTTACATGATTCAATTTTGAAAACAACCCCCCACAAAGACGCCGGCCCCTGAAGTATCTAGCAGATTAACACAGGGCAGGCTGATACGAGACCTGACTTCTAATGAATTGTCACATAGATCGCCGTATGGTGAAGGCGGCGATACAGAGCCGTATCTCTCAATTAATTGGGTAACTAGCTTGAATTGTAAATTCCGTATTTCCCCCTCCCAGGAGCACCCGTCGG
Source organism: Paralithodes platypus (assembly GCA_032716605.1). Classification (NCBI taxonomy): domain Eukaryota; kingdom Metazoa; phylum Arthropoda; class Malacostraca; order Decapoda; family Lithodidae; genus Paralithodes; species Paralithodes platypus. Next base: position 6,889,453 of record CM064493.1, on the reverse strand, counting down.
GTGTGGCCAACTTATGAAAAAATACGTCAACCCTAATTGAGCCTTCGATCGCCGTAAGAGTGAGGGCGGCGATACATATAGTATCACTAAAATGGACCGGTTAACTAAACTGAATTACCAATTCGTTCATCCCACCTTAACAAGGTACACCCGCCGGGTGAGATCTGATGTCTTAAACGTTAACCCCATAAGTTCCTATCCCCACTTTTTTGTAAAAGATCGCCGGGGAGGAAAGCCCAGAACAACAGCTAGGGTTTTTCCTGTGGTTTGTAAAACCGGGTAGAAAAACTACATAACATATGTCCGCATGAACAATGTTAGATGGGTACCACCAATCCGCCGGGAATCATAGGGAGCCTGAAACAGGCACCAACACAGAGACGCAGTCTCTGACACCAACTCGCCGGGGACACCAGCCTGTTTTGAAACCACGCGTGGCCAAACACGGCTCACGGCCGGAGTTTTCATGGTGAAACCGAGAAAACCCCGCCGGAAAGTAACCCACCCCGAACAGACACCATCTGAACGCACATAGGACCCGAGAGATAGCCAAAGCACGACTAACCTAGGGACCACAAATATAATCCGTGGAATTAGCCAATACACAACTAAATCAGGAAACAAACATAGTCCGTGGAATTAGCCAATACACAACTAAACCCGGATACACATGACACAGTAGGACATATTTATAAAATAAATCAATAACACTTGTACATGTGGCAAAGCTACGAGCGGCTGGCTAGGCCTAAGCAAACGGCGCAAGAACTGTCGAGATATAAACAAAAAACACTGTAAATATAACAACAGGAATCACCGCCAACACACCACTGTAGCAAAAACTTCCGACCAAGGGAAGACCGACTCGGGACCCAGAAAAAACTTCACTAAGTGAAGAAAAATACGCTGGGAACGTCAGCAAAGCAACGCTACCTCATCAGAAAGATAAATGGCAGCCGAAATAATCGCGTAATGAAAGCCACCTGCATCACAAGCTAACTCAACTATGAAAAAAAAAAAATCACCTGTCCACAACAGGACCACGAGGGTACATCCGAAATAGATGCCCCAAACACACGACCCAAAATACACTGCACTGCGGGCAACCAGCCCAGGACACTCCTGCTACGCATATCCTAACCTTACTCGATACATCCCGGAGTAAACAAATGAGAAAAAACTCACTAGGGACGCAGCAAATGCGGAACCAGCGGAGCGTGGAGAGACACGTCCGGGCCAGCTGATCGCAGAGCAGAGAAGGAAGAATGACGCCTGAATCAGCGTCTGGTCAAAGATCCACACAAGTACATCCACGATATGATGGAAAGCTTATTGGAGAGTTATTCTTATTTTGTTTTTGTTTTTATTGTTTACAAAGTTTTTTCGTAGTGAGACCCCAATTCATAATGACTGAAGCCATGTAGACGGGTCAATGCACGATTGACCCCCCAAAAAATGGCAAAACAATTTGTTTTGGTGGTTTTATGTTAGGTTGGGTCTAGTCTACAACATACTAAAAGTTGGACAAATTTGGAGTATTGGAAAGGGTCTAATTTCGAAGATGGCTTTTGTCGATTTTTAAGTAATTTTCTATTTATATGTGGCTCTGTAACTCAGTCAGTTTTAATAATAAATCAATAAAACTTGCATTTATACCCAGGTTTTCAGGGTGAGTCTTTCATATGAAAGGGTTACCGGTGATGTTGAATCGCCCCTTATACCCTACCTACCCCCAAGCCCTCAGTTGCACCCACCCCGATTCACAAACGGGCATATATGTCATAATGCTTCATTCAAAAGTTTTCACACATCATCATCATCATCATCATCATCATCATGTATCACTGGATCATTTGTCATATTGTCACAGTTGCCATCTTGGCAATGTCCGCATGCACTGGTACACTCTAGTCCATGTTTTCTGCAGGTACAACTTAGGGTATTGCATCCTTCCTAACAGTTGCAGTGAATCATCTGGAGCAGGGCTTCTGTCTGTCATCACCGGAACAAGTTTGTCTCCTTCTACCCTCCATCCCCACTCAGATGGGTCCATGTCATCACTACATCCCATCCACTCCATAACCTGGTAGTAAGTCCGAAGGGAATTAAATTTACAAGCCGAAGTGGTTGGTGGGAGTCGTTCAGGCATGACGAACACTTTAGCCCTAGCAACTTTCTTGCAGAGCATATTGTATCTGATAGATGCCAGTGAGTCCTTCTGATCTGCGTTGAACAATGCTACCATTGCCTTACAACCGTTGGTTTCCACAACATCCTGACTTTGCTTTGATAGAGAGAATGCTTTTGAACAGTCTTTCATTGCCTTTTCTTTCTTGATGATTTGTTGGAACCCCGACTTCTTTCCAATCCCGAATACCCTGGACACCGAGTCGCACCCAGTAAAGGCATGCAGAAACAGTAAATCATTGCAAACTGCTTCACCAAGCACCTGTTTGAGGACCTTGATATTATAGACGTATAATTTGGCCTTGTCTGAGTGGAAATGGAGTGCATTACATTTAGAAACCTCTGCATGGTAGAGCAAGAGGACTAGAAGATCTGTGTCTTCTCCAATAAGGGTGGTTGGTTTGGAAGCAGACACACTGATGGCTGCCTTTGCGATCTCAACGTCGGCATCTCCTTCTGCTTGAATAACGTCACAGCCTTTCTGTCGCATTCGTTCCATGATCAGCTGGATTAGTGCCTGCTTGTTTGCCTTATTCGACAAGAAGTCCTCCTTTTTCCCAACAAATTTTGTCATCTCGGTAATGTTAACCTTGTTTGCATTCAGCTTTCGACTTCGCCGCTGATGAGTACAGTCCTTTATACTTGGTCCAACCTCATAACCATCAAACACGACAGTCGCTCTACCATAGTGTTTGGCAGTGAATGAGGCGTAATTATCTGCAATCGAACTGTAGGTGCTCCCCTCCGTCCATTTCAAGCAGTGAAGAAGAGATCCTCCATCTAGTACATAGTGATCTGTAACTGGAACCGTTTGTGTCACAGCATTGTCTGATTTGGCTTTAACATAGTTTCTGATAGCTTCTGCCAGCTGCGGTTTATCCGGTTGACGCAAGGTGTACTTTCCTTCGAACAAAGACATCAGGTATGGAGAGAGTTCATAGGACATAACATCATCTAGCCGAAGATCACCCGTCTGTGAGACTACTAAAAACCTCTGGAATAAGAGCGCTGGGTCAATGCTACGATCTTCAGAAACTTTCACTTTCTTGCTGGATGCTAGAGTCTTCACCTTCAGACTCCTTTTGTGAGAGTAAGAGAAAACCGATTGTCCATCCATCTTCTGTACAATGTCTTTGCCGATTTCAAAAAGGTCCTGAACATTGATATCCTCGTTGGCATTAATTCCTGTGAAAATGTTGCGTAACGATTCATCGGCTGAAAACGGAGTAAAACTGTCTAGTTTTTGTGCCACTTTACCAAGGTCTGCCTCATCTCTGCTCACCCGAGAGGCGGACAACTCCTTATGTTGTTCACCTGTTGTGTAACTTCTCGCAGTAAGTTCTTGCATGGCGATGTTGTAAGCTGATGACACAGTGGAAGACATGGCCCAAACTGTTCTCTGGTGCTCGGACATCCCACTTCCTCGCGTCAGTCCCCCTTGGCTTTTAAGTGAACGCATTAGTGTTTGCTCGATTACTAGATCGGAGCCAAGGCCAGCCCAGTATTGGTTGCTGCGCCGGATTACGTGGAACCCAGCCTGAAACTTCTGATGTACTTCGGGGTTTTCATCCTTCAACGCATACATCTTTTGGAGATATAGTCGAGCAGATTTCAGATAATTTGGATGGCCAGCACCCGCAAATATTGGTAGGCAAGCTGAGATGGCACTGAGAGGCATCTCCCAAGACCCCATTCGATCAGCTGCAACAAGTGACCTAGCAATACCTAGCATGTGCTGATAGTTTATCCACAGTTTGCTTGTTTTGGAGGTCCTTGCCAGCTCATCCCTTTTCAGAGTTAGAGTGTTATGAATCCTGTGAACGCAATCTGATTCCAACAATGATTCTAAGTCACATTCGCCAGTCTCCATCAGCATGTACAGTCTCTCAAGTTCCTCCACTTAGTCCTGAAAACCAGTATCATCCTCCACGATTTTGGCAACAATCTGACGTGTAAGACATTGATCTACCAGCAGATGGCCACGGAACGCTCGTTGCACTGCCTTTCCACTCATCATGTGTACGACGGCATTTTCACCATACACCGTCTCTATGATCTCCTTGAGTCCACTGCCGTCCATCAAAGTCCCAATAGCGCCCAACACATTCATGAAGGCATGAAAGCTGCCAAGCAGTAGTATCACATTCCTGATTGGACTGTGAACTGTCTTGGAATGCCCCGCATTGTACGGAAGTTGACGTTACATGACTGGTGGTAAACACAGTCTGCCGCATGAAGATCACCACCAAAATATTCGATCCGGCCTTGAACAGCAATGGCCCACTCATCCCCTCTTGATTTGCAATGAACCAATATAGTTTGAACAAATGTGTCGGTCTTCACATAGAAAATCCTTTCCTCACTTTTTCGTTTAGGATCTATTTTCGTAGCATCAGTTCCGCAGAAAAGGCATTGCGTTCTACTGTCATATGGTCCCAGAGAAACACGAGCGTTCCTTTTTACTGGCCGAGCAGAATCTTTGTTGGAGGCAGTAGCAATGTCCTTTTTGTTTATGTGGTTAACCCGACATGTTTAGTGAACACTAGTTCCAGCTTCAACCCTGAATTTGACACCTCTTTCGATGCTTGCACGGTTGATACCTTCAGCTCCTCTTTCTCGAACGACCACGGTCTCCTCACAGTCCAAATCTTGTTCGCATATAGGACAGGTTTCTTTGCTGGCTGCACTCATATTCTGAAAAGATAATGATTGGTGGTTAGGTTTTATGTTATCTAAATGACAAAATCATATTGAGCATTGGTAGGCCTACTAAAACCTAAACTGATAGAACATGCATGCTCATTTTACGTTAGTGCAAGGTGGGCGCGTAACAAAAGTATGGGGTAAGGGTACCCCTAGATATGCCATAAGGGGTGATTCAACATCACTAAAAACCCTTTTATGTGAAAGATTGACCCAGAAAACCTATGTGGAAATGCAACTTTCATTGATCTATCATAAAAATTGACTGAGTTATTACTTTCTGTAGTGTTCACAATGTACGGAAAATTACTTAAACACCGACAAAAGTCATCTTCGAAATTTAACACTTTCCAATACCCCAATTTTGTCCAACTTTTAGTATGTTGTAGACTGGACCTAACCTAACATAAAACCACAAAGAAATAAACTTTTGCAATTTTTTTGGGGGTATGGGTACTTTGGCGTTATATTGACCCGTCTAATGAGTGAGGTCGCGTGCGCTCATGATGAAGGCTCCTCAGATTTTAAATGCTCTGCGCGGTAGATTCAAACTACGGCGAATTAGTGTTTGAAGAGGATGCCTTATGTAATAGGCATGTTCGTCAATGATGGAGGGGCCACTAATAAATAACTCTTATAGACTTCATAATATCATAGTTCACATTGGACTAGTGTCCTTCGTTACAGTTTCCTTTTTACACAACTTAATAAATGATTCATAGGGACTAGTGTCCATCCCTAGCTATAGCTAACCTATTAGGCAACTGAACAACTGTTTCCCTCTTTAACTTACTGGTTGCCTCATTTATTACCAAAAGTATTCTTTCCCTCCCCTCTTTACTTTTACTCATTTAATCTTTAATCTATTTGGCAACTAAGCAACTGTTTCCCTCTTTAACTTTGGTTGCCTCATTTATTAACAAAAGTATTCTTTCCCCTACTCTTTTAATCTTTAATCTCTCCTATCAGATCCTATATAATAACTCTTCGGCTTGGTGCCGGTGCTAACAAAAATAACTAATTAATAAACACATCATCATCTTTATATACTCAGGTAAGTCTAAATTCTTTTTCCTTTTGTCTTGTCCTAGAAGGACACATCAATTTTTATAGCAAACCACCAGGTTAAGAACATAAGAACATAAGAAAATGGGAGTCTGCAGAAAGCCGATTGGCCTAAGCAAGGCAGATCCCTGTCCCACACAACCCCAATTAAATTACAAAGCCCAATTATAGGCTCCACACTCTAATACCCTGAGGATCATCTTACCAAAACGGTTAGAGATTAACGCAGGATTATGGGGGTCTGCAGAGCGCTGATTGGCCCAACCCGGCTGATCCCCCTTCACACCCAACCCTTCTCGTCCATATGCTTATCCAATTTTATCTTAAAGCTCCCTACAGTTCTAGATCCCACTATAACACTTGGTAGTCCATTCCACCCATCTACAACTCTGTTACCAAACCAATATTTGCCTATATCTTTTCTGAAACGAAATTTATCTAATTTGAAACCATTGGTACGAGTTCTTTCGCTATCACTGAGCTTTAGTACATTTGTCATGTCCCCTTTGTTAATCCCACTAACCCACTTGAACACCTCTATCATATCCCCTCTAACTCTGCGTCTCTCTAACGAATGTAAACCTAATTTCTTCAACCTTTCTTCATACGAAAGATTTCTAATATTATGGATCATTTTTGTCATTCTACGCTGTACTCTCTCCAATGAATCTATGTCCATTCTGTAATAAGGACACCAAAATTGGACAGCATAATCCATATGGGGTCTCACTAATGACAAGTAAAGTTTTAAGATAACATCAGCAGTTCTGTTACTCACACTCCTAGAGATGAACCCGAGAATCCTGTTTGCCTTATTACGAACGCTTATACACTGTTTTCTAGGCTTCAAATCATTGCTAACAAACACACCTAGATCTTTCTCGCAGTCTGAATTTTCTAATTCTAAATTAGCTAGTTTATATTTAACATTTGTTTGCATCTTCCCTATCTTTAATACCTTGCATTTATCAATGTTAAACTTCATCTGCCAATTTACTGACCATTCATGTAAGGTATCTAGATCCCTTTGGAGGCACTCTATATCGCTATCTGAATCAATTGATCTCCCTATTTTAGTATCGTCTGCGAATTTACTTATCCTACTAGTTATACCTAAATCTAGGTCATTTATGTATATAAGAAACAACAGGGGACATAATACCGATCCCTGGGGGACACCACTTTTGACTGCTCCCCATTCTGACTTGGTACCATTCATGCTGACTCTCTGCTTCCTACCAATTAGCCATGACCTAATCCATCCTAACAATGCCCCACCTATTCCATGTGCCTCAACCTTTCTCATCAATCTCTCATGAGGGACTCTGTCGAAAGCTTTACTGAAATCTAAATATATAATATCATATGACTTGTCATTATCTACTGCTTCATATACCTCTGAGAAAAAACTAAGCAAATTAGTAAGGCAAGACCGTCCCTGAGTGAATCCATGCTGAGAAGAATTGATTAAGTTAAATGTTTCTAAGTGGTTTCTCATTTTCCTAGCAATAATTGACTCTATTAGCTTTCCTATGATTGAAGTGAGACTAATGGGACGGTAATTGGATGCTATTGATTTATCACCTTTTTTGAAGATCGGAACTACATTTGCAAGCATTTTGAGGTTAGTCCACCACATCTCTCTTTCTCTCCTTATAATATGTGGGCCCAATATTGGTCCTTAACCCGGGAACTGCCGGGAGACTCTTAAGAGTTCCCCCGGCGGACTGCGGGGAGACTCTTAAGAGTGAGTGAAAAAAAAATCAACTTTTGACATCGAAAAAAAAGAAAAAAAAAACATATTTTTTTTTTTGGCCCCTGGGCCATGCAAAATCTCAGTCCTCTACCTCCCCTCCTTCCCCACTTTCCTCCTCTCCTTCAGTTATCACCAATTTTCCCTGTTATTCCCTTATTCTGAGGTATATTTTCGTGCTAACATTAGAAATCCGGTTGGAGGGTGTGGTCATCACTGATAGCAAGCGAATGCAAGAGAGAGAGAGAGAGTATCGATCGACTGTGTCTCAGTGGTCTTGGGGGAAATTGGCGGGAAAGCAGCTTGCCTCACCCATACATTATACAACTCGCGGGCTATATCTCCGATTTTGACCATCCAAACGCTGTTTTCACTCGTTTTATTGTTGTTTCAGGTTAATACCTTTATAATCAACCCATAATAGGCGCATCTGGATAAGTATTAATGCTATTAATGGTACAATGAATATTTTAGTGATGGAAACACCTCAAATACATGCGCACAGGGAGAGGTGTCTAATTACCCCCATGCGCACTTCAGAGGTTAAACAAATGTATTCTGGTATGCTGGATCAGGTGTGTGTGTGTCTGGAACTGTGCTTAAGTGAGGGCGAGGTAACTGGAAAAGTGGGTTCCTGTCGTTCCTTTGTGCCCGGGCGAGAGGGAGAGCAAGTAGGTTGCAGTGTGTGGACCCGGTGAGCTCTGAGGGGTGAGTGGCCCCGGGAGTCCGCGCGCGGCTACCTTTATACTCTGGCCTCTCGCTCTCGTGCGCTCTGATTGGCTGGTTGCTTTGCCCGGCTGTACGTTCGCACTGACTTTTTGCTTCCTTCCTCTCCTCTCTCTTCTCTTCATAGTAAGTTCCAGGAAGTTGATTATAACCCTCTTTTGGTGGCTTACAGGAGTACAGGGCTGGCACCGAGGTATTACTCAAAGGATAATCAGAAGGAGTTCTTCGAGCAAAGAAAGAGAGTGACTTCTGAGGGGGAGTAGGAAGTCCAGCTTCGCGCTCCGATAATGGAGGCCGCTGATTGGCTGGTGGGCGGGGCCTGGCACGTTGCAGCCGTGAGCTAACAAAGTCAGCTGGCTTTGCAAGTAAGCAAAAGGGAGCGCGGTGATTGGCGGAGGGCATTTCTACTTTAACCACTCTTGCTAAAACAGCTTCCCAGCAGCTAGGTGTGCTCAAACGCCTACAGGGGTTCTTTACCCCTGCGCAACTTCTTGCTCTATGCAGGGGAAAAGTGTGTCAATGTATTGAGTATTGTTCACCCGTGTTGGGAGGATTATCTCACACAGCACTTCTAGACAAAGTAAAAAAGAAAGCCTTCTGTCTCATTAACTCATGTCCACTCACCAATTCTCTGCAATGTTGCATCTCTCTCACTATTCTACCGCTATTACAATAATCAGTGTTTCTCAGAGCTCTCTCATTGTATACCACCCCTGCTTCATAGAGCACATAGCACTCAACTTGCACCACAATCCCACACCTACTCTGTTCAACTCTCCAACCCAAGAGTGAAATGTTTTTCTCAATCTTTCTTCTATTAAACAGCTGAGCTCTGGAAATCTCTCCCAGAATCAGTCTTTCCCTCTCCTTATGACTTAAATTGCTTCAAACTCTATGTGTCCAGGCATTTTGGCTCGAACGTCTCTTGATTTTGATCCTGTTACTCTTTCAAATCTTGGGGAAGCACTTGTCACAGGCAGTTCTGCCTTTTGCCTCCCTCACTCACATAGAAACAAAATTGAGGAGGGAGGGGGGAGGAGGGGAATGGGGGGGGGGGCACATATGTAGGAGTGGTATCAAGTAAAGGAGGGAAATTATCTCACCTAATCACAAATTGCTTTGTTTTGAGTGCCACTGGGGTATTTTCCATTTTGTTTATGTTTTGGATCTATTGTGGCAGTCGCAGTGCACCAGAAAACCTCTATTGAGGACGGTCACCGTTTTTGGGTTAATTACCTTATCAGCAGCACCAATAAGCATACCAATTCCACCCAGCATACCAATTCCACCCAGCATTCCAATTCCACCCAAATACATAATGGAGAAATTATATACGTGAGCATTGGAAAATGGGTAATACGGAACCGGAGTGAAATTACAAAAATCCAGGACATTGGAATTACTGGGAGAGAGGTACCCTCACCAGGATTTGAACCCACTCATCCCAGGTATATTTGGGAGAGCTGGGCACCGTAACCACTCGGCCATGAGCGGATATAAGGAAAGCAACCTTAGTTCTTACTTGAAGAACCAGGTTATAGTCTCGTGGAGGACTATGCCTTCGAACACGCGGTGAGTTTATTAGATTGATATTTGTCATTTAGAGAGGTCCCATAATAGTACCAGGACAATATGTCCATAATGTTGAATGGCTCACTCATTCAGCCAGGACTGATGATGCTGGTCTTGAATGTGAGCTATTTACAGACTCATTTAATCTCACTCAACTAGTCAACCAACCCACCCGTGTACCAGATAATCCTAATCATAATTCCCACCTACTGGACTTATTTTTAACAACCAATTCAGAAAATTATGATGTTACAGTGAGGTCCCCGCTTGGATCTTCTGATCACTGTCTGATACAGGCCACCTGTCTATCACCTACCACACCTTTCCACTCTGAACCTGTTTTGGTGACTAAATGGCATTACGATAGGGCAGACTGGGAGGGTCTTCAAGGTTTCTTTATTGATATTCCCTGGACCTCTTTCTTTTCTAATGATGCACACTCCACCTTGAGCCACATACAAGATTTTGTAAAAATTGGAATGGAAACTTTTATTCCTCATCAAAAGTACAGTAAAAGATCTAATTCACCTAAATGGTTTGACCATAATTGTGCTAGAGTAACTGAACAAAAAGCAATAGCCTACAATGCATACACAAGATCAAAAACACATGAAGCCTTTAATTACTTTAGAAACATCAGAAATCATGCAAAAACTGTATTAAACCTAACTAAATCAAACTTTCTCCATAAGCAGGCAAATAAACTTCTAAATAATCCAAATGATAACAAAATATTTTGGTCTACTCTTAACTCATTCAAATCCAACTTCACTACTGCTTCATCCATTCCACCATTAAAATCTCCGACTGGCAATCTTGTAAGTGACCCACGAGGTAAAGCTAACCTTCTTGCGGATATTTTCTCCACCAACTCAACCTTAGATGAAATAAATCAAGATGTCCCTGTACTTAATTTTAATTCGCCTGAAATTCCCTCACTTAAGATCCACACCAGACATGTCAAAACTATTTTGCAGAATCTCTCAGTAGATAAGGCTCCTGGTCCAGATGAAATTCCTCCAATAGTACTTAAGAATTGCTCCTTGGTGCTCGCTCCTGTATTGGCAAAAAAAATCCGTCTGTGTACTCATACCTCATGCTTCCCAGTACCCTGGAAAGAAGCAAACATCCATCCAGTTCCTAAAAAAGGTGCCTCTTCAGATCCATCAAACTACAGACCAATAGCTATAACTTCCACTCTTGGCAAAGTCTTTGAAATTATATTAAATAATCACATAATTAAGCATCTGGAGAATAATAAATTAATCAGTGATAGGCAATATGGTTTTAGACGATATCGATCAACTGCAGACATTCTTTGCCTTCTTACGCATCAAATCAACCAAGCTACAGACCAACATGGTGAAACACATACAATAGCACTGGATATATCAAAGGCATTTGATAGAGTCTGGCATCAATCCTTATTGTCGAAGATGTCACACTACAGCCTTGCATCATTAGTTCCACTAATTTCTTCTTATCTTCATAACAGAAAAATATGTGTAATGGTAGATGGCCTTTATTCTCAATTTCACTCAATAAATGCTGGTGTTCCCCAGGGATCAGTTTTGGCCCCAATTCTGTTCCTCATTCATATCAATGATCTCATATCTACCACTCATAATCCAATACATTCCTACGCAGATGACTCAACACTCCACAGTTCCTTCACATTTACCAATTCTTTCACCCAACCCGATCTTATAAATTCAAAAATAAACACTGCAATTTCTCTGAACCAGGACCTTTCTAGAATTAATGAATGGGGACAAGAGAATCTAGTTTCCTTTAATGCACAGAAAACCAAGTACATTAAATTTTCTAACCGACAGAATCTCACTGACTTCCATATATTTTTTAATGATGTAAATATTCCCACTTCCCCTAGTATTGACATTCTCGGTGTAACATTAACTACTAACTTGAGCTGGACACATTATGTTAGAAGCATTGCTAAGAATGCCTCTAAAAAACTGGGACTCCTGTACAGAGTTCGAGAATTCTTCGCTGACGAGCAGTTGGCCGTAATATATAAAAGTCATGTGCGTTCTCAGATGGATTACTGTTCACCTCTGTGGGGTGGAAGTGGAGTGGTTGCATTGAGGCAGTTGGACAAAATTCAAAATAAAGCTATTAGATTAATCAATAACCCAGCAATCACACAGGACCTTCCTACATTATCCATACGAAGAAACGTTGCATCCCTTGCATTATTCTACAGATATTTTCACAGCAATTGTTCCGAGGAACTTGCTTCAATTGTGCCGCCTCTCCACATCTTTCCCCGTAGAACTAGGGCAGCTGAGAGCGCCCATGAATTTACACTTTCTCCTCCACAATGCAGAACTTCTGTTTATCAGAATTCATTTATCCCCTGAGCTAATACTCTTTGGAATTCACTTCCCTCGAATTGCTTTCCACAACTTACAATCTACAAATGTTTAAATCCAGTTGTTACAAGCATTTTATGAATGGAGGATGCCTTTAGGCACAGGGACATTTTTGTTTTATCTGGGTTTTTCCTTCCTCCGTTTATTCAAAAATAAAAATAAAAATAAAAAATTGTAGTTCACTTAGCCGAGTTGGCGGGGGGGGGGGGGGGGAGCGTAAAATAGTCATGGTCGAAGTCTAATAAACTCACCGCGTGTTCGAAGGAATAGTCCTCCACAAGACTATAACCTGGTTCTTCAAATAAGAACTAGGGTTGCTTTCCTTATATCCACTCATGGCCGAGTGGTTACGGTGCCCAGCTCTCCCAAATATACCTGGGATGAGTGGGTTCGAATCCTGGTGAGGGTACCTCTCTCCCAACCTGTCCGACATATCATTTGATATTGGAATTACTATTAGTGGCTCACACTTGTTAGAATTCATTGGCAGTAACGGAACGAGAGACACTGGGCAAATGGCAAACAATCCGAAAACCGTATGACAAAGTGTATTTATAGTGCAGGAACTCAGTAATGAATGATACTCATCTGTATACTTCCCATTCGAAACCAACAAATTACCTGAAGGAAAATCATGTACTTTAACAGGAAAAGGTACTACATCAGACCAAGACAAAACTATGTCAGATGCAAATGGGATTTAAACAAGAAATTTATCTTGACTCACATACACTTCGAGAAAGCGAGAATAATACTCTAACTCGAAAGACCCACACAAGGGACCAAATCTAGTTCCAACTTTGCTAACCTCAGAAATTTGAAAAGGTCAACCATGGAAAGCAAGTCAAATTTCACAAGCCCATTTTCCGTGTGAACCAAAACATGCATATATCGTTCAAAATCCTTCCCCAACGGTGTGGATATCACATTGAAAGTGTCAATTCTTGTGGATATCCCAACAAGTTCTTCAAAGAGCGTTACATTACTGTTTAAATAATTTAGGGTATTCTGTATCCCATTAGGAACCGAACTCATTTCGTTACCAGTATTTACGATGCTCTATAGATTCATATCATTTGTAGACATTAACCGGTCCTGTTTCTCCAGTAAAAGAGGGGAGTTTGGACACATGTGGTGGAGTGATAGGAGGTATGGAGGGTAATTATCTCACTTAATCATATATTCCTTTGTTTTGAGTTCCACTGGGGCCTTTTAAATTTTTTTTAGGCCCTAGATTTTAAGAGTCCCGTCGCCTTTGCCCAGTAAAACCTCTTAACCCGCTGAGTCCCAGGCAATTTAAAATAAATGGACCACCCAGGACCTGCAGGTTTTGAAAAAAAACTAAATTTCCAGAAAACACAAGGAATGGGTTAGGAATGAAGGAAAACCCACAAAAAAACGATCCCCTAGGTCATTAAGGGGTCCTACGGTGCGCCCGAAAGTCGGATTTACAAGAGGGGAAATATGTAGGCAAAAACACCAAAAAACAGGTTTTTGCGTGCTCACGCGCATGCGGTTAGACTTTGAGAGTGTTCAACCATCAGCATTGTTGTTTGGGATACTTACACAGTTCCCATACAAATCTGAGCCCTCTAGGTGCCATAGGACCGGAGTAATTAACATTGACGCATACGTATGCGTCGCTCGGGTTTAGCGTTACAAATGTTTTTGACGCAAACAGTGCGTCGCTGGGGTTCTGTGGGTTAAGAGTCTCGGCACTGTTCCCGGGTTAACACTTACACTATGGGCATATTTCCGCTATATTAGGACTCATTCAGGCACGCCTGATTGATTAACCTCTTAAGTGCGCATGGGGGTAATTAGACACCTCTCCCTGTGCGCATGTATTTGAGGTGTTTCCATCACTAAAATATTCATTGTACCATTAATAGCATTAATACTTATCCATATGCGCCTATTATGGTTGATTATAAAGGTATTAACCTGAAACAACAATAAAACGAGTGAAAACAGCGTTTGGATGGTCAAAATCGGAGATATAGCCCGCGAGTTGTATAATGTATGGGTGAGGCAAGCTGCTTTCCCGCCAATTTCCCCCAAGACCACTGAGACACAGTCGATCGATACTCTCTCTCTCTCTCTTGCATTCGCTTGCTATCAGTGATGACCACACCCTCCAACCGGATTTCTAATGTTAGCACGAAAATATACCTCAGAATAAGGGAATAACAGGGAAAATAGGTGATAACTGAAGGAGAGGAGGAAAGTGGGGAAGGAGGGGAGGTAGAGGACTGAGATTTTGCATGGCCCAGGGACCAAAAAAAAAAAAAAAAACATTTTTTTTTTTCACTCGCTCTTAAGAGTCTCCCCGCAGTCCGCCGGGGGAACTCTTAAGAGTCTCCCCGCAGTTCCCGGGTTAAGCAAGTGTCTGAATGAAATGAAATGTATTTAGCCAAAACTAACAGAAAATAGCTTCAAAATAACACAAAAGTGAGCTTCATAGCGCGCAGGCTTCACCTGCAGCGCTACCACAGACATTCGCTAATACTGAACAAGTATCGCTAATGTTGCGCTACATTTGCCTTTGGCAGCTCTGTATGTCTAGCAAGAGTATGGCTGATGCTCCTCAGTGCCCGGGCGGCTGGCTGGAGAGAGGATGGGTGGCCTGCCGTACTCCCGCTCACTCACACTTGATTCGACAGGTTCTATAGAGGCTTTAAAAGCCTGTAAATTGCTGTAAACTGCCATGGCGTTCCGGAACATCTCCCGCAGTCAATGGGTTTAAGAATATAACAGAAAGTATACTGAATACTTAGATAACTTAATCTTTGTTTATTTAACAACTTCTTAATAGTTTTACAAAACCTGTTTCACAGTTAATCAATTCAATGTAAATAATAGTAATATTCGTATTCTTCGGCCAGCAATGGGGTTATTGCCATATTCAATCAACGATTCCCTTTTATCTAACGTCCACATATAATTATTCACGTCTTTTTTAAACCGGTTACACTCAGATAATGACGTGAATCCACTCAGAAGGTCCCTTACATAATTCCTATCCAATACCTGCTATGGTTAAATAAAAGGGGTGTGGTTTAAATTCACCAAACACGCCCCAAACACGCCCTAGTAACACAATCTTCATGCAAAGAGCATATGACCAGGAAGTCATTTTACGCTGACAATAGTTACCTATCACATGTACACTGCCTGAAGGGGTCCGATGACATTTTTGTTTTCTATGTGAGTGAGGGAGGCAAAAGGCAGAACTGCCTGTAGCGAGTGCCTCCCCCAGAGTTGAAAGAGTGACAGGGCCAAAATCAAGGGACGTTCGAGCCAAAATGCCTGGACACACGGAGTTTGAAGCAATAAACAAATACAGCTCGAAATACTCACTAGTTTTCCTCTTATACAACAGTGAAATACTATATAATAATATAACGACGATTATATACAGTATATGTTAAATGTCATATAATATGAATAGAAGTGGAGTGGATATAATTATATATAGTAACTTCATGCAAATATGGTGGCTAATTATGATACATAATTGGTAAAAAATTTAATGGGACTATAATTATATAGGATAATACAAAACAGCATAAACAAACTACAATTTAATAAATACTCTGGACCCGATACTATTTCTCCCAGAGTTTAAACATAATTAAGAGACGAGATATCAAAACCATTAGCACTACTTTTTAACAATACAATGCGAAGTGGCATTGTACCCAATGAATCTAAATTAGCTAATGTAACACCTATTTTCAAATAATGAAACAAATCACTACCTTGCAACTATCGTCCAATAAGTTTGACTTCAATCATGTAAATTGCTCGAAACTATCATCAGAGATAAACTTGTAAAACATTTAGAAGAAAATAATATAATAAATGTATCACAGCATGGTTTCCGAAACAAGCGTTCATGCCTAACAAATCTCCTTGACTTTTTTCACATCTTCAACATGTATGACGAAAGTAAAGCCGTCGGAATTGTCTACCTTGATTTCCAAAAAGCATTCAATAAAGTCCCTCACAAGTGTCTCTTCATAACATTTAAAGCTCATGATCTAGAAGGATATGTAGGCTACTTCGATGGATTGAGAAGTAGCTTGCTGGACATAAGCAACGAGAAGTAATATACGGTAAAGCCTTGGACTGGAAAAATGTTACAAGTGGTATATGCCGCAGGGGTCAGTGCTCGGCCCCCTTTTTTTATATATATATGTTAATGACATCGATGACGATCTTTCATGTACAATTTCAAAATTTGCCAAATGATACCAAACTAGGGAACAAAGTAGTATCTCTCTTACATGTTCAACAGATCAAAAATGATTTAGATACATTAGTAAATTGGGCTCAAACCTTGCAAATGAGTTTCAATACCAACACATGTAAAGTACTACATATAGGATACAAGAATGAAAATTCAAACTATTCAATGAATGGTAGTCAACTCAAAAATACTGATAAAGAAACTGATTTAGGAGTAACAATATCAAGTACTTTAAAACCCAGCCATCAATGTACAGAAGTAGTTAAGAAAGCAAACATTATTATTGGCTTCATTGGAAGATCGTTTGAATACAAATCTGAAAATGTCATTCTCACCTTTTACAATTCTTTGGTTTGCCCCCATCTGGAATACTGTGTACAATTTTGATGTCCATATCAAAAGGACATGGATAAACTGGAGAGAATACAGCCAGCAGAGAGCGACAAAAATTATCCTTTAACTGAAAAAAAAGTCATAAGAGCATCTAAAAGAATTAAATCTGTTTAGTTTAACAAAATGCAGGCTGAGAGGGGACCTATTTCAAGTGTTTCAAATTATTAAAGGTATTGACAATTTGGATGTCAACAAATATTTCACAATCGATCATTCAAATTTCACTAGAGGAAATGTTTGCAAGGTAATCGGAAAGCATTTTTACTCCCATGAGGCAAAGCATTTCGTATTCAATCGTGTAGTAAACCTATAGAATGGACTACCCAGTCATGTCATTGAATGCAATACTGTTGAAACTTTCAAAATACGCCTAGATAAAAAATATCGCTCTTAATCCACTATTAACTGCGTTTACAAACGAATAGCAGCACTTGTTATTGAGATACCGTTATTGTTGTTCTCACATAGGTTAGTTAGTTTAGCTACAAGCAGCCTCGAAAGGATCAATATATCTGTTGTTGCTTGTTTTTCTTTGTACTCCTTTGTACTTAGTACAGTACCAGAAACAAGCTACATATTCCGTTATAACCCCAATACCTTATTAATAATTAATTATCTTTTTTCAAACCCTTATCAATCTCTTCTCTATTTCATTTAACCTAGCAATTCAGTCGTGCTGTATATTATCTATTGATCTTCAGGGAACACAGTCCCAGCCTGGGTGCGGACTGCCTCCATGATCTCGGCCAGGGTCAGAGATTCAGAGTGAGGCATCCTGGGGCACTCGAGCAAACCTGAAAAATAGACATACGTGATATTATAGTAACTATGGAACTTAGAGTTGGCCAACATTCCAGCTTGCCCAGGACTACTTTTACTTATGATATTATAGCAATTTACAAATATTATACTGAGTAATGCAAAGGAAAACACAAATAACAAACTAGAGGGTAGGTTTAGGTAGGTTTGCCATTAATGGCGCTACTATATTACTCTATACTAGTATAAATATAAAGCCCTGGCCCAGCTGGAATATTAACCCACTGAAGGCTAGTTCACTAAACACAAAAAGCCCTGGCCCAGCTGGAATATTAACCCACTGAAGGCTAGTTCACTAAACACAAAAAGCCCTGGCCCAGCTGGAATATTAACCCACTGAAGGCTAGTTCACTAAACACAAAAGCCCTGGCCCAGCTGGAATATTAACCCACTGAAGGCTAGTTCACTAAACACAAAAAGCCCTGGCCCAGCTGGAATATTAACCCACTGAAGGCTAGTTCACTAAACACAAAAAGCCCTGGCCCAGCTGGAATATTAACCCACTGAAGGCTAGTTCACTAAACACAAAAAGCCCTGGCCCAGCTGGAATATTAACCCACTGAAGGCTAGTTCACTAAACACAAAAAGCCCTGGCCCAGCTGGAATATTAACCCACTGAAGGCTAGTTCACTAAACACAAAAAGCCCTGGCCCAGCTGGAATATTAACCCACTGAAGGCTAGTTCACTAAACACAAACAATGAATATGATTTGCATTAGGTTGAGGCTGGTATCGAGACTGCCATCATTTGTTTATATTCCTCTCTTTTTACCTATACCTCCAAGTTGCTTTCTGATCGTTTCCTAGCTGCTGTGGTTAACGGCAATCGCTCACTTCCTAAATACTATATACATTCCAGTGTTCCTCAGGGTTCTCCAGTAGTACCTCCGATACTATTTTCTAATAGTAATTAATTATCTTCTTAACGGTAGGCCTACTTCTAGTCCAATCAACTAATTTGCCGATTACTCTAAAGTGTGCAGCTAACTGTCCACAGGGACACTCCATGCAGCCAATTCAAAACTAACGTCGTGAAGTCACAGCACACCTATCTTCAACTATTTTTAATTACAGCAGAGAAAACCTTTGTTGCTTTCAGTGTCTCCAAAGCTCAATTTCTACATTTATCTGTCAAATTCTTCCACACAACACTCCCTTGTTCTTCAACAACACATATACCAATCCTTTATCTTCTCTCAATAGTCTTGGAACAAGAGAAAAGTAGAATCCTGTACATTACTAAATTAATTCATATAACATTCTAGTAATATGGTGACGATATGCTATTATAATAACCTAAATATTTAACATTTGTTCATAAGTAGTGTTATATATCAATTAATGCATAAGCTTCATTATATAAAGACTATTCATGGCATTTCCCTGTATCACGTTTGCTGGTCCCCTCATATCTCTCTCTCTCTCTCTCTCTCTCTCTCTCTCTATATATATATATATATATATATATATATATATATATATATATATATATATAAAAGCGATGCTCTTACACGGGGGAAGCGGAGGCGTATAATAAATAGAAATACCAGCGCTGGGATGAACATCTTTATTGTGGGACGTTTCGGCTTACACACAAGCCATCTTCAGCCTAAAGTAAGACAAAAAGGGCCTACATAAATATTTGCATATTACTAATGGTTAATATTTAAAACGTGTAGGAGAATTATGATTATAATTATAATTAAATTATATACTAAAATTAAGTAGGCTGGCAACACGAAATACAAGTAAATTGTACGAAAGGGGGGAGACAATATTGAAAACAACAAGTGTAGAAACGGGTTCGCATTAAAGTAGAATGGGGTCGCGGAAATATAATTGTAAACACCGAAGATTTTTGAAAAATCGGAAAATGCATGTTATGTACGAAATACATTAAATTAGCATGAAAGGCAGTGAAACTATATAAGAAAGCCACTAGAGTAACATTATTACAGATGGAAATTGAAAATTAAGAAACTAATTCAATAATACAAGGATCAGACAAAATCACTAAGCATTAAAATATATAAAAGTGTTACAAATTAAGTTTTAATTATAATGCAAAACACATTGAAATAGTACAAAGGGGGAAAACTATATAGGAAGACATTGAACTAAAGTAGAGTGTGGTTAAGGAATTAGTATAGAATGTGGACATATCTAATAAGAAAATAGAACTAATGGATGAGAACCTACATAATAAAACTGGAAAACATACCACAAGATACTTAGAAGCAAAGTAAGGGGGTGGAAGTCTCGGGTGTGCCCAGGGTTGGGCGTAGTTTTTGAAATAAAAGAGACTCAGATAAAAGGCGTGTGGTGTCGTCTACGGCTGTGTAAAGAATGGAGAAATCCGAAGGATGTATTGGGTGGCCTGAAGCTTCAGAGTGTTCTCTTATGGCCGAATGAGAAGGTTTTGATAGAGGGAAACCAGTTCTGAATGACCTACCCTGATGCTCCGATATCCTAGCAGTGAGATGGCGCTTTGACTGTCCAATATAAGTGGAATTACACCCACTACATTTGAAAAGATACACCACTGAGGATTGCAGAGATTCGGGAATTCGGCCTTTGAACTTGAAACAATTACCTAAGGAACTCTGTGACTTAAATACAACTCTTAATAATACCTGTGGATGTATCGATGTTACGTGGAAGACACGTTTGTTGTTTTTAAATGTTCAACTCATGTTCCCCTTTTTCTTGATTACATAAACTCTAAACATCCTAACATGAAGTTCACTTGTGAAACTGAAGACAATTATAAATTACCCTTTTTAGATGTGCTTGTTGAGAAAAAGAACGACACTTTCATCACATTTGTTTATAGAAAACCCACCTTCACAGGGCTTACTACCAAATTAACTTCTAATATCTCCATCCAGTTTAAAATAAATCTGATAGTCACATTAGTAACACGGGCATATCATATTTGTTCATCTTATTTTGCTCTGCATTTAGAATTGGAACACCTGAGAAACATTCTGAACCTTAACGGCTTCCCACTTGATTTCATTAACACTTATATCGGCAAACAGATCAATAAATTACGTTCATCACCCAAAGAAGATATGGCAGTTCCGAAAGCTATTATTTATTTTACAATCCCTTTCATTGGAAAACAATCATTTGCCATAAGAAACAAAGTAACTAATCTATTTCGGGACTTCTATCCACAGGTATCATTAAGAGTTGTATTTAAGTCACAGAGTTCCTTAGGTAATTGTTTCAAGTTCAAAGACCGAGTTCCCGAATCTCTGCAATCCTCAGTGGTGTATCTTTTCAAATGTAGTGGGTGTAATTCCACTTATATTGGACAGTCAAAGCGCCATCTCACTGCTAGGATATCGGAGCATCGGGGTAGGTCATTCAGAACTGGTTTCCCTCTATCAAAACCTTCTCATTCGGCCATAAGAGAACACTCTGAAGCTTCAGGCCACCCAATACATCCTTCGGATTTCTCCATTCTTTACACAGCCGTAGACGACACCACACGCCTTTTATCTGAGTCTCTTTTATTTCAAAAACTACGCCCAACCCTGGGCACACCCGAGACTTCCACCCCCTTACTTTGCTTCTAAGTATCTTGTGGTATGTTTTCCAGTTTTATTATGTAGGTTCTCATCCATTAGTTCTATTTTTATTAGATATGTCCACATTCTATACTAATTCCTTAACCACACTCTACTTTAGTTCAAATGTCTTCCTATATAGTTATAGTTATTCCCCTTTGTACTATTTCAATGTGTTTTGCATTATAATTAAAACTTAATTTGTAACACTTTTATATATTTTAATGCTTAGTGATTTTGTCTGATCCTTGTATTATTGAATTAGTTTCTTAATTTTCAATTTCCATCTGTAATAATGTTACTCTAGTGGCTTTCTTATATAGTTTCACTGCCTTTCATGCTAATTTAATGTATTTCGTACATAACATGCATTTTCCGATTTTTCAAAAATCTTCGGTGTTTACAATTATATTTCCGCGACCCCATTCTACTTTAATGCGAACCCGTTTCTACACTTGTTGTTTTCAATATTGTCTCCCCCCTTTCGTACAATTTACTTGTATTTCGTGTTGCCAGCCTACTTAATTTTAGTATATAATTTAATTATAATTATAATCATAATTCTCCTACACGTTTTAAATATGAACCATTAGTAATATACAAATATTTATGTAGGCCCTTTTTGTCTTACTTTAGGCTGAAGATGGCTTTTGTGTAAGCCGAAACGTCCCACAATAAATATGTTCCACCCAGCGCTGGTTTTTCTTTTATATATATATATATATATACACAGGTACCGTTGACACAACAAAGCACACATTGAATATTCTCACCAACCAATCTATTATTACATCTCCATCCTTCATAAATACACTCCACACCAATACAATCCATACTTCCTGATTTACCTGCTCTCATTTGTCTCACTGTTTCTTTCACCTCATTCTTTTCAATCCTTTCATTCATTCCCTCCCACATGGGTAGCCTGGGTAGCGTACCTCAATCTGCCACTGCCTGAATCACAGCCTCTCTTCCGTCTCTTACATTTATCAAGGATTCAAAATACTCAACACATTTTTTCCTCACTTTCACATCTTACACTAATAACTCTCCATATATATATATATATATATATATATATATATATATATATATATATATATATATATATATATATATATATATATATATATATAATACTATGACCCACCTTCCTTAAGACACCTTCGGGCCTCTACAGCTTCATACATTAGTCCTTGACTGTTGTCATAGTTAAACTGGTGTCCGGAGTCCGGCAAGGGTTGGTAGAACTTTCCTGAGGGAAACTCCACTTTCTCTGGACACCACATCGGGTAAGGCACCTGTAAATTATGTTGTTTTGTAGATCATACATTGTCATGCACATATTTGATTTGTATGGGTAGTATAATTGGTACCGTGCAGAAACGGATAGCTGATGGCCAGTCTTCAAAATATTCATTATCACCTTAACACTATTACATTTATATATGCTCATGAAATGCTTACCCCAGTATTTTTTCCGCCTAGTATCCCCACATGTCCTTAACTAACGGAGTGAAACGGAGATATATTAAACTTCAGTCTACATCATGTTAATGCCTAGCTTTGTTTTAATTAACAACATATTTCTCTAAAAACCTTTAGCAATAGCCTACAAATTATGATGGAGACATGGCAATTTATCGTTAGCTATAATGCAACAAACTATGGTATCTTTATTTTGCATAAAAGTTTCTGTATAATAGATGCCGGAGGATGAGCAGATTATCATGAAGTTTCTCATTATTATGAGGATGCAGTTTTACAATATATTCTGGTTATTATATGCAATTTGGGAAGGGTGACTGGGAATCAATAGGGTAAGAGCTATCTCTATTAACTTTCGAGCACCCATAAGAACTGAGTAAACTGAATAAAATCGTCTAATAATAGCCTGAATTAAGTTGCAAAACGCGTCACAATCCTCAAAGATTTAATGTCTCTGACCTTAATGGTTCCCTTGGTGCCAATAACGAAGGACTCGGAGGGCAGGTCAGACTTCAAGGAGGCGGTGATACAGGCGATCTTCCCGTTAGGGTACAGAAGTGTGGCTCCGGTACATTCCTCCACACCCTGCACCAAAGAAAATTATTACATCATGTATAATTGCCCACATGAATTACTATCAGCTATCTGATTTAATATATGGAATGACAATTGTCGGTAGAAGAGCATTTTCTGATGCAGTAGTTATAGTATGACTCATAGACTACAGTAGATCTGGACTTGACACGAAAATGGAGCTTTGCAGTAAGGGTCCCAAAATCAGAGAACGAATCCCCAAGTTCGAACCTCGAAACCGTGAAAATATCACAATCTCGCGGGTTCGAGGTTCGAACTTGGGGGTTCATTTTCTGATTTGGCGTCCCATACTGCAAAGTTCCATTTTCGTGTCAATTCCAGATCTACTTTAGTATAAGTTTTTTGTTTTTGTTTTGTTATTTCTATGTGAGTGCCTCACCCAGAGTTGAAAGAGTGACAGGGCCAAAATCAAGGGACGTTCGAGCCAAAATGCCTGGACGCACAGAGTTTGAGCAATTTAAGTCATAGAAAGAAGGAAAGACTGATTCTGGGAGAGAGTTCCAGAGCTCTGTTGTTGAATAGAAGAAAGACTGAGAATAACTTTTCACTCATGGGTTGGAGAGTTGCACAGAGAAGGGGTGGGATTGTGTTGCAAGACGAGTGCTACGTGCTCTATGAAGAGGGAGTGATATACACTGAGAGAGCTCTGAGGAACACTTGTTATTGTAGTAGCGGTAGAATAGAGAAAAGAGATGCAACGTTGCGGCGAAGAGAGAGAGACTGCAGAGAATTGGTGAGTGGACGTGAGTTAATGAGACGGAAGGCTTTCTTTTCTACTTAATCTAGAAGTGCTTTGTTAGAGGATCCTCCCCAAACGTGTGAACGATACTCAATACATGGACGCACTGTGCACTGTACATAGCAAGAAACTGTGCAGGGGTAAATAACCCCTTGAGGTGGTTGAGCATACGCAGCTTCTGGGAGGCTGCCTTAGCAAGACTGGTAATATGGTCCTTCCAAGAGAGAGCAGAAGAAAAAGAGACACAGCAGAATACTGTGAGAGGATGAAAAGTTGATTTTTGTATTGTTGAAATATAAGGGATAGTCTTCTGGGAGTTCACGACGGGTAGATAGATAAAGAATTTGGGTTTTGGAAGCATTAAAGGCAACAAGGTTTTCTCTGCCCCAATTGGAGAAAATAGTTAAATAAGAAGATAAGTGTTGTATGGCTTCATTAAGTGAGTTTTGGAGTTCCTGCTGTGTATGTTGTTGAGGAATTCTAGTTGAATAGTGTAATGTAGAGTCGTCAGCATATGAGTGAATGGGGCTGGAGGTACAGTTGAGAAGTCGTTAATGAATAGAAGGAAGAAAATTGGAGATAGGGCAGAACCCTGAGGAACACCGGAGTTGATAGGTTGAGGAAGTGAACGGTGGCCGTCCACAACCGCAACTATGGAATGGTCGGAAAGGAAATTAGAGACAAAAGCACAAATGGAGGGATATAAACCGTAGGAGGGTAGTTTGGAAATTAGGGATTTGTGCCAGACACTATCGAAGGCCTTTGATATGTCTAGCGCAACAGAAACCGTCTCACAGAAGTCCAGGATGGAGGATGAAACAGAATTAGTGAGATAAGAAAGATCACCATTAGAGCAGCCCTTAAGGAGGCCATACTGGCAGTCTGAGAGTATGTTATGAGAAAATAAATGCTTAAGAAATTTTGGGGCAAGAATAGCTTCAAAAGCTTTAGAGATGCAAGAAATGACAGCAATTGGACGATAGTTGGAGGGTTGAGAGCGGTCACCCTTCTTAGGGACAGGTTGAATGAGAGCAATCTTCCAGCAAGAAGGAAAGACGTTAGAGGAGAGATAGAGACGAAAGAGTTTGCCTAGGTATGGACACAGCACGGAAGCACAGTTTTTGAGTACATTATGAGGAGAACCGTCCGGTCCATACGCCTTCTTAGTATTAAGCCCAGAGAAGGTGGAAGTGGAAAGTACATCCTTGGAAGAGATTATGATGTTATGTACAATTAGGAGAGGGCGGAATAGCACCGGAATCATCAAAAGTTGGGTTTTTAGCAAAAGTGTTAACGAAGAGTTCAGCTATGTCAGAGAAAGAAATGACGGTGGTGCTGTCAGAGTGGAAAAGAGTAGGGAAAGATGAAGAAAACAAAATTGTTGGAGAGGTTTTTGGCTAGATGCCAGAAGGCTTGGGAAGAGCTAGAGTTTGATAGTTCAGTGCATTTATTATTGATGAAAGAATGTGTGGCGAGACAAAGGACAGATTTGGCTTGATTCCGGGCAGAAACATAGGAAGTATGAGATTCTTGAGTTTGAAGGCGACGGTACCGTTTGAATGCTTCCTCCTTATTGCAGACAGCAGTAGAACAATCGTGAGTAAACCAACAAAAATTTGCATTAGTCTAAGAGACAGAAAATGGAATGTATGCTTACATGTCCGAGAGCATTACCTCGTTAATGCGTTCAGCACTCTCCGAGGGTCCCCGGCCACAGAAGCAAAATTAATTGCATGGGAAATCAAAGAAGTGCTGCCGAAGAACCTCCCAGTCGGCAGCGCTAAAGTGCCACAACTGCCGCCGATTGAGAGGATCGGGTGGCCGTATTGGAGAGATAGGACAGGTGACAGAGATAAGTTTATGGTCGGAGGAGCCCAAAGGAGAGAAAAGATTGACAGTATAAGAAGAAGGGTTAGAAGTTAGAGACAACTCGAGAATGTTGGGCTGGTCTCCGAAGCAATCCGGGATACGGGTTGGTTGCTGAACCAACTGTTCTAGGTCATTTATGATTGAAAAGACATAGGCTTGTTCACATGGTTGGTCAGAAGTATGAGAGGAGAGCCATCGGTGGTGCTGAACGTTGAAATCTCCTAAGATGGAGATTTCTGCGAAGGGAGAGATGGATAGAATGTGTTCCACTTTAGAAGTTAGATAGTCAAAGAATTTTGTTTAGTCAGTAGAATTAGGAGAGAGATAAACAGCGCAGAAATATTTAGTTTGAGAGTGACAAGAAAGCTTTAGTCAGAGAGTTGAGAATTCAGAAGAGTCAAAGTTGGGAACACGAGAGAAAGCAAGATTGTTCCGCACATATACTCAACATACACCTTTGGCTTGAAACTGAGGATAGAGATAGTGGGAGGATACAGAGAAGGATTTGCTGTAGGTAGTACAGGACACCTGAGTTTCGGTGAGAAAGAGAATTGCATGTAAATATTAAATAAGATATAGATAAACAGATAGATATACTTCTATTACTAAAGAAAAGTAGAAGTAGGTAGATTCAGATATACCCAGCAGATAGATATGCAAAAGAGATGAATATACGAACCCCATCATTCTGGTGCCCTCCTGCTATAATCTTAAGGGGCTTCTCTCCTCCCATCACAAAGGAAGTAAATTGGATGGGGTATATTCCGATCTCCAAGGTCACACCTCCTCCAGTCTTGTTGCTTCTGTGGAGAGACACGCGGGTAAATAAATATAAGCTGATCCGACCACCTGTGGGTTATTAAGAGCTGGTGTTTATTCAATTATTATGGACGATTTTGCTTGATTTTTGTGATTTACGAGCAATGTATTTTAGTTTGTCCCCTAAGCTAGCAAAAACGCCTTCCCAGACTTCCTTTAAACTAAGAAAAGCTATCTGATTACTATATTACTGGCTGTTGTCTGTCGGTAAGCACTGCCTGAAGATTTTGGTAATAATGCTGCCACCACCGTTATCTCGGAGACTATGCCTTAAATTTAGAGGCATGGTGATAATGGACTTTTAGAGAGATGACCAGGTTTATTGATGGAGTAAGTTGTTGGGCAGGAATACAGGAATGAATAGTTACATAACTCACTTGTAGAGCTGGTTAAGTGTTTTGTAAAAAGAGAAGCTTGATTGTAGCTTAACCCATATACGACCGTCCTCAATAGAAATTTTTGTGTTGCACTGCGACTGTCCTCATTAGATCCAGAGCATAAAAAAAAAAAAAAAAAAAAATTATTGGCACTCAAAACAAATACATTTGTGATTAGGTGAGATAATTCCTCTCCATTATTTTCTACCACTCTTACATATGTGGCCCAACCCCCTACTTCCCCTCCTCAATTATCAGGAATTTTTCCTCTTATTCCCCCTTCTATCGGGTAATTTTCGGTGCAAATTTCCCTTACGTGAGGCAGCTAGAGATCCTTGCAACAAAGAGAATTCTACTTAGATCTGTAACTGTCGCTCTAGAGCTCGGAGGGGAAGGATATTCGCCTCAACGCCTCTTACCTCATGATACGACCGAGCGACAATAATACGTCTTTTTCACACCTAAATGCCATTTCCACTTCTTTTATTGCTCTTAAATGTTCATATGTTCATATTAAAAGCAAAATAGACGCACATGGATAAGTAATAACAATATATATGGAAATAGGCCTATGACAATATTCGTCAGAATAAAACCAAATACCTTCGCAAATACCCTTTGAACTACCATAGCTTCGCGCTTTACAAGTTAAAGGGATATTTGTTTTTCAGGACCCCCATCTCCCTCATATTTAGTTCCATTAGTTTTAAGATTTTAAGACGTTCTTTTCATTAGTTTGGCGATGTTAATACCTTTTTTTTGCCATTTAGGTGTCTATTTGTTTTCCTGGAGAGCAATAGCGAGACTGTAATTTAGGGTGAACGGTCCATTGGGCGGGTCATTTTTCTACCGAAAGGTGTCCAATTTTATTTTAATGAGGGGTCTTGTGGGTATGTTTTGTAGCTAAATAGAGGTTTTGGGAGGATACTAAAGAAAATAATATAAAGATAAATAAATTAACTAATGTGGAAAGGACCCTTCTGTGTGTGGTGGAGACCTAATAGTCTATCGAAGCTGGTAAAATGCATGTGTTGCCATAAATCTTCGTAAAGTATAGGCCTACACATGATCCGTGCATGATGGAGCGTCAATGTGAGTGTTAGGGTTTCTGGGTTCTGGTAGTGTACTGCGAGTGTAAAGGCTTTCTGTGTTGATTTTAAGACAGGATGCGACCCAGACATAAACAACCCTCTTGGGTACAGATCCCCATTTTAAGCATGTTGTACAATCATGACTGACCCCTGATGCACACTCATCTAAGTGCCCTGGATCTCCTCCTTCTACTCAATCTATCAATGTTTGTAACATTCGCAGCCTTTCCTCTAACTTCTTCTCTGTAGAACACCATCTCTCTTCTACCAAACCTGACTTACTTTTCCTTACCGAAACCCAGTTATCTATGGCAACAGACAGCAAACCCTTTTGTTATTTTTATTACTATCTTCAATTGAAAAGCAAAGGTGGATATTGTGTGTACATACGCAAGAATCTTACTTGCTCTTGAGTTGCCAACTTTGACTCTTCTAAAATCTCAACTCTCTGGCTTAAGCTCTTGTCACTCTCTCACTAAATAACTGTGCTATTTATCTCTCCCCTAATTCTACTGATTATCCAAAACTATTTGACTATCACACTTCTAAAGTGGAACACATTCTATCCATCTCTCTCTTTCTCTGAAATCTCCATCTTAGTAGATTTCAATGTTCACCACCACCAATGGCTCTCCTCTTATTTCACTGACCAACTTGGTGAACAAGACTACATCTTTTCTATTATACATGACCTAGAGCAGTTAGTTTATCACCCCATCCGTACCTCGGACCACACTAGAGATCAGCCCAACATCCATGACTTATTTCTAACTTCTAATCTTCTGCTTACACTGTAAATCTTCTCCCTCTGTTGGGCTCCTCCGATCATATCCATATCTCTGTCACCTGTCCTGTCTCTCCAGTACGGCCTTCTGACCCCCCCCCCCCCCCCAGCCGGCGGTGCTTGTGGCATATTGACGCTGCAGGTTGGGAGGCTTTGCGGCAGTACTTCTTTGATTTCCGATGGAATTATTTTTGCTTCCGTGGCTGGGAATCCTCTGAGAGTGCTGAGTGCATTACAAAGGGAATCCCATCAGGCATGGAATCATACATCCCATTCTCTTTCTCTCCAGCTAACCCACACAAATCTTGGTTTACTCACATTTGTTCTACTGCTGTCAGCAATAAGGAGAAAGCATTCAAATAGTGCCATCACCTTCAAACTCAAGAATCTCGTAGTTTATCATTATGTTTCTGCCCAGAATCAAGCCAAATATATGTTCCTCATATTACCAAACACTTACGCCAACAACACAATCTACACTCAATGAGAGCTCTGTGGGAAAGCCCGATCGTGGCCATGGCCTTTCTCAGGGACTCGGGGCTGTTCGGCCAGGCAGCTTAGGGAACAACAACAACAACAACAACAACCAAACACTCCTTCATCAATAACAAATGTTCTGACCTTTCCAACTCTAGCTCTTCCCAAGGTTGTTGGCATCTAACCAAGAAACTCTCCAATAATTTCACTTCTTCGTTTTTCTTTCCTTTTTTCCATTCTTGAAGGTACCACTTTCACCTCTTCCTCTGACAATGCTGAACTCCTCGCTCAAACTTTAGCTAAAAGCTCCACTTTGGATGATTCCGGTGCTACTCCCCCCTCTCACTTACTTATGCCCAATATCATAAGTTCTTCTAAGAATGTACTGTCTGCTATCTCTGGGTTTATTACTAAGTAGGCGTACAGATTGGATGGTGTTCCTCCTGTTGTACTCAAAAACTGTTCTTAAGTGCTACTCCCTGCCTAGACAAACGCTTTTGTCTCTGTCTCTAACGTCTTACCTTCTTGCTGGAAGAGTGCTCTCATTCAACCTGTCCCACTCTCAACCCTCCAACTATCATCCAATTGCTTTCATTTCTTGCATCTCTAAAGTGTTGTTTAACTTCCCTGAATTTAAAAATGCTTAAGTATTTATCTTACCATAATCTACTTTCAGATCACCAGTATGGTTTCATTAAGGGCCACTCTACTGGTGATCTTCTTCCTTATCTTACTTATTCTTGGTCATCCTCTTTTTCAGGACTTCGGTGATACCTTTTCTATTGCACTAAACATTTTGAAACCCTTCGATTGAGTCTGACACAAATGTGTGGCACATGTGTCCAATCTCCAAACTACCCTCCGTCGGTTTCTATCCATCTATATGTGCCCTTTGTCCCTAATTTCCTTTCTGACCACTCCATCGCTGCAGATGTGGACGGCCATCGCTCACTTCCTCAACCTATCAACTCCAGTGTGCCTCAGGGTTCTGTTCTGTCTCTAGTTATCTTTCTAATATTCATACATGATAGGGCCATGGCACGCCTATCTTCTTATTATCAATTATTTCTAATTGGGACAGAGAAAATCTTGTTACTTTCAATCCCTCCAAGACCCAGTTTCTCCCTCTATCTAACCGTCGCAATCTTTCACAATATTATCCATTACTCTTCAACAATACACAAATCAACTCTTCATCTTCTCTCAATATTCTTGGTGTATCATGTTCATCCGACTTTTCTTGCAAAGATCATATTACCATTCCTGCTATAACAGCTTCCCAGAAGTTACAGTAGGTATGGTCAACTGTCTCTGTGGGTTTTTCACCCCTGCAAAGCTTCTTGCTCTGTATAGAGGCACAGTGCGCCCATGTATCGAGTATTGTTCGCATGTGTGGGGAGGTTCCACCCATACCGCACTTCTCGAAAGAGTAGAGTAAAAAACATTTCGCTTCATCAACTCACTGTCTTCATCTTACTACTTTCCTACAATCTCTTTCTACATGCCTCAATGTTGCATCTATTTCACTCTTTTATCGCACTTGTGGCGAGTGCGAGGCACCTGCCTTTCAACACAGTTTCACTCCTATTCTCTCCTGCTCTCCAACCTAAGAATTAGCAAATTTTCTGTCTTTCTTCTACTCAACCAATGAACTCGGAAACTCTCTCCCTTAACCAATCTTTCCTCCATCTTATGACTTTGACTGCTTTAAATTTTGATTGTCCAGGCATTTTGACCCCAACGTCCCTTGAATTTGGCTCTCTGTCACTTATTTGGCCTCGGGGGAGACACTCATTGCAGGCAACCTTCCTTTTGTCTCATTTATACACATAAAAAAAAAAAAAAAAAATATATATATATATATATATATATATATATACTGTATATATATACCGGTATATATATATATATATATATATATATATATATATATATATATATATATATATAGTGTGTATAATTATATTAACAGTACACTTATGTGTTATATACAATTGTTATAAAGTGCTAGGGATGCTTCTATTTGTTTTGTGAGTGAGTTCAGTCAAGCATATTATTATCACCCACCCAAGCACACTCACTCACATCCTCTCTCATTATGTTCTATCCTTTTCTTCCATTATTCTATATTTTTGGTTCTGCTATCTCTATTCAAATCAAGTCCGGACTACCTCACCCGGATCGTCTTGTCTGTGTGGTCAGTGTATCCATTGTTACGACTGACAGTAGAGGTTTCTAGTCCTTGGACTAACACAGACAATTAAATATTCAGCACCTCCGTAGCCTCAACTCGTAACACAGCCTATCGCAACAGAACAGAGCATATTTGCAACTTCCAGGCTCTCTGGGGACCAAAGGTGCAGACAATCCCCCAACTGGTTCCGTTATACAAACAATGCAAAAACTGGAACCCCTAGGTGTGGTGAAAAGATATCTTGAGCCACAACTATCAACACTCAGTACCGAATATGAATACTGAGGATGATCCTTTCTAAGCTTCACAAAGAAGAGGAAGCTCTGATTTAATCTACGTTAATAAAATTGCGGTAAATACATGCCAACAATGAATGCCAAAATAATTAAGCAAGTATCAAGCATAAACGAATGAATCAAGGATCAAACAAACACCTATCAACCACCACCCACCTAAGATTATCCCAACAATCGTTGAGGCGTCCTAAGCCAACTTCAACTCAACAGGTTTTTATAATTGTGCGAGTGCTCGTGCTAAGCGGAGAAAGAATAACCAGATAGGCAAACGCAGCCTACCTGCGGCGCACTGTAACACAAATATAAAACGCCAAAAGTCTATTTTGTCCAGTCTATCAGTTGGCCTGGACCGAAGTAATCCTCCCTGTAACTGAGAGACTATTGCAGTCCTCCACCCTCTACTTCGAACCAGGCATTCCCAATAGACTAGACCCCTAGCTAAAATAATGCACATAGAATAAAAAATGATCGGTTAGTAATTAACACACGCCACTGCAGGAATAAAATAAATGTTAAAGAGTGCTAATTCTAGTTATTATGCCAGCGAGGAATAATTCTCTTACCGCTCCACCAATACCGAAGTATACTGGCGACCTTAACAAAGCCAAGGGTGCGGCTAAACACAGAAGAGAAGAAACACATTATATGGAAAAACACAGTAGATATGCAGTCACAATAATAGGGACAAACAAACCACACACACCCCTTAGAATCAGTCTGATTTTACGTTAACCCGTCCAATCCCAGCGATGGCTACTAGCTGTCAGTAGATAAGTCACTCCCCAGTCCCAGCAACGGCTAGTAGCCGTCAGTTATGTAATTTCCTTGTTATTGCCTGTATCAGGCTGTACCTGGTACCACGACCATTTGAGCACTGCTCTCGATATGGCAACACTTCTCAGCTTATATAAGACCCTCTGAAGGCTGGGGGAGCCAGTCTTCTCTCATCTCTTGAGGTGGAAGGTTGTTCTATCTTGCCATTTTGGCCACATTGCTTGGGACTGGGGGTGGAACTTTTATTACTGTATCCTACGGTACAGTAGGGGTTAATATGCCAATGAATAAATATATGCCAAGAAAGAAAGAATTAAATAAGCAAAGGCCAATAAAGAGAAAAGCGAGAGATAGATGTTACTCCCTTAATAGTTGGAATTGGACTCATGATACTAGAGCCGGGACCTACCAGGACAGCCAAAAGATGGAGCCACCCTTTCCCAACATGGGTGATGGTTCTTTAACGCGACTCCTACTTAACATAATAATTGTCGGGAATAGTATATGATGACCCCGACAATTTGGAGTACAATTGGGTTATTTGAAGTTAGCAGAGTTTTATAGTAATTACGATTGTAGCTAATATCTTATTTACTGTAGTTGATTATTAATTATTAGCTTGAATTCATAAATGTTTACATCAGCTCTGGATGTACAATGAAACTAGCTCATATCCGAACCGGCAGCCATTTGTAAGCTCACACCTGAGCTCAGTCTCTTACAAACAGCCGTACTTTCAACAACTCCTCCCGGCTTTGACTCCACCTAGAGAACACCAACCACTGCCGCTAGTTATATAAATCTTCAGTCCTACATCTCCAGTACTCAATAAGCTAAGTTCATTTGTGACGCCTACCAGCGTTGGCAGAATCGACTATCGGTAGCCACTAGCGCTCGCCAGGGACATTGAAATGGGCTACAGTTATCAGAGAATATTGTTCTTTCTTTCCTAGCAATCGTATTGTTACAGACAGTCCAGTGGTGGTCTTTATTTTCGTCTGTGACAACGAAAAGTATTTTATTTCATTGATTGAATATAAGATGCATAGTGTGAAGTTAAGGGGAGAGAGAGAGAGCGGGCAGCGTGGGAGTAGTGAGTGTTGCCTCCCTCCTCCTCCCGGAGGAGTTTCTCCCTCCCTCGCGCGGGCTTTTCCACGCCCTTGATTGGCTGGCTGTGTCACGTGACACCTGCTGCCTCGTGACGTCTCGGCCTGTGATTGGCCGACCACCGCATCTTTGTGGGCTCCTGTGGTGCGGGGGTCCACCGGAGCTGCCTTCTACAGAGCAGGCTAGGGACGCACACGACTAACACCCTTTTTACAACTGTCCCCCATATCCCCACCATTCTGATACTGTCTCTCTCACTCTTCTTCTTCTCTTTCATTCCTCTAATCTTTTAACGTCACAGCACTCCTTTTGGGTTCTGTACACGATTTCATATCGGCCCATCATATTGTGTGCGTCGCTCTCAGAGATATTTACATGTATTAGAATAGGCTATTAGGTTTCTTAGTCTATGGAGGTTTGATGACTCTGTGTGTGTCTCCCTCAATGTTCTTAGTTAATGGAGGTTGATGTCTCTTCGTGTGTGTCTCCCTCATTATCAGTAGTGCTCTGCTTGGTTATTTAATGCTAGACTGGGATAAGGTTGCTGTTGTCACCGATGTGTGTATGGTTCGCTTATACCTACACGACTTCGACGGTTTCTGTGGTAGCCTAGGTCGTCCTTTTGGTTGTGCCTTTTGCGAGTGCAGCATCGTTTTGTAAGAGAGCATTAGCCTACTACCTTATAACACAGTGCTGCCTCTTTGCTTGACTTTTGAGGGATCGCCAGGGTAGAGCCAGATACTTGAGATCTGGGTTTACCAAGAGAGCATCCCCGTCATTAACGTAACTTTAACCATACCGCCTTAAGGACAACACTAGGCTATGAGCCTGTCTTGCTCAGCCACAGTTTCCTAACCTTGATATCCCAGCTAGACTTTATTCACTTAGCAGACACTAGTTAGGACATAAGCTCTTTTGATATGTATGCATTATTATTCACAAGCATTTATTAGTCTAGGTTGTTGTTGAGTTGCACAACCATAGTAGACTGTTTCGTTGATAAGGAAGTACTTCTTTTTAGTGTCGAGCATTACTACCGTTGCGCATTTATAGTATTCTCGTATCAGTTAACATTATATGTCCTATCTTTTTGTGTATTCGCTGTACACGTGTGGTGTCCAGCCTCCTGCCTTTATTTATATTATTTTAAGATACGAGCATCTTATGAGCATCAGACATTCTTCAGAAGTTTCCAGGTCTATGCTGTAGGACTATACTTCACTTTCTTTCAGATAAGGAGTGAAGAGTTTATTGTTGTTTAGAGTAACTATATTAAAGCATCTTTTTATTGAATTAAATCTTGCAGTGATTTAATTGATCTTCCTATAGATTCTTGTTTATGCATTTTAACGTAACTTGCATCTTGTGTGTTATCAGGCTATACCAGTGTGGGTTAGCCTGTAGTAGAGTACATTTATGCCCAGTTAAGCATATCCCATTATCGCAGATTAACTCTGGAGGGTATAGGTGTTTTGTTCGCTGGCATATAAGTTCAAGGGTTTGGATCTAGCGTACCGTTGTTGCATAGTGCCCTATTACTAGTCCAATCTTTAAGTGCCCTTGTTTTATTCGTAGCCCCGGTCGTAACACATTATGTATTGATCTTGTATTATGTGAACATTTGTACATGTCATTCGTGTGAACTAAGCTGTGTGAGAGGACAGGAATTCTACCCATAGAATTTATCATATTTCATATTGGTAATTAACTAAATTAAATTATTGTTGGGATTAATTCATGTACCAGTGATTGAACAATTCAATTATATATATATATATATATATATATTCCCCACAATACTACTACTATGACAAGTATAATCATATAGGCTTAAACAACTAAATACAAAATGCTTGGTCAATATACAGGAGACGCAACAATATAGGTAGCAAATTTGTAATGGTAGTTTTGGGTTCCTATCATCATATGCTTCATTTCTATATACTTTTTATCCCCGGGAAAAACAAAAACATATATTTTTTTTTTTTGGGTCATTAACCTAACCAAAAAAACTAACCTAACCTAATCTAATAGTCCCCAAATACATTTAGGTTAGGTTAGGTTAGGTTTTTTGGTTAGGTTAATGACAACAAAAAATCCCAAGAAAAAAATGAAAAATCCTGATTTTTTTTTTTTTTTTTTCCCCGGGGATTAAAAGTATATAGAAATGAAGCATACGATGATAGGAACCCAAAAACACCATTAGAAATGTGCTACCTATATTGTTGCATCTCCTGTATATTGACCAAATGCTTATACAACACATACAATTATATACATACTGTATAAATATACCAAAAAAGTCCATTAATAATAAATGGGTTACATAATTTCGCCAGAGTTTAGAGAATGGGAAAATCAAAGAGACCACGTCATTGAACGAAATAATATGAATTTAAATCAGACTATAATATACGGATAATATAGATCACTGCTTCACCTTCACGCCGTTTTGAAATTACCTGAAGACGGTATGATATATTCACCATGTGAATATATGACCAATGAAACATAGTAATTTATGGACATAAATTAACTAAATTAAACTTACAATGGTGAATCATCGTAACACCATGTAAATCTGTCTCTAACTCTAACTCTCTCTCGCTTTCCCACTAACTCACAAGAGCCTGGCAGCGTTGGCCGGAATGTTCTTGCCAAAGGAGCTAATAACGTGAACCACATCACCGATCTCGCCACTCTTGATACGCCGCTCCAGCTCCAGGTAAGCCGGGAAGAAACGGGACCACACAGCCTACGGAAAATAATTAAAGGGGGGATGGGGTATTTCATTATATATTACTACATATTTTGTCCTAGATAGCTTTTAAAAAAATCAAAATAAATTTGTACATTTTTCGGCGGGTTCCTACTAAAATACAGGCTCGCTTTCGCTTGCCAGAAATAAATCGACAGGTTTTAGTATTAACTAAAAAAATATGACGAAAGGTCTTAAAATTTCCAAACTAATGGGACGCACATCTTAAAATATCATAACTACTGGGGCTAAGCATGAGGGAGAAGGGGGTCCAGAACACAAAAAATCCCTTAATTAGGTGTCACAGGAGCACTTTACTGGTAGATGTATCGGAGCCACAGTTTTAAGAAAGCTCACCTCGCTTTTTTTCTCTTCCCGCCCTCTCTCTTTGGCTTATATCCATTCGGCCCCATTCACAGGGTGCCAAAACAGAAATTATCCAGTTCTGGATAATTTTTCTAAGCTTACAAGGATCAACTTTGCGCGGCGTCCGCGGGGGGTGCGGGGGGCGCAGGCCCCCGCTACATAACTGGGGGTCCGGGGGGCGTAGCCCCTCGGCCGCCAGAGAAATTTTGAGATGTGAAGGTAAATATATGCACAATACATGCTCAAAATTTATTAAAAGGAATGAATAATATTGTAAGTAAAAGGGATGTTATGTATGTTTACTGGTGTTTATTCAGGATACTAGGGGAGCTGGCTGCCTGTACTTCAGTCTCAAAGGGATTCACTTCAGGTCCACTAATATAGGCATTGAAAACAGGTTTTTAAATTATTCTTAGCAGTCCCTGTTTTAGTTTTGTAACTTTTGTCCAATAAAGATTTCATGTATATTTGTTGTTGCATTCCAAGAACTATTACATACTTAATTTATATCCTTTCATATGATACATGAGTTACTATAGGGTACTGGTTAAAATACATACCGGTACCAAGTTTCAAGAATAAACTTTGGTTAGAACATTTGTTTGTCTATTATTTTCCCTGGGCCGAGTAAAATACCTGGGTAGTCTATTCCCATCTCGGGTTAAGTACAATCAGTAGGAACGTAGAAACTTACTTTAATTTTCACAACTTTAAAAGACTCAAGATTCTGCTAGGCTAATTCCGAAAATATTCAATCAAGTCTCCGTTACCCCCATGAAGTCAGGTTATAGTAATGACAAGACATACCAATAATATATGTTAGTTAGCGGGTGTGTGGACTGTGGGGATAGTGGCAGCCCCCACTTTGGACACTAAGACTAAGTAAAGTTAGGTTAGGGTAAGGTAATGCAAATTATCTACTCATAACATGATAAACAATTGAACAATAAACTACTGTACTATATTCCTTGAAGAAATAAAAACAAACAATTGTACATAAGGCTGCGGAAAGATTCTTTAGTGATACCCAAGTCATGGCCGGGATTCCGGGAAATCTATAAATGCACTGTATGCGGTAGGCCTAGCTGCTGGCTGTACACTTATTAAAATGTACCGGTAATCTGGCTAAAAAGTTACCGGTATACAAAATGAGAACATAGAGGCAGGGTGCAGATCCCACTTTGGACACTAAGTTTGGACTTTGGTTAGGGTAAGTTATTGCAAATCTTCCACTCATAATATAAACTACAATAAAATAAGATACCAGTAATACCTACTGTAGCCTATTCTGCCTATAGCCTATACCTTGAAAACAAAAACAAACGGTAAGACTGCGAAAGTATTCTTCAGTGACAGGTCTACCCAAATCATGGCCGGACACTCTATAAATGCACTGTAGGGTGGCAGGCTTAACCTAGGCTAGGCCTATACAGTACAGTACTGTACTGGTACAGTGTACACTCTTTATTAAATTGTGCCGGTACTTTGGCAGAAAATGTTATAAGAACATAGACTAGCAGCAGACGGTGCAGACCTCACTTTGGACACTAAGTTAGGTTAGGTTAGGACTGTCTGTTACGTACCGTTCATAAGATCCTGTGTAGCGGCCCGCGGGAACTGTTTTTCAGATGCCTATTTACTAAGAAACATTGAACAATACCTTTAACCTAGCCTATCCTAACCAAAACCTAACCTAACCTTAAATAACTAGTATAGCCTATTAGTGGAATATTTATGAATGTAAAATGTAAAAAAAAAAATTGTAACATTACCAAATTATTGAGATATAGGCTAGCCTATGTACAGGTTCACCCCCCCCCTACACAGGATTATATCCGTACCGTTTCATAGGCTTCAGCTTATATACCGGTACCGTACCGGGTACCTAAAAAATAATGGTAAGGATGTAGTATTCGGGCGTAGGCTACCGCCTGCCAGGCCATGCCTTGTTTACACTACTTGCATGTTCGCATCTATTTTGACTGTCGTGGGATACAATAATAGGTTGAACGTTGAGGAACTAGGCAGTAGGCTAGATGAGAATTTCAACAAGCCCTGGGGAGGGGCAAGGCGGTGGTGAGGGCTCCTCAATAAATCCTATAGGCGGCCCCTATTATCCCCTATAATCCCACAGCATGACGACAAACTGTTATTGTCATAGGCTATAGCCTAGCCAGGGTGTCGAACGACGCTGTTTTTTTGAGTGATAACACAAATTAACTTTCTGTATAATGATAAACAAAAATTAATCCTAGGCCTAGCCTACGTATTTTTATATTATTATTTTAAAAGTTAGACATCTAAAATAGGCCTAGGCCTAGGCCTACTGTGTTCCAAAACTCAAAGAGTAGCCTAGGCTAGGTTAGCCTAGCATAGCCTTACAAAAAAAAAAAAAAATACAGGAATGTTGGTCTAGGCTAAGTTTAATATACACTTCCCAGGTCATTTTAACAGTTCTATTGCTTCTATATATCATATAATACACCATAGAGTAAGTTTTTAATAACTAGAAAAAAAGGTCATCTTCTAAATAATTACCATAACTGAGGACCTTCGCCGCTCCCGGGTTAAGAGTGGGCTCTGAGTCTTAGCCTACCAGAACCAGATTCCCAGCTGCCTAGCTAACCTTATTTTTTACTGTCTTTAACCTCAAATCTTCCTTGATCTTCATTAGCCTATCAATACATTATACCGTACATAGCCCCACTAGTGGGGGCAGTCCTAAGGTTGTTGGATAATGGGTTATCCTAAGCCTAATATGCCTAGCCTCAGCCTAGGTTCCTCATTTCTGCTTCAAATCATCATTATCATCATAGGCCTAGGCTAATACAAGTAGGCCTATACAACACTAGGCCTAGGCTTATCTGAAAAAATAATATGCTTGGCTACTTACAAAATCGCTGTTTGGTGCTTGCTAGAAGTCAGGTTTATCCAAAGTATCACCTTGAACTTATACCTTATATATAATGAGTTCCCCAAGATTAATATGCACATTTTAGAATGTGTAGGGCACTCGCAATTCACATGAAGTCAATGTTATATTCCAGCCCCTTAATTCACTCTATTTTCCACAAATATATCGGTAAATAACAGCTAAACACATTTCCAAGTGTTCCACAGTTGATTGGCGGCAAGCTAATTTGACGTCATCATTGGATTATTCTCGGAAACACCACAATGGAAAACATAGCTGATATTGGTTCGTTGTTTTCCATTAATCCAACCACATATATACCCCTGAAAAAACAATAATTCATCATAAAATCGTACTAATTTATAGCTTACCTTATGCCTCAAGGTCTTGCGCTCTTTGTCAAACACATAAAATTGATATTCATTCACTATTTTTGAGAAATTAGAGACCCCATAAAATTAATACATACGAACAAATATCGTGTATTTTGGCGGGGGGTTAACTGGGATCATTTTTCATCAGAAAACTAACATTCAAACTTAAATTAATATTTTACATTATTCATTTCAGTGAAATTCAGTCAATATATTAAACGCATGGAGTAGTTTAGTTAATATATACATAGTTTTAGATAAATACGGTAATACCTATTATTATCCTTTAATCTACATATTATTGAGCATTCGAGTGCCAATAAAATTACGGTAGTTGTGTTCGTCTTGACTCGGCCTTCGGCGCAATATAACATCGGAGTGTAGGGGTACATTGGTTGTTTGTTTGTTTGTTTGTTTTAGCGGACTCTCCCATCCAGGAGTTCGTTCTATGAACGATGGCGGTTTCCTTATTGTAATTTATATTTGTTATATTGGTGCTAAAGCTAGTCACCTCATCCGAACCGAACAAGTTGTGTTTTCACAGTGTAAACAAATAGCTCACATAACTCGAGCTCTGGATTTATCCGTTTATATTTACATTAGTAGCTGCATTTGGACTTCAATACAGGTGATATATAATAGTTCTAAGATCATAGCCAATGTAGAGTACAGTGTAGAGCAAAGCAACTATCGTTTGACGAGTTTAATGTAGAAATAGAATGGCAGGTTTAGCGGGGCTCCCGGCCGCCCCGGGACAGTCACAGGCTCACAGCCAATTTCAGTATCAATATTTTTTCAGATGTTAGGTTCGGGATCACAAATAAAATGGGCGAATTTTGGCACACTGGCGAGCGGTAGCGAGCCAGCATAGGCCTATATATATTTTTGTTTTGACAGCAAGCTAAATTTGTACATTTTTCAATAGAAAATGTCTCCGGCGAAGCTGGATTTCGACATACAATGGGAAGAAATCGACACCTGGATGATGATAAACGTCTTAAGGTGACCACCTCCAGTTAGACAAACTACATCAAAAACTTATCTGATATTCATGAAATTTTTACACAATGTTTAGGGTATCTAGAAACCTATTTGTGCCAAAAATCAAGGATATTCGACAATATATTAAGTTTTTAATTAATATTTAAAAAATAAAAAATAAAAAAATAATAAAAAAATAAATATTAATATTTGTTTAATTAGTTTGTCATTTTATAGAGAATGGACCTCTTTCAAATTTCTACTAACAAAATTTAGAATTTCTCTTCGCTTTGGAAGATATCACCTTCCAATTTTTTTTTTTACGTTTTTTTTTAAATTCATACCCTAGGCTAGGCCTATATATAAAAATAAATGTTTTAACCTTTCATTGCAGATATCAAACTTTAGTCTGTAGAAATTATTCATATTAGCCTATTATGAGGATTTCAGTGCTTTTGGAAATATCCAATTTGATTGAAAAATGTACCAGTAATTTTCAAAAGTATGCATACTTTTTATCGAAAATATAGATTTGAGAAATCGCACGTTAAAGTTCAAGATGCTTTTTCTCACACTACAAATCCTCCCACATAAATTGTTATTCAAGATAAACTATGCTTATTATCATTTTAAAGAAATAAGAATGTTTAACATTGGTTGAAAAATAAAATAGTTGTTGTCATCTGTCCCCTACTAACTTCCTAATCCTGCCACGGACATTAGTTCCAGGGCAGTAGTTCCCTTTCCAATGTTCTCTTACCCACTGTAAACCACTGTTTGGACACTTGATCCTCAGTATTTTGGAGGACTAGCAGCCTAGAAGGGTCACTAGACCTGTTGTTGCTTGATTTCCTTTGTACTCCTTTGTACTCCACTATCAAATTAGTGTCAAGTAGGCTTGGGAGTAAAGGTACACTTGCTTGAACAAACAGGGCAAGCCATTTGCTTAGCAATTTCTTCCAAAACACTTCCTCTAACCACATATTCGATAATATTTAAGGACAGTAGCCTAGTGCGACGTTATGAGAAACAATTTATTAGGGAAAATAGGCACCAATAGATTCGTCATATTTTTCTCAATATAGTCCACATGGAGGATTTTCATTATAAACAAATTGAAAAATACCCACTTCACAGACAAATACACCAACAATCTAAGTCAAAGCGGGGGTGTGGGGGCGGCAGCCCCCACCTATAATACTAGGTTAGGTTAGGTAAGGTTGTTAGGTTAGGCTAATGTCCTTTCAAAGGGGTATAGGCTAGTAAACACTAGGATTACCTATACCCGGCCAGAGGTAAGAAGAAGAAGAAGAAGAGTCCTGCAGTAGTCTCCTTGAATGTTACCACATATTCATCATTATTCTTCAGTTGGTTTAGTTATTTTACCTTCAAGGAGGCGTTTTCTTTTAGAAACTGGGCTGTAAACAGTGGTGGTGGTGGTGGTGGGGGGGGGGCGGGCGGGTGTGGGTGTGTGTGGTGGTAAAGAAACACGGTTATGCTTATTCCCCTTTCTTACAGCTAACATCATACTTGCTCTACGCTTTGAGTCCTTACTTTTGCGTGGCATGATGATATATGGGTGAAAGAACACAAGAAAACACTTGTAATGTAAATACAATCCCGGAAATATTAGCGTGATGTAACTCCGTCACGAGACAACTGTTGACTGACGCTGTGAGAGGACAGGGGAGGCCCAGGAATGTTGGGGATGTCAGTTTTCCCATATAAAGCTTGTCTGTGCTAATTAACTACCGATTTATCGAAACACTGTATACTTGACTATGTATAGAAAGAAATCCAGGATCCTTTAGTGATAGTTTGTCACAGTATTGAGATCTATAGTGCGTGTATCTATGTTCAGTTGTAGGCGTGGCACCACCGCGCACACCCTACATCACACCATCACCACCTCCACCTCCTCCTTAGGCTCCTTGTCCTCTCCTTGTCCTGCCACTGGCCCAACATATCGTACCGAAATCCAAGCAGTAAACTTGTAATAAGCGATAAAACCAAGATAATAGATAAACAAAACATTCTCACGCGAGCCACGTGTTGACAGTAGTGGCATTTAATAATTTAAAAGCGCGCTTGGGACCTTTAAACGGCCCATATT
Source organism: Paralithodes platypus (assembly GCA_032716605.1). Classification (NCBI taxonomy): domain Eukaryota; kingdom Metazoa; phylum Arthropoda; class Malacostraca; order Decapoda; family Lithodidae; genus Paralithodes; species Paralithodes platypus. Next base: position 6,845,900 of record CM064493.1, on the reverse strand, counting down.
TTAAAATGTTCATGTGCATGGTAATGCCGGATCATCAAACAATCTCTATTATGGTTCCCTAAACTTGTGTTTTTTTTTAATTTTCATCTCCTAACTCGAGGTGGTCACCTTAAAACAGTTGGCTTAATGGGGCCGAATGGATACAAGCCAGGGAAAGAGAGAAAAGGAGAGAAAGATAAAAAAACAAAAACAGACGACCCCCCTTAAAAAAAAGCGAAAATCGAGTCTGTTATCTGACGATTTTCCCGTTCATTATGACCGTATTATGTAACTTAGAGCTCCAAATCGTGTACAGCCCTATTCAATATCAGAATAGAGAACAACATTCAATCAATATGGTATGATAACTTGTAGCAGATTCAAAACTCCGATACATGTAGCCGATAAACTTGGTCGTGTGATGCAGACTTCAAATTGAGAAAATATAGTGGACTGGAATATAGTCTATCCATTATGATTAAGGCAGCAATCTTGAAAACTATCATCCATATAACAAAAAGACTAGAGTAATTTATATAATATGAATATAATTTGTGAATGGTCAGCCAGGGAACAGGTGTGAAAGATTAATGTTAAGAACGGGGTGTTCCTTAACCCGGCAAGCGCGATAGGCCTTACGGAAGGCTTCCTATAGGGAACGTGATGGGCCTCACGGAAGCAAGACCATAAAAAAAAACTTCCAAAAAAAAAAAGGGCCTATCAAAACAAAGGAATTTGTCTCTAGGTGAGATAATTCCCCTCCAGTACTCATCCATGTAAGTCTCACCCACCCCCCTCCCCTCCTTCCCCACCTAATTCCCCCCTCCCTCCCCTCCTCAATTATCACCTATTTTTCCTCTTATTATCATCATTTATCGGTTATTTTTCTCTCCCGCGATAATGTAGCACAAGTGGGTTGCAGAAAAGATCGTTATGTAACACCCAGACACCGGCCCACACCGCCCCGCTCGTCTCAGTTACCTCACAGACAGCGAGAGGGGAGGGTTGCCTGTGGCTCTCTCTCGCCTGAGATTATGACCGGGTGGCCAATATCTTCGTTTTTCACCACCCAAATGCTTTTCCCACTTATTTTAGCACTCTTGAAGGTTCATATATACATCATATATGTAAAATAAAAGCATACCAAAAACAAATAATGCTCTATATTGTAACTATAACGAATTCTGTCAGAATCCAAGGCTAGAAATGCACAAATAACTACCCTAGCCCCTAGGTCTATTTCGCGCTTGTCAGGTTAATTATGTATATGTTCAGGAGCTAATGTCTAGCGACGCCGGTCCTAGTGATATTGGCCCCATTCATTGCTCTTTCCTCTCACTAAAACATTAGGCTGTCCATACTGCAGTTGGATCTAAGCACATGATTAGCTTGATATACAAAATTCGAAAATGGATATTAATCGTGATCGTGTACATAGCCTTCAACTGTGTTGGTGGTGTAATGATTTAAGATAATATGTTCTGGGTGTGGTGTCCCGAGTTCGAATCCCGGGAGGACCATATGCTGTCATTAATTTAGTCAAGTGCATTGGGGTTTGTAATGTAGGATTAATGTTAAGAACGGGGTGTTCCTTAAATCCTTTTTGAGTTACGGAGGATAGAGGTCAAGATTTTTGGCCTACTTATAATCAATATTCTATAATGATTTACACACTGAAAATATTATTATTTATCCTACGGCACTACTATATTAACACTAAAACAACCTGTAATACTACAATAAATAATATTGATAAATATGTGTTATGCCCTGTTTTTCTACAGGATTAACTTGGGTAATGTGAGTTCTAACTGACTGGGTATAGAAGGCTGCATGCACAAAACAAGGTATGAGGAATAGAGAACACAAAATAAACACACGGTAACAAGACACACGATCACGTTTATTGATGTACACACTTCTGTAGTTTTCTTGATGATGATTAATATGAAGCATAAGAAGGTATGAATACGCGTACAAGACAAATGATAGAATTGAACAACTAGCATTAAGTGGATCTGGATGGAGCCTAGTCTCCCACTTCCAACGTTCAGGTATTAATCTTCTGATCACTGGCTTTATTCACAAGTTGATATACTGGAGACCATAAATGTTACTTATAGATTCATATTCACTATTGGATTTATCACTGGTAGCTCTGATGCACAAGTAGTAGTTCACAGACTAGATTAGACACGCGTATTTTAGAGTACGGGAATTCTAGTAACCTCAGGGGGTACTGATCTAAGTTTTATATTCTTGTATCAGAAATACATAGAACGCAAATCAGTGGGCAAACATTCAGATATCACTAGGGTTTCACTTCTATGTAATAATATCTGGATATATGGGTAATTACGAGAGTTAATATCGCCTGTTAATTAATAAACACGGATACGCTTAGCACTTCCTAATGGAATGGTTATATATGAATTATACTGGGGCAAAGATATAGCCACTTCATAGAAATATTAATAAGTGAGTCTCTAAATAGCACTGTAACACTGTAGTACTGATAGAGTGAATCTGGGGTAGTATTTGATGGGTCTGGTCCTGGTTATCTTGCGTCCGTGATGTTGGGGGCTAACGACTGGTTCCGCGGCCGTCCAGATGGTCCATATGTAGGAAGTTCTCAAGATGGATCTCTTGGCGATCGTTGCTGGCTACACTATTATATACCCACTGGTTTCTAGATCTGAATCACAGATATTAGGATATTCCTGTCAATCTGGATAGGAATTAACGCCAAGCGCATCTCACGTCGATCGCTCAGCTTCCCGGCCTGTATGAAGGTTATAAGGTGCACATAGATTTCTTGTACGTGGACAGATCCTTCTATCTAAATATGCCACGGAGTCTGCCGGCTCTGGAACTCAATTCTCAGCAACAAACAATGATGGAGGTCGAGGTCAACTCTGGTGACCAACCACTGGTTGGTGTCTATCTTTCAACTGATTTTATTGGGGGCTGGAGCTTGGTTTATAGGTTCGGTTTTGGACCCTGCAGGCAATAGGGATCTCGAGTTTAAATGGACTTATTTGAGCTCTCAATGGATATGGGAACTAGGTAAGGTGGTGATTACTGTTGTGGCACATGGCTGTATGGAGCCTTCATAATGTGATATAACTGAGCCTTAGTAAGAGATACTATTTTGGCTATACTGGAAGTATTTAGGGGAGAGAGACTGGATCTACTTTGCGAGGCGGTTTGGGACATCTTTGATAGGAGCGTCTCTCTTAGATTGCTCAGTCTTCATTCTATGGTATAGCTGAGGTGCTAATTTGGTTATCGGAGTATGCAAGAAAGGTTAATGGGTTATTGTGGGTTAATAGAGGTTAGTAAAGGTGTTAGTCATACATGGTTAGTTCATTGATAGGAAGAATTCCTGTGCTACCTGGCAATGACCGGAAGTCAAAACAGGGGTCAGGTATACCTCCGCAGGGGTAGGGGTCTCCCTCCTCGGGTGGGTGAGAGGGGTAGGTGCGCGTCCTCTCTCTGTGATGGTCGTCCGGGCGGCTGTGGCTGGGGGCTTGCCATATTACAAGTGTTTGTAATAACCCTCTGTTTATGAGACAGATGTGGGTGTTCATAATACCAAAACCGAAGGTGTCTTGACCAGCTGGTTTAATTGGTTGGGTTGTTAATTGCATGGTTTGTTGGATGTGGTGGAGACTGGGTTGCTAACTCTGCCCCATTTATCTGGAAGTATGGCAATAGAAGTTAGTCACTGGCGAGGCGGCTAGCCTCGCACTGACGATCATTTGGTACAGGGTTAAAGGGTTGTGAGGGAATAGATGGCATGCAAAGGGTTAGTAAAGTTCTAAAGGTGTTCCTTCCTACTGGGGGAAGGTAGGCTGGATAGGAGTATATATACAAAAGGTTTGAGAATGTTAGTAACGGAAAAGTTAAGGATATTCAGGGGGTATGGTGGAGAGGCTAGGTTAGGAGGGAGTGGAGGAGCGTGGGGGTTAACGAGAGGGAGAGGGTTAAGGGGGGCTACGTGGAAGTTTGACCCTAAGGTCACTGGGCGTAGGGGTGGCATTAGGCTACAGTTGGTATCTTAGACTGGGGGTTACCGACAGGGAAGATAGGGTAATCAAACGCTACCGGGGGATGAGCAATAGGTGGTGGTATATGAGTCTGGAAATTATAGAATCATGTGGACTGTGGGGAAGATGAGGTTAGCTGTAGGTGTGTGCTTGACTGTGGATAAAAGTAGAGAAAAAACATAGTGTACTATTACTCGTCAATACGAGGGGTTATGGACACTATTAGTCGACACGATTTCTTGCTGATCTAGTTGTCCCTGGGAACTGCGTTTTCTATGAAATATATATACCAAAGAAAGCGGCAGTTCGTAGGGGTAGCTTCGTTATTGTTTCGTGGTAGATATGCGTCAAGACAATGGTAAAAAAGGGTTATCTATACAATCTCTGGTTGGGGTAAGAATTAGAGTTACGGCATGGTTGCTAACATCTTCAGTCAATATCTCTGTCTAGGTCTTACAGGAATAATGGTTATATATACAATGGTGTACCCATGGGTATCATAGTTTCTTATCAATTATGACATGGAGGTTAACATATTACTTCTCGGATGGAAGAACATACATAGATTTATGGGGGCGGTTGGTCTTCAGAAACTTAGTCTGGCAAGACAAGGTATTTTAGGGGGTTAACATATTACTTCTCGGATGGAAGAACATACATAGATTTATGGGGGCGGTTGGTCTTCAGAAACTTAGTCTGGCAAGACAGGGGTTAACATATTACTTCTCGGATGGAAGAACATACATAGATTTATGGGGGCGGTTGGTCTTCAGAAACTTAGTCTGTCAAGACAAGGTGTAGGACACGAGGGGTAGTGGATACGCGAGGTGGGGGAAGGGTCAGCGGTTAAAAGCGATAGGCAGGTGTGGTTTGGAGCTGCTTAGCCCTGTGGGCTTCTGCCTGTCTGAACTGGTTGGCTTGGTCACCTGGTCCTTCGGGCTTCTTGTTCTGGGGCATTTTACTTCCCTCTCCTTCGTTGTAGGCTCGTCCTCGAGCCTCAAGGGTGAAGTAAAGAGAAGTATAGTCATGGTGGGTCATTTGGAGGGTGTGTAGAAGGTCCCAACAGGCAAGAGAGCGAGGGTCAGGTTTCTTGTGCAGGTCTATGTAGACCTGTAGGACTGTGTCTTCGGTGTTGTGGAGGGCGGCTGCCCGGGCTTGATGTGGCCGTTGTAGACGGGCTGAGCGTCCTGTTGACGTTTTTAATTTAATATGTCTTATGAACGGTGTGTATTCGTCCTCAGTGGGGGTAGGGACGGGAGCGACGAATGGTGTGGATGTGTTCATGGTGGAGGTCAGGTATTCAGTGAGGTGTGTGGGACTGACAAGAGGCCTCTTCAGTGTGGTGAAGGGGTTAAGAACTGAAGGGGAGGGACTAACGCGTGAAGGCGGAGCTGGGGGTGAAGGGGGGATATGAGTCTGGAGTTTTTGGGGTTGTCTTGGGTGGTGTTGCAGGCTGGGAAAATATAGGGAGGCAATGTGCAATATTGGTTTAGGTAAGGTGCGTGATGGAGGTGTGTGAGAAAGAGGGGGTGTGTGTGTTGTGTGGCTTGGGCTGTTAGTGGAAGAAAGGGGTTTTGTTTTTACATAACTGTCTTCAAATCTGATGGGTCTGTTGATGATTCTACCTTTGGAGGTTCTGGTGGGAAGGTAGATTTTTGTAGTGGGACTTGAGTCGCTCGACGATGTTTTATATTGAGTGGAAGAACACTTTACAGGTGGAGGGCATTTAGTGGGGGTGATGTAGGGGGTTATGCGAGAGGTAGATGCGTGTGGAGGTTTTTGTCGAGTGAGGGTGGTAGGAGGAATGGGAGAGGATTGATGGGGTTCTCGGAGGGGCGACTTTGTGGGGGGATTTAAGTGGGGGTGTGGAGGTCGGGTACGTCATATTGGAGGGGCTTTGGTTGGGAGTTACTTGTGTGGTAGGTGTGGTGGGTTGGGGGGGAGGTTGGTTGGGGGTTTTATGAGATGATGAGGTTGGTTGATGCGTGGGTGGGGTCGCAGGGATAGTGGAGGGGAAATGGGTGGATGCGGGGGGGGAGGGGGGGGGGGGCTAGACGAGTGGGTAGTGAGGGGAGGTTTAATTTGGAGGGTTGGGGGTAGGAAATTGTGTTGGGTGCGTTCTTTGGTGGGGTTGGTGATTTGATGGTGGTGGAAATAGGTGGTTTTGTGGGAGTTTGGTGGGGGGGCAGATCTAGAAGGTCATTCGGGGTGATGAGGTGGGGGTTGAGAGGGGATGAGGTTGAAGGGGAAGGTATTTGCTCTCGTGGGAGGGTGGGGGTGGTTATTTTTGGAATATAGTTAGAGGGGTGATGGTGTTTGCTTGTGATTATTCGTCTTCTTTCCCTTTGTGGAGGAGAATTCGACGAAGAAGAAGAGAAGAGGAGGAGGAGGATAGTGGTCTGGCAGCTCTACGGAACTTTGTTATCAGGGTGTGTTTTCTGGAGGGTTTAAAGGATTTCAGTCGTGGGCGTAAGTTGTAGCGTGAGGTGATTGGGGTAGGTTGTGTGGTGCGGTTGGGTGTGTACTTGGTTTTAGGTGGGGTGGTGGTTTTCTTACTGTGGTGCCTGGTGGAGGTACTTCAGGGCTAGACGGGAGGGTTTCTGTTGTGGGTGGAGGTTTTCGTACTTTGATATTTTGGGGAGGTACTTGACTATGAGAAGTGAAGGAATTGGTCATGGTGGAGGAAGGTGTGATAGTGGGGGCTTGGGGTTTGTGGAGGTTAGTTTGGGGGGTATGTTGAGGAATGATCGGCAGGTTCTGTGCTGGAGGGTTTAGGCCTTTAGGGGTTTGTAGGGGAATATTCATAGCCTGAGTGGGAGGGGTAGTAGGGGTGTTTAATTGAGGGTCGGACGTGTGGGGTGGGGTAATGTCTTGTGGTTTTAGAGGTTTAAAAGCTCGGACGAATCTAGTTCTGAACGTGCGAGTCACGCCGTGATAATCAATGGTGACTTGATAGGCATTTGGGACTTTGATGATGGTGTAGGGGCCGACATAGCAAGGGCCTAATTTGTTGGTGACAGGGAGGTTGGCTACCATTACGGTGTCATGGATGGCAAAAGGGTTTTTATCATCGGGGTTATTAGCTTTGGTGTCTTGACAGGTTTGGGCGGTATGGAGGGTATTTTGCAGATGTTGCAATGGATCAATTGTGGAGGTGTTGGAGGGGAGGTGAGCGTGATGGTGGAACGGCAGTAACAGGGGGGGTACGCCATAAACACGTTCATGAGGGGAAATACCGTCTTCTCGGGGACAGGTGTTCATGCTCCATTGTATCATTTTTATCTGTGATGGCCAGTCTGAGGTGTTAAGAGCAATCATTTTGGTACGTAACTGGTTGTTGATGGTGCGATGGCTGCGTTCGCATATAGCATTTCCTTGAGGCCAGTACGGGGATGAGTGTTTGATCTTAATACCGCAGTGTTGGGTGAACTGGTGCCAAACGTGTCCACTAAATTCGGGGGCATTGTCGGATAGAAGAGCAAGGGGAAGGCCGAATATAGGGAACACTTCTGTGGCAAGCAGTGTGGCGATGGTGGTGGCTGTGTGGTCTTTAACTGGGCAGGCTATTAACATTTTTGAATATACGTCAACAAATGTTATGCCCTGTTTTTCTACAGGTTTAACTTGGGTAATGTGAGTTCTAAATTGACTGGGTATATAAGGCTGCATGCACAATACAAGATATGAGGAATAGAGAACACAAAGAAACACATGGTAGCAAGTTACATGATCACGTTTATTGTTATACCACTGCAGAATACTTGTGTAAGACAATATAATAGAATTGAACAACACTAGCATAAGTGGATCTGGATGGAGCCTAGTCTCCCACTTCCAACGTTCAGGTATTAATCTTCTGATCACTGGCTTTGATTTCACAGGTTTATATACCGAAGACCATCAATGTTACTTATAGATTCATATTCACTGTTAGATTTATTACTGGTAGCTCTGGTGCACAAGTAGTTCACAGACTAGATTAGACACACGTATTTTTAGAGCACGGGAATTCTAGTTACCTCAGGGGGTACTGATCTAAGTTTTATATCCTTGTTTCAGAAATACATAGAACGCAAATCAGTGGGCGAACGTTAGATATCACTATTTCTAATCTCTGAATAAGGTAATTACGAGAGTCAAGGTCGCCTGTTAATTAAAGAGCACTGATCGCTTAGTACGTCCCAAATGGAATGGTTAAGTATGAATTACACTGGGCCAGGTCTTAGCCACTTCGTAGAAATATTAATTAGTGAATCTAAAACAGCACAGTAATATGTAGTACTGCTCAAGGGAATCTTGGGTAGTATCTGATGGGTCTGGTCCTGGTTATCTTGCGTCCATGATGTTGGGGGCTAACGACTGGTTCCGCGGCCGTCCAGGGGGGCCATATGTGTGAAGTTCTTCAATACGTGGGCAGGTCCTTCTATCCAAATCTGCCACGGAGTCTGCCGGTTCTGGGATCTCACTCCGGAACAACACAAGGGCAGAGCTAGAAATTAACTGCAGGGTAGTGACCCCTGGTTGGTGTCTAGCTTTCAACTGATTTGACTGGGGGCGGGAGTTAGATTTATAGGCTCGGTTCTGGACCCTGTAGACAGTAGGGATCTCGAGTCTTATGGACTTAATTGAGCTCTCAATAGATATGGGGACTAGGTAAGATGATATTTACAGTTGTGGCACAGGGCGATAGGAAGCCTTTATATTTTCATATAACTGAGCCTTAGTAAGAGGTACTATTTTGGCTATACTGGACGTATTTAGGGGAGAGAGACTGGATCTACTTTGCGAGGAGGATGGGGACAGCTGTGATAGGAGCGTCTCTCTAGATTGTTCAATCTTCATTCTATGGTATAGCTGAGGTGCTAATTTAGTGATCAGAGCATGCAAGAAAGGTAAATGGTTTATTGTGAGTTAATAGAGGTTAGTAAAGGTGTTAGTCATTTATGGTTAGTTCATCGATAGGAAGAATTCCTGTGCTACCTGGCAATGACTCGAAAGTCAAAACAGGGGCCAGGTATACCTCCGCGGGGGTGGGGGTCTCCCTCCTCGGGTGGGCAAAAAGGGGGAGCTGGGCGCCCTCTCTGATATAGTCGTCCGGCGGCTGTGGCTAGGGTCTTGCCATATCACCAGTGTTTGTAATAACCCTCTGTGTATGAGACAGATGTGAGTGTCTTTAATACCAAAACCGAAGGTGCCTTAGCTAGCTGGTTTTACTCGGCTGGTTGTTAATTGTAGGGTTTGCTGGATATGGTGGAGACTTGGTTGCTAACTCTGCCACATTTATCTGGAAGTATGACAATAGAAGTTAGTTACTGGCGGGGCGGCTAGCCTCGCACCGACGACCATTGGGTGCAGGGTTGTGAATGTGTTGTAAGAGAATAGATGGCATGCAAGGGGCTAGTAAAGTTCTAATGTTGTTCTGGCCTACTAAGTGAAGGTAGGCTGGATAGGAGTATATATATAAAAGGTTGGAGAGCGTTAGTAACGGACAATTCAAGGATCTTCAAGAGGTATGAGAGAGAGGCTAGGTCGGACAAGAGTCGAGAAGCGCGGGTGTCTTAATGAGAGGGGGGGGGGAGTTCAAGGGCTACAGGGAAATTTTGCCCCTAAGGTCCCTGGGCGTGGGGGTGGCATTAGGCTACAATTTATATGGAAGTTTGAAAAGGCAGTAGAATACGTTAGCCAAATGCTACCGGGGAATGCAACTATGGGGTGGTATATGAGTCTGGAAAAGATAGAGTTATGTGATCAGTCAGAGGGTTATGGATACTATTAGTTGGCCCTGGGAACTGCGTTTTCTATTAAATATAAAATACCAACCACAGTGGCAGTTCGTAGGGGTACTTAGCTATTGTTTCGGGGTACTTATGACAGATACTGATAACCAGGTTATCTTATATAATCTCTGGTTGGGGTAAGAGGTGTAAGACACGAAGTAAATTGGCGTAGTGTGGACTGTGGATACGAAGGAGGCAAGGGGAAGACGTATGACAATTGTGGAAAGTAAATGGAAAAAGGTGAACACAATGGCGGATAAAAATACTTAACCTAAGGGTTGCATACATAGATTTATGGGGCGATGGGTCTTCAGAAGCTTAGTCTGGCAAGACAAGATGTAGGGAATGTTAATATTAATACTTAGTTACTAGAGGAGCAATGCAAGGGGCGACTGAGCACGGGTTACATATATCTATACTCGTCATGGAAAATGATATAAGAGATCTAGGGACAGCGTGGGTGCTTTAACTTCTAAGATATATAACATCTACTTCTCGGATGCAAGAACATACATAGATATAATTATGGCTGTCTGATGTGTTGGCATTGGCTCAACGTCGGGACAGGCATGGGTGTTTTTAATATGAATGTATATTCCTGTTCATCATCTTTGTAGTTAGGAGTGTAGGACACGAGGGGGTTAGTGTACGTAAGGTGTGGAAAATGGTCAGTTTTAGAAAAGGTAAATGGGTGTGTCCTGGAGCTGTTTAGCCCTGCGGGCTTGGGCCTGGCTGAAATGGCTGGCTCGGTCGGCTGGTCCTTTCGTTCTGTGGACCTTTCCTTTGGTGTTTCTGTGTGGTGTTCGTTCATGGCTTCTGTGGTGGGCTTCTCGTTCTGGGGCATTTTACTTCCCTCTCCTTCATTATAGGCTCGTCCTCGAGCCTCAAGGGTGAAGTAAAAAGAAGCATAGTCAGAAAAGTGTAGGTTAACAAGAAAAGTAGTATGACTAAGGGAAAAAAATAATATATACAGTATATGGAAAACATGTAAATTTAAGAAAGGACAGATACTTAAGAACACAGGAAATTAAGAAGAGGTAAAGTGTTTAACAATGTATAAAGCAAATTTAAAAGATAGTCAGAAAAGTGTAGGTAACAAGAAAAGTAGTATGACTAAGGAAAAAAAAATATAGTATATACAGTATATGGAAAACATGTAAATTTAAGAAATCATGCCCAATCGCTTAGGAATTGAAAACATTCGAAACAATTTAGTACAATAATATCCTCATCATCATCAGGGGGGGGAGGGTATTTAGGGTCGCCGTTAGTCTGGGTGACGGTCTGGTAATAGGGGGTGGTGGTTCACTTTCACTTTGGAAGGGCGGGGTGGATATACCGTTAGTTCTTGTCGTTAGGAATGTGGGTCTGGGGGCGAGCTGGCCCGGGGCCAGTTTTGGAGGGGGGGTCTAAGTGGTTTCGGTCGGGGGTAGTGATAGGGGGGTTTTAAAGATGAAATGGGCAGGTCGAGTCGGGGTTGTTGTTGCGGAAGAGGTTGGTGGTGGGGAGGGGTTGAATTGTGTAGAGAGTTGTGGTCGTGAGTGGGGTTTGGGGAAGGGTGAGTAAGGCTGAAGGTTGAGAGTTTACTATGATCGGGTGGTTTGGAGGTTTGGGGTGTGGGGATTTGATAGGGAGATGGTGGGGGGGGGTCTGGGCAGGCAGGGTTGTGGTTTGAGAGGGGTTGAATTTAGACTGATTTTATTTCCGGGAGAGACATGGATGGGATTTCGAGGAGTGGTTGAAGTTGAGAGGTTGATTATGTTGTTTGGGGCGAGAGAGAGAGAGAGTATTTTGGGGTTTAGCCAAGGTGGAAAAAGTTTTGTGGTTGGATTGGGATGGGAGTGGTATTTCGTCGAGCGGGATCTTTGGGGGGGGAATTTGGGGCGGGTGGGGTAACGGTGAAGAGGGAGAGGTTGAAAGTTTAGCTGGGCTCATGATGGTGGGGGACCGACTGGTGAGCAGGTGTTCGGTACGCATGAGGGGGGGGAATCACTTTGGTGGGGGTCACGCGTGAGGGGGGGATTAACGGCGCGTGTGGGAGGATCAGAGTGGTGGGGTGTGTCGGTGGCAGTGACGGTTTGCTTAGAGGTTATCTGGGGTTGGCGGGTTTGTCTGTCATAAGGGGGTGAGTCAAGAGTGGGATTTTGAAGTTTATTAGGGATTTGAATTGTGGGGGGTGGAAGGGAGCTACTGACGGAAAACTGTCACAAGGGAGATTTTGTTGGTGGGGGAATAGCTGAGTATTTCTGGGGGAAGGGGGGGGAACATAGTTGGGTCCTTAGGTCGTCACGCGTGAGGGGAGGATTAACGGCGCGTGTGGGAGGGTCAGGGTGGTGAGAGGTGAGCGAGTTAGGAAACAGGATTTGTTGGGGGGACTGCGGCGGGTTGGTGGGGGAAGAGTTAGGTGTAGAACAGGGGTTATTGGTAGAGGACTGATCTATTGATTTGGGGTTGTTAACAGGACGAATTTTAGGAATCTTCTTGGTGGCAGTCACGGTCTGGTTAGCGGTTATCTGGGGTTGGTGGGTTTGTTTGACATTAACAGGACGAGTTTGGGGAATTTTCTTGGTGGCAGTCTCGGTCTGGTTAGAGGTTATCTGGGACTGGTGAGTTTGTTTGACATGAGAGGGCGAGTCAAGTGTGGGGTTTCGAAGTTTTCTAGGGGTGTGAATTGTGTGGGGGTGGAAGGGGGCTACTGACTGAAAACGGTCACAAGCTACCGACGGAAAACTGTCACAAGGGAAATTTTGTTAGTGGGGGGATAGCTGAACATTTCTGGGGTCATGGGGAAAATATGTTGTGGTAGGCCTACATAGGTAGGCATAGCTAGAATACGGAGCTTGTTGGGGGGGCTGCGGAGGGTTGGTGGGGGGAGAGTTAGGTGTAGAACAGGGGTTATTGGTAGAGGACTGATGTATTGATTTGGGGTTGTTAATAGGACGAATTTTGGGAATTTTCTTGGTGGCAGTCACGGTCTGGTTAGAGGTTCTCTGGGACTGGTGAGTTTGTTTGACATGAGAGGGCGAGTCAAGTGTGGGGTTTCGAAGTTTCTAGGGGTGTGAATTGTGTGGGGGTGGAAGGGAGCTACTGACTAAAAACTGTCACAAGCTACCGACGGAAAACTGTCACAAGGGAAATTTTGTTGGTGGGGGGATAGCTGAACATTTCTGGGGTCATGGGGAAAATATGTTGTGGTAGGCCTACATAGGTAGGCATAGCTAGAATACGGGGCTTGTTGGGGGGGCTGCGGAGGGTTGGTGGGGGAAGAGTTCACTGGGGTTGGACTTTCACCGGAAGTCATTTTGGAAGGGTGCACGGAGTCTTGGATAGGGGCTAAAAGGTTGGATAGGGGATTCATCGAACTGCGTAGGCATTCTTCTCTGATGGCGAGCATATGTTCTTCGAATAAGCCATACGGGTCGAGATGGGCGGTGATGTGGGGTGGGAGGATGTTTAACAATGCGGTGAATAAGAGTTCATTTTGTTGGTCGTAATCTTCATAGCTATACGTGGTCCTCACGTATCTGTAGAGTTGTATGAGGGTCACATTTATATCCCCTTCATACTTGATCTCGTCGACTTTTATTATTTTGGGGGCGACGGGGGAACCCAAAAGTGGATCTAAAGTCCGGATCACGAAGGATCGAAACTGGTTCCAGGTACTCTCTGGCGTATTCTGTTTCACCATTTGGTGAATAAATTCTTTAAAAGTAGGCTTATCAACAAGTTGGGAAACGGCTTCTCCCAACTGTACAACATGCAAAATTGCCATGGCGATTTTTTCGCGGTCATTATGAAGTACCACATCGTACACTGGCTTTATTATGTCTAAGTAACTGGTGATATCATATGTGTTTACATCATACTTGGGAATGTGTGCGAGTGGCTGAAGATTTCGCGATGTTGCCATGCTTCTACTGTTCCAAACTTGCAGTGTAATGCAACCTTTTATCCGAATCAAGAACCACCGCTGCCGCCAATGTTATGCCCTGTTTTTCTACAGGTTTAACTTGGGTAATGTGAGTTCTAAATTGACTGGGTATATAAGGCTGCATGCACAATACAAGATATGAGGAATAGAGAACACAAAGAAACACATGGTAGCAAGTTACATGATCACGTTTATTGTTATACCACTGCAGAATACTTGTGTAAGACAATATAATAGAATTGAACAACACTAGCATAAGTGGATCTGGATGGAGCCTAGTCTCCCACTTCCAACGTTCAGGTATTAATCTTCTGATCACTGGCTTTGATTTCACAGGTTTATATACCGAAGACCATCAATGTTACTTATAGATTCATATTCACTGTTAGATTTATTACTGGTAGCTCTGGTGCACAAGTAGTTCACAGACTAGATTAGACACACGTATTTTTAGAGCACGGGAATTCTAGTTACCTCAGGGGGTACTGATCTAAGTTTTATATCCTTGTTTCAGAAATACATAGAACGCAAATCAGTGGGCGAACGTTAGATATCACTAGTTTTAATATCTGAATAAGGTAATTACGAGAGTCAAGGTCGCCTGTTAATTAAAGAGCACTGATCGCTTAGTACGTCCCAAATGGAATGGTTAAGTATGAATTACACTGGGCCAGGTCTTAGCCACTTCGTAGAAATATTAATTAGTGAATCTAAAACAGCACAGTAATATGTAGTACTGCTCAAGGGAATCTTGGGTAGTATCTGATGGGTCTGGTCCTGGTTATCTTGCGTCCATGATGTTGGGGGCTAACGACTGGTTCCGCGGCCGTCCAGGGGGGCCATATGTGTGAAGTTCTTCAATACGTGGGCAGGTCCTTCTATCCAAATCTGCCACGGAGTCTGCCGGTTCTGGGATCTCACTCCGGAACAACACAAGGGCAGAGCTAGAAATTAACTGCAGGGTAGTGACCCCTGGTTGGTGTCTAGCTTTCAACTGATTTGACTGGGGGCGGGAGTTAGATTTATAGGCTCGGTTCTGGACCCTGTAGACAGTAGGGATCTCGAGTCTTATGGACTTAATTGAGCTCTCAATAGATATGGGGACTAGGTAAGATGATATTTACAGTTGTGGCACAGGGCGATAGGAAGCCTTTATATTTTCATATAACTGAGCCTTAGTAAGAGGTACTATTTTGGCTATACTGGACGTATTTAGGGGAGAGAGACTGGATCTACTTTGCGAGGAGGATGGGGACAGCTGTGATAGGAGCGTCTCTCTAGATTGTTCAATCTTCATTCTATGGTATAGCTGAGGTGCTAATTTAGTGATCAGAGCATGCAAGAAAGGTAAATGGTTTATTGTGAGTTAATAGAGGTTAGTAAAGGTGTTAGTCATTTATGGTTAGTTCATCGATAGGAAGAATTCCTGTGCTACCTGGCAATGACTCGAAAGTCAAAACAGGGG
This sequence comes from Paralithodes platypus, assembly GCA_032716605.1. Taxonomy (NCBI): domain Eukaryota; kingdom Metazoa; phylum Arthropoda; class Malacostraca; order Decapoda; family Lithodidae; genus Paralithodes; species Paralithodes platypus. The sequence goes on along the minus strand of CM064493.1, from coordinate 6,830,699 downwards.
CCAGGTATACCTCCGCGGGGGTGGGGGTCTCCCTCCTCGGGTGGGCAAAAAGGGGGAGCTGGGCGCCCTCTCTGATATAGTCGTCCGGCGGCTGTGGCTAGGGGCTTGCCATATCACCAGTGTTTGTAATAACCCTCTGTGTATGAGACAGATGTGAGTGTCTTTAATACCAAAACCGAAGGTGCCTTAGCTAGCTGGTTTTACTCGGCTGGTTGTTAATTGTAGGGTTTGCTGGATATGGTGGAGACTTGGTTGCTAACTCTGCCACATTTATCTGGAAGTATGACAATAGAAGTTAGTTACTGGCGGGGCGGCTAGCCTCGCACCGACGACCATTGGGTGCAGGGTTGTGAATGTGTTGTAAGAGAATAGATGGCATGCAAGGGGCTAGTAAAGTTCTAATGTTGTTCTGGCCTACTAAGTGAAGGTAGGCTGGATAGGAGTATATATATAAAAGGTTGGAGAGCGTTAGTAACGGACAATTCAAGGATCTTCAAGAGGTATGAGAGAGAGGCTAGGTCGGACAAGAGTCGAGAAGCGCGGGTGTCTTGATGAGAGGGGGGGGAGTTCAAGGGCTACAGGGAAATTTTGCCCCTAAGGTCCCTGGGCGTGGGGGTGGCATTAGGCTACAATTTATATGGAAGTTTGAAAAGGCAGTAGAATACGTTAGCCAAATGCTACCGGGGAATGCAACTATGGGGTGGTATATGAGTCTGGAAAAGATAGAGTTATGTGATCAGTCAGAGGGTTATGGATACTATTAGTTGGCCCTGGGAACTGCGTTTTCTATTAAATATAAAATACCAACCACAGTGGCAGTTCGTAGGGGTACTTATCTATTGTTTCGGGGTACTTATGACAGATACTGATAACCAGGTTATCTTATATAATCTCTGGTTGGGGTAAGAGGTGTAAGACACGAAGTAAATTGGCGTAGTGTGGACTGTGGATACGAAGGAGGCAAGGGGAAGACGTATGACAATTGTGGAAAGTAAATGGAAAAAGGTGAACACAATGGCGGATAAAAATACTTAACCTAAGGGTTGCATACATAGATTTATGGGGCGATGGGTCTTCAGAAGCTTAGTCTGGCAAGACAAGATGTAGGGAATGTTAATATTAATACTTAGTTACTAGAGGAGCAATGCAAGGGGCGACTGAGCACGGGTTACATATATCTATACTCGTCATGGAAAATGATAAAGAGATCTAGGGACAGCGTGTGCTTTAACTTCTAAGATATATAACATCTACTTCTCGGATGCAAGAACATACATAGATATAATTATGGCTGTCTGATGTGTTGGCATTGGCTCAACGTCGGGACAGGCATGGGTGTTTTTAATATGAATATATTCCTGTTCATCATCTTTGTAGTTAGGAGTGTAGGACACGAGGGGGTTAGTGTACGTAAGGTGTGGAAAATGGTCAGTTTTAGAAAAGGTAAATGGGTGTGTCCTGGAGCTGTTTAGCCCTGCGGGCTTGGGCCTGGCTGAAATGGCTGGCTCGGTCGGCTGGTCCTTTCGTTCTGTGGACCTTTCCTTTGGGTGTTTCTGTGTGGTGTTCGTTCATGGCTTCTGTGGTGGGCTTCTCGTTCTGGGGCATTTTAACAAATGTGACGATATAGCGGTTGCCAGCGTAAGAAGGAAACGGGCCCATGATGTCGAGGGATAGGACTTGGAACGGTTTGTTGGCAGAAATGGTACCAGCTGGGCCTGGGGTACGTGATCTATCCTTCCCCAATAAACAAGGTTTGCAGGATTCTGTCACGCGTTGTGCAATCTTGGAGGGGTTGGGGGTCCAGTACTGATCCGCGAAGATTTTTAACATCTTCTTTTGTCCAAGGTGTATGCTGTTTCCCTCGTGGATGGCAATCATGTAGTCATGGGCAATGGTGGGGTCTAGGACTATGTGACCGGAGTCTGTGGCAAGTTGATCTCCCCAGCGAGTCAGTTTCTTGAAGATATTTAAAGGTATCCAGGGTGGTCTGATCCTTGTTTCCCAAGATTGAATTAGTGAGGGGGCTGGGGGGGAATTATGTTGGTTGATGGGGGTATGTAAGAGCTCAGTGTTTTGTAAGGCGGCTAGGTTGGTGGGGGGGTCTTTCGGTACTGGCAAACGTGACAGGGCGTCTGGCATAAATCTTTAATTTCTAAACTACCCTCCTTCGGTTTCTATCCCTCCATCTGTGCCTTTGTCTCTAATTTCCTTTCCGGCCATTCCATAGCTGCGGTTGTGGACGGCCATTGTCCACTTCCTCACCCTATAAACTCCGGTGTTCCTCAGGGCTCTGTCCTATCTCCTATTCTCTTTCTAATTTTTATAAATGATCTCCTTAACTGTACCTTAATTCCCATCCATTCATACGCAGACGACTCAACCTTACACTACTCCATTAGTTTTCTGCCCAGCCAGCAATCCCTCACGACAAACGTAATGAAGCCATAGAACTCTTAAAGCTGATCTAAATACTATTTCCAATTGGGGCAGAGAAAACCTTGTTAACTTTAATGCTTCCAAAACCCAATTTCTCCATCTATTACCCGTCAGGATCTCCCAGCAGACTATCCCTTATTCTTCAACAATACAAAAATCATCCCTTCATCTCTCTCAATATTCTTGGTGTCTCTTTTCTTCTGCTCTCATTTGGAAGGACCATATTACCAGTCTTGCTACGGCAGCCTCCCAGAAGCTGGTGTGCTCAACCGCCTTAGGGGGTTCTTTTCCTGCACAGCTTCTTGCTCTGTACAGGGGCATAGTGCGCCCTTGTATTGAGTATTGTTCACATGTGGGGAGGTTCCACTCTCACCGCTCTCCTAGACAAAGTTGAAAGGAAGGCCTTTCGTATCATTAACTCCCGTCCACTCACCAACTCTCTGCAATCTCTCTCTCTCCGCCGCAATGTTGCATCTCTCTCGCTATTCTATCGCTACTATAATAATCAGTGTTCCTCAGAGCTATCCCAGTGCATACCACCTCCTTTACGTAGGGCACGTGGTACCCGTCATGCAACTCAATCCCACCCCTACTCTGTGCAACTCTCCAACCCAAGAGTGAAACGTTACTCTCAAACTTTCTTCTACTCAACATCTGAGCTCTGGAACTCTCTCCCAGAATCAGTCTTTCCCTCTTCCTATGACTTAAATTGCTTCAAACTCCGTGTGTCCAGGCATTTTGGCTCGAACGTCCCTTGATTTTGGCCCTGTCACTCTTTCAACTATGGGGGAGGCACTCGCTATAGGCAGTTATGCCTTTTGCCTCCCTCAATCACATAGAAAAAAAAAAAAAAAAAAAAAAAAATCTTGGAGGGGTTGGGGGTCCAGTACTGATCCGCGAAGCTTTTTAACATCTTCTTTTGTCCAAGGTGTATGCCGTTCCCCTCGTGGATGGCAATCATGTAGTCGTGGGCAATGGTGGGGTCTAGGACTATGTGACCGGAGTCTGTGGCAAGTTGATCTCCCCAGCGAGTCAGTTTCTTGAAGATATTTAAAGGTATCCAGGGTGGTCTGATCCTTGTTTCCCAAGATTGAATTAGTGAGGGGGCTGGGGGAGAATTATGTTGGTTGATGGGGGTATGTAAGAGCTCAGTGTTTTGTAAGGCGGTTAGGTTGGTGGGGGGGTCTTTCGGTACTGGCAAACGTGACAGGGCGTCTGCATTGGTGTGAAGTTTACCTGGACGATACTGTATTGTAAAATCGTAGTCCTCTAGTGTCTCTCTCCAGCGTACCAAGATGGCTGAGTTGGTTTCGCACCTACGCAACCATTGCAAAGATTGATGGTCGGTTATTATATCTAGTTTCGCGCCCATCACAAATGACCTGAAGTGGTTGAGTGCCCAAATGATCCCTAGGCACTCTCTCTTGGTGGCTGCATAATTCTGTTGGGCTTGGTTGAGTGTGGAGCTGGCATACGCTATCACATGTTCCTCTCCGTCTCTTACTTGAGCTAAAACTGCACCAATGGCGTACAGAGATACGTCGGTATAAAGACGGAAAGGTTTATGGTAATCAGGGAAAGCGACAATAGGGGATTGGATCAGCTTTTGTTTCAAAGTGTTAAAAGCGAGGTCTCTTTCAGGTGTCCAGGTGAATGTGGTGTCCTTGTGGGTGAGTTGGTGGAGGGGTCTGGCTATTGCGGCAAAGTGGGGGACGAAACGTCTGTAGTATGTGGCTAAACCTAGAAAAAAACGTACTCTTTTAACGGTGGTGGGTGGGGGTTGGTTTTGTATGGCTTGAAGTTTCTTGGGGTCTGGTGCAATGCCATGTTCAGATATTATGTGGCCGAGGAAATCTACCTTATTTCGTGCAATCTCGCATTTTGAGGGTTTCAATTTCAGCCCGGCGGCTCGGATTCTTTGAAGAACTTGTTTCAACCTGAGGAGGTGTTCTTCCCAGGTTTGTGAGTATACAATAATATCGTCTAGATAAGCTAGGCAGGTTTCCCAGGTAAGGCCATGTAATACCGCTTCCATCAAACGGGAGAAAGTGGCGGGTCCGTTGCAGAGGCCAAAAGGTAGGACGTTAAATTCGTAGTGGTGGCCACCACTAGTGGAGAATGCTGTTTTTTCTTGGTCCTCTGCCTTGATGGGCACTTGCCAATACCCTGCTTGCAAGTCGAGGGTAGTGAACCATCTGGATCCGTATAGGGAGTCAAGGGAATCGTCTATCCTGGGTAATGGCGTAGCGTCCTTAATGGTTATGTCATTCAATCTCCTGCAATCTACGCAAAAACGAGTTGACCCATCTTTCTTTTTTACTAGGACAACAGGGGAAGACCAGGGGCTGATGGACGGGGTAGCAATTCCGGCCTCTAACATCTCTTGGACTTGGCGTTCCTCTTCCTGGCGTTGTATGGGATTTTTTCTACGGGATGGTTGTCTTATGGGGATAGAACATGGGTTATTGGTGGTGGACTGATGTACTGATCTGTGGTGTTAATGATGTGTTGTTCAACATTGGTCTGTCCTATTTCAGAGGGTTGTTGGGCAAATACGTCACTGAACTCTAGCAATAGTTCGTACATGCTGTGCTTTTGGTGGTCGGATAATGTGTCAGGGAGAGGGGGTAATTTGAGACTGGTAGGGGTTTCATTGGAATCTATGGGGAGGTCATCAAATGTTTCGAGGTCTCCTATGATGAGGCCTTTTGGTAATGTCAGGAATTCTTCAGAGATATTGGCCACTAGAATGTGGTTTATGCGAGCGGAAATGATGGCGGGTTGTAGGAGGCAACGATTGGGGTCGGTGGACGTGGTAGTGGGGGAAAATATCATGTGAGTTTGGGGTATGGGTCGAAGGTTAACCCTTTTTTGATGGCGGGGGGGGAATTTGACATTTATCTTGAACTACAGCTGGGCTAATGATGGTGGGGGACCGACTGGTGAGCAGGTGCTCGGTACGAATGAGGAGGGGGGGGCGGAATCACTTTGGTGGGGGTCACGCGTGAGGGGGCGATTAACGGCGCGTGTGGGAGGATCAGAGTGGTGAGGTGTGAGTGATTTAGAAAATGGAATTTGTTGGTGGGACTGTGGAGGATTGGTGGGGGAAGAGTTAGGCATAGAACATGGGTTATTGGTGGTGGACTGATGTACTGATTTGTGGTTGTTAAAAGGACGAATTTGGGGAGATTTGTCGGTGGCAGTGACGGTTTGTTTAGAGGTTATATGGGATTGGTGGGTTTGTCTGTCATGAGGGGGTGAGTCAAGTGTGGGGTTTTGAAGTTTTTAAGGGGTGTGAATTGTGTGGGGGTGGAAGGGAGCTACTGACGGAAAGCTGTCACAAGGGAAATTTTGTTGGTGGGGGAATAGCTGAGCATTTCTGGGGGCATGGGGAAAACATTGTTGCATGAGGGGGGGGGGAATCACTTTGGTGGGGGTCACGCGTGAGGGGGGGATTAACGGCACATGTGGGAGGTTCAGAGTGGTGAGGTGTGAGTGATTTAGAAAACGGAATTTGTTGGTGGGATTGTGGAGGATTGGTGGGGGAAGAGTTAGGCATAGAACATGGGTTATTGGTGGAGGACTGATGTACTGATTTGTGGTTGTTAAAAGGACGAATTTGGGGAGTTTTGTCGGTGGCAGTGACGGTTTGTTTAGAGGTTATATGGGATTGGTGGGTTTGTCTGTCATGAGGGGGTGAGTCAAGTGTGGGGTTTTGAAGTTTTTTAGGGGTGTGAATTGTGTGGGGGTGGAAGGGAGCTACTGACGGAAAGCTGTCACAAGGGAGATTTTGTTGGTGGGGGAATAGCTGAGCATTTCTGGGGGCATGGGGAAAACATTGTTGGGTACATAGGTCGGCATTTTCCCTGGAAACATGTGTACATAAATATTTGGTAGAATGGTTTTTACATACATAAGAGTCTGTCCTGGAAACATGGGAGGATTGATCCTGGACAGAGTTAGGAGAAATGGGGGGGTTTACATCATTGAGTTGCTTGGACTTGTCTTCTTTCGTTTGCTGAGGCATTTTTTTAACGGAATGAGTGATATTTTGAGAGAACTCGGGGCAAGGGGGGGGGTAGGAATTACCTTAGTGCTAGCTACAACTTGGTAATCTTGACTCAGAGTTTGTTGAGGGTGGAGGTGTTTTTTCTTTTTGTGAACTGGTTTCTGCATGATGGGTTTGTCAGAGGCTTTGGGATGGATTTTTTTTTTTAATGAGATCAGCCTCTGGCCGTAGTCAACCTGGGCCTGGAGTTTTTGAAGGAGGTCAAGTCCAAAGAAACCATCGTAATGTTTACAGTGGTAGGAAAATACTGTGAACGGGTGATAACAACAGTTATGGGGGGCAGGAGTAGTTACTGACAGGGGCAAAGTGTCTCCTAGGAGATTTAAGTAGGTATCAGCAGCTGAGATTAGTTCTGCTTTGGTAGGTAACAAGGGGCCAAATAGTCGGTGGTGTTGATCATAATAAGACTTGAACAAACATGACTTAGCAGCTCCCGTGTCGATTAACAAGCGGACAGGAATGTCCTTGATTTTGGCCATGTAGTAAATGGGGGCAGTACGATCAGTTATGGCGTCCCTTGCCGAGGCCATCGTGGGCGGGGGATACTTTAAAAATCCTGGGGGTCGGTATCTACCTCCTCCAGGGTTTCCTCGGTATCGTCTGAGGTCATGATATGGGGGGCTATGTCTTCGGTGTGCATTGCTTCCATTTCTTCCTCTTGTCCCCACTCCTCTTCATTTACAGAAATGCGAGGAGTACAGGGGCGAGGTTTGGCAGAGTCACGAATTTGATGGAGGGCACACTTAGCACTATAGGCAGGGAAATCATAGGGGTTGATAAAGTAAACCCTACTTTGGTAGGGTTTGTAGGTTTTGTTCCGGTTGAAGATTCTGCGTGGCGGGGTAGGTTGGAACCGGGGCCTACTGGGTTGGGGCTTGCCGGAAGGGTAGGTAGGTTTGTTGTGGAAGGATGAGGATGGGTAGGCATTCTTGGAGTTGAAGGTTTGAGCCTTGGAGTTTTGGTTGTCGAGGTGCTGCGGGTGTTTGGGGAACCTCTTGATTACAGCGATTTGGGTAGGTGTTTCTGTGTGCACGGCCAAAATACGTCGGATCGTGATGAGATCTTTTTGATATCCGACGAAATCGTGCACACGGAAATTATCCTTTACTGTTGAGGGCAATATTGATACAAGGTTGACCAGAATCTGCTGTTCTTGCTGGATTCTGGTCAATGTGGGGAAAGACACTTTGATATGTTGGGCGATCTTATTCACTGTGGCATCTAGATCGCCTTCGAATTTAGTGTCTTGGAGACGGGTGTGGGCCACGAAAACGCCCAACGAAGGCTTAATGGCCTCTATCACTATTGTGCGAAATTCGTCCCATTTGAGAGCAGGGTGCACTTGGTAGGCAACCAGGGAAACGGCTTCTCCCAGGTGCGTTAATGTCATGGCTATCTTTTCTGCGTCCGTGGTATAAACTAGGTCAAGTACGGGTTTCACTATTTTCATGAACATTTCGATCTCGTAAGTCTCCCCATCATAATGTGGGATGGGGACATGAGAACGGTGCGCCATGATGTTATCATGTTCTGGCTGTTCCAAACTTGCAATGTAATGCAACCTTTTATCCGAATCAAGAACCACCGCTGTCGCCAATGTTATGCCCTGTTTTTCTACAGGATTAACTTGGGTAATGTGAGTTCTAACTGACTGGGTATAGAAGGCTGCATGCACAAAACAAGGGTTGAGGAATAGAGAACACAAAATAAACACACGGTAACAAGACACACGATCACGTTTATTGATGTACACACTTCTGTAGTTTTCTTGATGATGATTAATATGAAGCATAAGAATGTATGAATACTCGTACAAGACAAATGATAGAATTGAACAACTAGCATTAAGTGGATCTGGATGGAGCCTAGTCTCCCACTTCCAACGTTCAGGTATTAATCTTCTGATCACTGGCTTTATTCACAAGTTGATATACTGGAGACCATAAATGTTACTTATAGATTCATATTCACTATTGGATTTATCACTGGTAGCTCTGATGCACAAGTAGTAGTTCACAGACTAGATTAGACACGCATAGTTTAGAGCACGGGAATTCTAGTAACCTCAGGGGGGTACTGATCTAAGTTTTATATTCTTGTATCAGAAATACATAGAACGCAAATCAGTGGGCGAACATTCAGATATCACTAGGGTTTCACTTCTATGTAATAATATCTGGATATATGGGTAATTACGAGAGTTAATATCGCCTGTTAATTAATAAACACTGATACGCTTAGCACTTCCTAATGGAATGGTTATATATGAATTATACTGGGGCAAAGATATAGCCACTTCATAGAAATATTAATAAGTGAGCCTCTAAATAGCACTGTAACACTGTAGTACTGATTGAGTTAATCTGGGGTAGTATTTGATTGGTCTGGTCCTGGTTATCTTGCGTCCGTGATGTTGGGGGCTAACGACTGGTTCCGCGGCCATCCAGATGGTCCATATGTAGGAAGTTCTCAAGACGGATCTCTTGGCGATTGTTGCTGGCTACACTCTTATATACCCACTGGTTTCTAGACCTGAATCACAGATATTAGGATATTCCTGTCAATCTGGATCGGAATTAACGCCAAGTGCATCTCACGTCGATCGCTCAGCTTCCCGGCCTGTATGAAGGTTATAAGGTGCACGTAGATTTCTTGTACGTGGACAGATCCTTCTATCTAAATCTGCCACGGAGTCTGCCGGCTTTGGAACTCAATTCTCAGCAACAAACAATGATGGAGCTCGAGGTCAACTATGGTGACCAACCACTGGTTGGTGTCTATCTTTCAACTGATTTTACTGGGGGCTGGAGCTTGGTTTATAGGTTCGGTTTTGGACCCTGTAGGCATTAGGGATCTCGAGTTTTGATGGACTTATTTGAGCTCTCAATGGATACGGGAACTAGGTAAGGTGGTGATTACTGTTGTGGCACATGGCTGTATGGAGCCTTCATAATGTGATATAACTGAGCCTTAGTAAGAGGTACTATTTTGGCTATACTGGAAGTATTTAGGGGAGAGAGACTGGATCTACTTTGCGAGGCGGTTTGGGACATCTTTGATAGGAGCGTCTCTCTTAGATTGCTCAGTCTTCATTCTATGGTATAGCTGAGGTGCTAATTTGGTTATCGGAGTATGCAAGCAAGGTTAATGGGTTATTGTGGGTTAATAGAGGTTAGTAATGGTGTTAGTCATACATGGTTAGTTCATTGATAGGAAGAATTCCTGTGCTACCTGGCAATGACCCGGAAGTCAAAACAGGGCTCAGGTATACCTCCTCAGGGGTAGGGGTCTCCCTCCTCGGGTGGGTGAGAGGGGTAGGTGCGCGTCCTCTCTCTGTGATGGTCGTCCAGGCGGCTGTGGCTGGGGGCTTGCCATATTTCAAGTGTTTGTAATAACCCTCTGTTTATGAGACAGATGTGGGTGTTCATAATACCAAAACCGAAGGTGCCTTGACCAGCTGGTTTAATTGGTTGGGTTGTTAATTGCATGGTTTGTTGGATGTGGTGGAAACTGGGTTGCTAACTCTGCCACATTTATCTGGAAGTATGGCAATAGAAGTTAGTCACTGGCGAGGCGGCTAGCCTCGCACTGACGATCATTTGGTACAGGGTTGTGAGGGAATAGATGGCATGCAAAGGGTTAGTAAAGTTCTAAAGGTGTTCCTTCCTACTGGGGGAAGGTAGGCTGGATAGGAGTATATATACAAAAGGTTTGAGAATGTTAGTAACGGAAAAGTTAAGGATATTCAGGGGGTATGGTGGAGAGGCTAGGTTACGAGGGAGTGGAGGAGCGTGGGGGTTAACGAGAGGGAGAGGGTTAAGGGGGGCTACGTGGAAGTTTGACCCTATGGTCTCTGGGCGTAGGGGTGGCATTAGGCTACAGTTGGTATCTTAGACTGGGGGTTACCGACAGGGAAGGTAGGGTAATCAAACGCTACCGGGGGATGAGCAATAGGTGGTGGTATATGAGTCTGGAAATTATAGAATCATGTGGACTGTGGGGTAGATGAGGTTAGCTGTAGGTGTGTGCTTGACTGTGGATAAAAGTAGAGAAAAACATAGTGTACTATTACTCGTCAATACGAGGGGTTATGGACACCATTAGTCGACACGATTTCTTGGTGATCTAGTTGTCCCTGGGAACTGCGTTTTCTATGAAATATATATACCAAAGAAAGCGGCAGTTCGTAGGGGTAGCTTCGTTATTGTTTCGTGGTAGATATGCGTCGAGACAATGGTAAAAAAGGGTTATCTATACAATCTCTGGTTGGGGTAAGAATTAGAGTTACGGCATGGTTGCTAACATCTTCAGTCATTATCTCTGTCTAGGTCTTACAGGAATAATGGTTATATAATTATACAATGGTGTACCCGTGGGTATCATAGTTTCTTATCAATTATGACATGGGGGTTAACATATTACTTCTCGGATGGAAGAACATACATAGATTTATGGGGGCGGTTGGTCTTCAGAAACTAGTATTTAGGGGGTTAACATATTACTTCTCGGATGGAAGAACATACATAGATTTATGGGGGCGGTTGGTCTTCAGAAACTTAGTCTGGCAAGACAAGGTATTTTAGGGGGTTAACATATTACTTCTCGGATGGAAGAACATACATAGATTTATGGGGGCGGTTGGACTTCAGAAACTTAGTCTGGCAAGACAGGGGTTAACATATTACTTCTCGGATGGAAGAACATACATAGATTTATGGGGCCGGTTGGTCTTCAGAAACTTAGTCTGGCAAGACAAGGTGTAGGACACGAGGGGTAGTGGATACGCGAGGTGGGGGAAGGGTCAGCGGTTAAAAGCAATAGGCAGGTGTGGTTTGGAGCTGCTTAGCCCTGCGGGCTTCTGCCTGTCTGAACTGGTTGGCTTGGTCACCTGGTCCTTCGGGCTTCTTGTTCTGGGGAATTTTAATATGTATGACAATAACACTTACTATTGTTATTAATGGAAAAGTAATGTTAAATTCAATTAGAATTACAATACCTGGTACATGTACTATACATTGATAAATGAAAATAACATGCATACTATGTTTATTCTATGACATGTATTCAGAAGCTGCGGAAACATCACAAATGCTTTATTCTATTATTCTATAGCTGTTACAAACGCAATACGAAGAAACATTGATAAGGGGCTTTCAACTTCGAAGTAAAGAAAATAGCCATAATACATTTACATTTTGTATGTGTACCATAATATATAATTTAGAGAGTGCGTTTTTAACCTAAGAAGTGCGCATGGGGTTAATTAGAAACGTCTGCCTGTGCTGACGTATTTGAGCTGTTTCCATCACTAAAATATTCATTTTACCATATATAGTATTAATACTTATCCATACGCACCTATTAGGGGTTGATTATAAAGCTATTAACCTGAAACAACAATAAAACGAGTGAAAACAGCGTTTGGATATGGTCAAAATCGTAGATACAGGCCGCGAGTTATATAATGTATGGGTGAGGCAACCTGCTTTCCCGCCAATTTCCCCCAAGGCCACTAAGACACAGACGATCGATATTATCTCTCTCTCTCTTGCACTCGCTTGCTAACAGTGATGTCAATGCCCTGCTTGCAACTCGCTAATGTTAGCACGAAAATATATCTCAGAATAAGAGAATAACAGGGAAAATAGGTGATAACTGAAGGAGGGGAAGGAAGGGAGGTAGAGGAGTGATATTTTGCATGGCCCAGGGGCCAACAAAAAATAAAAAAATAAAAAAATAATGTTGTTTTTTTGTTTTTTCGATGTTTAACCTGTACAGCCCCAGCGACGCGCCTGACGCGTCGGCGATGTATGTAATGCACAGTCCCAGAGACGCGCCTGGCGCATCACCCTAATTGCGCCGACCGTAACCTCAGGTGTAGCCACTCAAGAGGGCTCAGATTTGTATGGGAACTGTGTACGTATCCCACGCAACCGTGCCGATGGTTGAAAACTCTCAAAGTCCACGTGCGTGCGCGTGAGCGTGCAATAACCTGGTTTTTTGGGGTAATTGCCTTCAATTTTTTACTCCTGTAAAATACGTTTTCGGGGGCTCTGTAGGACCATTCTTTAAGCTTTTTGAGCGGTTTTTCGTGGTTTTTCCTTCATTCCTAACCCATTCGCTATTGTTTCTGGAATAAAACCATTTTTTGAAAACCGGCCGGATTCTGGTGAACAAACATTACAAAACTAGCCGGGGCTGGACGGGTTAAAGTTGATTTTTGTTTTCTCTGACTCTTAAGAGTCTTCCCACAGTCCGCCGGGGGAACTCTTAAGAGTCTTCCCGCAGTTCCCAGGTTAATAGATAAGGACAATTTGGTAATTAAATATACATTGATGAGTATATATATTTAATTTACATACAATGACATTTATAATAGGCCTACTACACATCGCTTATGTGCTATGTACTGTATATACTGTATGTTGTTAGAAAATTATGATCAATATGCTGTATATTGAAGTGGCGTTTTACGAAAGCACGGATCGGCATATTAAAAGCGTGTTGTGTTTTCTAGGGAAGTGCGGATTATTTGATATCAAAAGACCGGCAGATTTGTTTATCATAAGCGCGTTTTTCACTGACCTCTTCCATTAGCCAGATGTTAAGACTATTGTCTCCCTGCTCATCATAGGGAAGTGGAAGTAGGAGTTCGTAGCCAGATATGTTTGACTATTTCGGGACAGCCTTTTCAGTATTAATATAAATTGTTACATATTTCAGGATAGTCCATTATTGATCTTATAAATAATCAAATCCACGCTGGATATACAGAGTTACATGCTTACTCTTGCCATGAAACGGATATCCAGATATCTCCTATGTTCACATCTGCTTATCTCCCTTGATTAATACTAGTTGTACTGTGAGACGGCATAATCAGTCCTGTCTCTTTACAACTATACAAAGAATTGCTGGTCTGAATTGCCTGAAGCTTGTTAAGTATATCAATATATACATACATTCAAGTTTAAATACCGTTTTGTCCACAGATAATGTGGTTACAGTCTCCCGTCATACATGGCGGCTTTCCTGGCGGGTCTGTCAAGGTCTGCCAATGTTGTCAAGTCCTTTGATTTAAGATCAGACCGGAGTACCTGATCACACATCATTGTAGGTCTACCCCTACGTGCAGCTTCCCCCACGTTCACAATCCGGCATTTCTTCACCCAGTTCTGATCATCCATTCTCTCCGCGTGTCCAAACCAACCATTAAGTTGGCTCGTGCGCATCACTTCACTGACACTCCTAATGCCCAGACGCCTTCTGAATTCCTTGCTCGATACCCCGTCCCTGAGATTAACCCCACATATCCATCTCTCCATTCTCTTCTCCTTCCGTTCCATTCTATAGATATCCTCCGCTTTAACCGGCCCCATCTCCAAGGCATAGGTCATTGCGCTGCTAAAACACGAAGTGACACAAAGTATACACCTTCCCTTAAAGGTGGGTCCTCTGATGGCCAGAAGTGGCAACAGCTAACTTTCCCTAGCCACTTCTGACTCTAGCAATGGAGCCAGGTTCAACGCCACTTCCGGCAAAACCGTATCGCCCAGGTAGCAGAACTTATTCACACACTCCAGCGTTACACTGTCGAAATCAACACTAACGGGCGGGTCATTTAACACAAGATTTCCCTTGCACACTGCACATTCAAAGTCTATGATTCTTGTTAAAGGTCCTCTAGCTCCACTACATCTCTTGTGTACCCAGTCACTACAGACGCAACATTGAATTGAGTTACTTCCCATGAAGACAAAATATTATAGTCGGATATGTTGTATAAAACATCTCATAAATATTTTCGTGAAACGATTCAGCGGAATGGTTTGCATGTTTTTGATTCATCGATACACTGTCCACTCAGAAATAGTAAAATCCATTGCAAAATACTTAAACCAGTTTCAGCACGTTGACTGGACTGGACGGAATCGCCCTACTAGTAGACTGTGTTTCTTGGACTGACTGAGGTAGTTAAAAACAACGCCACTTTTCTGATGGTATTTTTTATGTGCAGTTCAAACATGGTCTCTGTTTGAATCTGTGCTTTCGTAAAGTGCCCTATTAATGTAATATGCCTCACCTAACCTGTATGATTAGTGATTACCATAGTAGTTACAAGGGCAGGCGATAGCTCATTGGATGGAATGGGAATCTGTGGACCTCAGTCCACACCAGATGTCAACTCATAGCAAAGAAGATGCCCAACAATATGTGAAGATGTTGTGAATGACAGTATAGTTGTACTCTCCAAATCACGTGATGTACATAAATAAGGTGTCGTCATCTATTGCGGCAGAATGTAAGCAACCAAGACTTCGAAGCTCCACTGTTAACATCTTTTTCGACGCATGAATCATCCAACACCTCGTAGCTTCACTCGATAAACTCGGGGCCTCAGAAGCGTTACAGGCTACTGAACAGCATACAGTCCCTAGGTTGAGACTTAAAAATTTGCTTGAAAGGCTCGAACGAAGCTTGTAGTAACCCCATTCATAAATTTGTTGTGTGTGATCGTGTTCGACGTTTAATTTATGGTTAATTACTATTCAAAGTTTTAATGATTTTGCCATGTTCGAGCAGTGTCTCTTTAGATTTTCCCCTATACTAAGAAAAACGTCTCCCTAGAATATCTTAGAGGTAAAACACAAATACAAAAGCAAAATTAATAAGTAAATAAACCACCATAAATCACCTCCAAGCTAAATGCGTTTTTTTTTGGGCAGCAAAATTTACCGGCCTTTCTCCTAAACTCCAGGTTCGTTCTCGCTGGCCCAAAAAACAATCGATGCCTTGATGATGCAGTAAGCGTCTTGTACTCATCGAATTAATGAAATGAGATGTCTAAAAATTGCTAAACTAATGGTGTGAAACATGGCTATTATTACCTCCATCATAATGACCTTACACTCCCGAGCAACCCGTGTCATCTCTTTGATCTCTTTAACCCATTCCCTGCAGGAGACGTTCCGGAATTCCATGGCAATTTACAGCAATTTACAGGCTTTAAAAGCCTCTTAAAGCCTGTAAAATTGAGTGCGAGGGAGCGGGAGTGCGGCAGGCCACACGTCCTTCTTCCAGCCAGACGGCCGTGGCACTGAAGGCTGTGAGTCAGAGTCTCGCTAGATATACAATGCTGCCAAAGGCAAATGTAGCGCGACATTAGCGATAATTGCTGATTTTAGCGAATGTTTATGGTAGCGCTGCGGGTGAATCCCGAGGTCTACGAAGCTCGTTTTGGTGTCATTTTGAAGCTAGTTTCTTCTAGTTTTTGGCTGAATAAGTTTAATTTCATTCAGACACTTGCCTAATCAATCAGGAGTGCCTGAATGAGCCCTAATACAGCGGAAATAAGCAGAAATATGCCTGCAGGGAAAGGGTTAAAGTTCAGACGGAGAGGATCTTTGGAGGTCATTAGGATATTTGTTATTATCCAGGGCTTTGATTGGATTTCTAGCTTTCGATCAATACAGTTTTAGTTTGCTCCCTAGACAAAAAAAAAAAAAAACAGAAATTAAGCAAAAAAGGCCTTACCAGACCCCCTTAAAGCTAAATATTTGATTTGTTTCGGTAACTCGGTTTCTTCAAAATTGCAATGTCGCTATCGCTATCCCAAGAAATATAAGCGACACCATACTGAGCTGAAGCACCTCGTCAAACTAAACAGGTTAATCGTCTTAAAATATAATGGAGTAAAACAGACCTACTTACCTCCATCATAAAGACCTTAGACTCCCGAGCAACCCGTATAATCTCTTTGGTCTCCTTAATGTTCATACAGAGGGGCTTCTCGCACATCACGGGTTTACCTGCTCTCATCATTAAGGTAGCGATCTTCAGGTGTTGGGTCTGTATGGCGCCGATGTACACTATATCTGGGAGGAGGAGAAGTATATCGAGTTACGAGTCATAAATACACAGACCAGTCGAGGTATTGCGGCCTTAAGGGAGCCCACCTCGCTTTTTTTTCTTTTTCTCTCCCTCTCTTTGGTTTTTATCCATTCGGCCCCATTCAGCCTACTGTTTTAAGATGTTTACCCCCATCCAGGTGTCAATATTTTCCTGGCGAGAGGTAGCGAGCCACCATATGTATATTTTTGTTTTGACAACAAGCTAAATTTGTAAATTTTTCGATAGGAAAATGTCTCCGGCGAAGCCGGATTTCTCCATACAATGCCGGCTCGCTTTCGCTCGCCAGGAAGAAATCGACATATGGATGGGGATAAACGTCTTAAAACAGTTGGCTGAATGGGGCCGAATGGATACAAACCAGGGAAAGAGAGAAAAGGAGAGAAAGAAATACAAAAAAGCCGGTAACTCCCATTAACCTGACAAGCGCTAAATAGACCTAGGGGCTAGGGTAGTTATTTGTGCATTTCTAGCCTTGGATTCTGACAGAATTCGTTATAAAAACAAATAATGCTCTATATTGTAAATATTATTTACAATATAGAGCATTATTTGTTTTCGGTATGCTTTTATTTTACATATATGATGTATATATGAACCTTCAAGAGTGCTAAAATAAATGGGAAAAGCATTTGGGTGGTGAAAAACGAAGATATTGGCCACCCGGTCATAATCTCAGGCGAGAGAGAGCCACAGGCAACCCTCCTCTCTCGCTGTCTGTGAGGTAACTGAGACGAGCGGGGCGGTGGGGGCCGGTGTCTGGGTGTTGCATAACGACCTTTCTGCAACCCACTTGTGCTACATTATCGCGGGAGAGAAAAATAACCGATAAATGATGATAATAAGAGAAAAAATAGGTGATAATGAGGAGGGGAGGGAGGGGGGAAAGGTGGGAAGGAGGGGAGGGGGGTGGGTGAGATTTACATGGATGAGTACTGGAGGGGAATTATCTCGCCTAGAGACAAATTCCTTTGTTTTGATAGGCCCTTTTTTTTTATGGAAGGCTTTTTTTATGGTCTTGCTTCCGTGAGGCCTATCGCGTTCCCTATAGGAAGCCTTCCGTGAGGCCTATAGCGCTTGCCGGGTTAAAGGTGATCGTTAAATTATATAATTAACATATAACATAGAGATAAAGTAAGTTATAGTCTGTTTTTCTTAAGGGGGGTCACCTGCTTTTTGTTTATCTATCTCTCCTTTTCTCTCTTTCTCTGACTTGTATCCATTCGGCCCCAATCAGCCAACTGTTTTAAGATGTTTGTCCCCATCCAGGTGTCGATTTCTTCCTGGCAAGCGATAGTGAGCCAGCATTGTATGGAGAAATCCGGATTCGCCGGAGACATTTTTCGCCAGGAAAATATTGACACCTGGATGGGGGTAAACGTCTTAAAACAGTAGGCTGAATGGGGCCGAATGGATACAAGCCAAAGAGAGAGGGAGAGAAAGAGAAAAAAAACGCGAGGTGGACCCCCTTAACCTGACGAATTTGCATCTAACATCCATTTATTATATGTAGGCCAGAAATCGTGACTCATAACTTATCTAACTCAAATAGGGCCATAGCAAATGGGCTGGAAATTATCACACTTGTTCCCTGGCTGACTCTTCCTAAATGAACAGAAATATTAATTCAATGACTCCAGTCGTTCTTTAGTTATAGAGGTTAGTATTTAAGGTCTTTGGCCTACTAAAAATGAATGGACTATAGGAAATCCCTTGTATGGGGTGGAGAGAGAAAGAGATGATTAACACCTAACGAGCGGCCTAGGCGGTAAATAATATGTAGCCACCAGCGGGGTGTTGTTACCCAAAATAGGGCTGTTTACGTGATCATTTTCATGCCTAAATAAGACCCAGAGCATAAAACAAGTATCTATCCCTGAAAAGGCATAAACAGAGCTTTCCAATGACACCACAACGATCCTTGTATGACCGCTAATTTTCTTGCAACAACCGCGCAACACGAGTGCAAAAACCATGTAATTCGGTACTTTCCCCATACAATTCACTATGTAGCGAGTGTGAGAGGGTGGAGGAGGGTGGCATTCATGTCAGTTGGTCCACCGCGGTGGTCTGGAGCTCGCTACTCTCCTGCCACCACTTGTCTCTCTCTCTCAGCAACATTACGTGCTGAAATTGCCACACGACTTATGTTGTGAGCCGCCACATAGTCCAAATTTCTTTCACTTGACATATGATGCGCGCCGCCAGTTAAGGATTAAAGTTAATCTTAAGGTGACGCTGATGGACTGTTGAGGTTAATGGGAGATGGGTCGTTTTTCTGGTCCCCTCGTGTTAAGTCACAATTGTTTTGAGATTATAAGATGTTCGGCCCATTAGTTTGGCGATTTTAACACCTTTCGCCCAATTTCGTTGTCAATGTTAAGACCTTTCATGCTATTAAGTTGTTGATTATTTCCTAGCGAACGAGCGATAGCAAGCCTGAAATTTTATGAAGAACCGGCGTTCGGCCGGGACATTTTTCTACCAAAAAATGTACAAATTTATCTTGAGTGTGTTTTTCTAAGCTAGAGAGAAAACTAAAACACAGGAATAAATTAATTAATAGACTCCCCTTAATTTATTTATATATTGCAAGGGTCCTTGATCTCTGAGGGAGTGGCCACGAGCAAATCTTCACCATCGAGGTAATTCACGTTTTGTCTAGCTTATTTGGAAGGGGTTTGCTAATGCTCAATTGCCCATTGTTGTACATAGTGCTTGACAAACCTGGCGAATTTACAGCTGAGCCTGAATGGGTCCAACGTACAGTTGCCCACATAAGTTATGTTCTTCTGCGTGATATTACATATGGAAATATAATGCACATGATTCATTACGCGTGTCGTGTCTTATGCAGCGGTTATGTCAGCAGATAACTCAACTGGTAGTTACATAGAGTTGCACAGAGATACAGAAAACACAGGCTAATAGAGGTGTTCCGGCCTTAACATTACCAGTAAATGATATAATCCCATATACCAGGAGAGCAAGTAGGAGGTAATTATAATTGGTGTGTGTTAACCTGGCGAATTTACATCTTTATCTGGGGAACGGGGGAATAGGAGCTAAGTATATACATTAATTTGGATCCATTTTGAAGCCTTGAACCTATCAAAGGAACCTCGGACATATAAATATCCTATATAGATTTTATAAGAAATTCGATTTAGCCTGAGAGAGCTTCGAAAATGTATGTATAACAATTAATGACCCCAACTCTACACAATATTTGGGGATGATATAATATATATATATATATATATATATATATATATATATATATATATATATATATATATATATATATATTATATATATATATATATATATTCTGACATACGGAGCCCTGTATGTTAATTTAAGAGTTAGAATTAGAGTTCAAGGAGCCAAACTACCCAAGTGGTGAAGCAGACTAGCGAGCGAACGAGCGAGTGGGCAAACCATCTCGCCCCATACCAGCTCGCCCCATACCTCGATGACCGATGCTATGACGTATGATCGACGCCAGGAGCTGTGAGTGGACGACATACCTGTTATGTGATTCGAGGAGCTATGATTGGAGCGCGCACCATCACTCGCCTCCTGATTCGTTCCTACACCATCATTGTTTGGTATATAAGACCCGAGTTGTGGGCATTCAAATCAGTCTCATTTGGAGTTGGGGAAGGTGAACTTGCAGCTGGAGGAAAGACGGGGTGAAGTATTATAATGGGATTGTGACTGTCAGTCAGATTATATAAATGTGTGTTAAGTGTGTTCGGTGTAAACACTTATGTTATGTTGGTTAGTGAGATATGTGATTGGGAATTAACGTGATGTGTTTAATGTGTGTAATGTGTTTAACTATTTAATTGGGAATTAACGTGAACACTACTATTATGTGTTTAACGATTATTGCGAATTAACGTTAACTACTATTTATGTACTTAACTATTTGATTGGGAATTAACGTTAACGCTATTATTATGTACTTAACTATTTTAGTTGACTAACTTGTAGACTAAAGCAACTCTTTAAGTAATTGGGTTATGATGAAAGTAATACTATTGTTTTATATTAATACTTACGAGTTCTTTCATTTTTTTGAATTAAGCTTACAGTGCTTAATGGTGCTTAGTACGGTGATGCTATTGTCTCGTATTAGTAATATCGCCTTAGACTAACATGGCTGTGTTAATATTACTTCTAGTGATTTCCTAAGCTGAAGAAAATTCTTTTGCTTCAAAATATTATATTTTGCTTTTCATATTATTTGAGTGAGACCTGAATCGAATCTATGAAACGATCCTGTAACTTTATTTACTCATAATCAAACCTCAATGTTACGTGGTTAAGAAATAAATTTAACTAATTATTAAATATATATCTAACTTTTTATGTGACTTTGATATTACTCCTGATGATAATAATAATATAATACTATTAACGTAAGACAAGAACCAAGAATAATTACATTAAATATAAATAAAAGGACATAGAAGAAAACTATCTATTCATTTAAAAAAGGGTAAGAGACAGAAATATTCTTACTTTAATATTTATCTTTCAAGACTTTTTATAAAATTAATAGTCCTTCTTTAGCTATAACTTATTCGGTTCATAACCATAGCCTACTAAGCTTCGGTTAAATAATAATTCTTTATAAATACTACATGACTTTAATTAGTTTCAGTATTTTTCATAATTAAAGAGTATCAGTCAATAAAGGATACTAAGTCCTAAGATCCAAAAGGAAAGGAAGCAACAACAGGAAATTATTTTATTAGATTTTACTTTTGTTTTGCCTTCAGCTGACTGATACCTTAATATATATCTCTGTGCTATCTAGATTCATCAAGTTAACCACTTGAGGATCAAGATACGTAACAGAAGAGTGGCAACCTTGCAAGGATTCGTTTCATACAGTTTCACTCAGTTTCATTAACGTTTCACTACTTAACAATCAAATATTAATCATGCCTCAACTAATTAATAACGAAGATGCTCGAGTTTTCATAGAATCAGAACCCACAGCCCCTGATATTGACTGTCTGTCAAAATCCGAACTGAAAGTGCTTGCCTCACATCTCCAATTAACTGTCTCAAACATGTCCAAAGTAGAGGTGGCTCAGACCATAAAAACCCACCTGTTCCCTGTAGAAGGCGGGGAGGGAGACGGAGCAGTTGGTGGGATCCCTAGTAAACCTAGCCAACTTGATATACAATTGCCACCTGGTTTGACCGGTTATCAAATATTCGAACTAGAACAAGCCAAACTAAATATAGAACTAGCCAGAATAAATAATATTACCGAAGAAGCCAGAATAAATGCCGAAGCAAAGACCGAACAAGTCAGACTAAATGCCAGTGCAGCGACCGAACAATGTGAATATCAATATCGTACGGCTCAACTAAATGTCAATACAAATGCTCCCGTAATTGCTCCCCCTCTGGGATTGACTATGACTAGTGTCATTCCACCTTTCACTGAGGATAATGTGCAGGATTTCTTTGTTTTGTTTGAGGAAGTTGCTGGAGGTATGAAGTGGACAAGAGATCAATGGCCTTTTATGTTACAAACTGTTTTGACAGGGCATGCTCGAGCCACGTATTTGTCAGAAGTAGCAGAAGTTAGGCAGGATTATGACAATCTCAAAGAAGCTATCTTAAAAACCTATCAATTGCAGCCTGAGGCTTACAGGCAATCTTTCCGAAAAAAACCAGAAGAAAGTAGAAGAAACCCATAAGGTATTTGCCAGGACCATGACTAAAACTTTCAATCATTGGGTCAAGAGTAAGAAAGTCACAAGCTACAACGATCTGAAGGAGTTGGTCCTGTTAGAAAATTTCCTATGGAAAATTGATTCTTCTGTATCCTATCATTTAAAGGGGAAAAAGGTTAGATTGTCTTGCCGACGCCGCTGACATGGCTGACACATACGTGCTCAACAACAAATTTCGTGGAAAGAAGCCCTACGATAATTCTAGTTCTAATTTTAAGTATCCCAATCACAAATCTGACCGACCCAGTCACAAGCCTATAACGTCTTCCCCAGCTAGCCAAAATAGAAATGTTCCCCCAACTAAAAATGCGACTCAGGGCAATGGTAACAGAGGTGGGCCCCAAATAAATAGTAATGCTCAAAGAGGGAACTTTCCCGTATCCCCTAAAGTATGTACTTTTTGTGGCATGAGAGGCCACCTAGCTTATCAGTGCTGGGCCAAGGAAAAAACCGAGAGATCGGGGCAGACAGTTGCCGCCGTATCTCAAACTCCATATGTGCCTGTAATGCAGGACTCCCGACAGAAGGAGTACCTAGCACCAAAAGTTCCTTTAATGCAGGACTCTCGACAGAAGGAGTACCTAGCAGCTAACGTAAATCATCTAGACAGGGGTGTAGTAGCATGTGTGGTGCAACCCACTAGGGTTAAGCCAATAATAATTTCACCATCAGTGCAGGACAGTTACCGTCCCTTTATTTCATCTGGCAACGTGAGATTAAATGGTTGCATACATGAGGTAAAAATTCTGAGAGACACAGGTTCTACTAGCACCCTCATGGTGAATCCTTACACTGAGCGCCCACCTGGCGAACCAGTTGTAATGAGAGGTGCTGGAGGCCAGTTTTATGCATACTTGGTAAAAGGCGAAATTGAATGTGAGTTCCTACAGGGTGAGGCCACCATAGCTTTGTGTAGGTCCCAAGATATCCCTGTGCCTGGGGTAACACTCCTTTTGGGGAATGATGTAGCAGGTGAGAAGGTCCGACCAGACCCCATTTTGTCACTTTCCCCTGTTAACGAGCCACTAACCGGTGAGCTCGACAAGGAGTTGCCAACTGTTTTCCCTGTGTGTGCTGACAAACGTTCAATGTCTCAAGTAGCAGTTCCCTCAGACAGAAATGTACCGAATGTAAGAGTTGATGAAAGGGATGATGAGAGTGTGAATGATGCTCCAACTGTGCCTGATGATGTAACTGAGGTGGATTTATCTGACACCTTTATGGCTCATCTTGACCCTAATGATGACCATGAAAACCCTCCAAATTGTCCTAGCGGCCTGGTAGAGCTACAGAGAGATGATTGTGAATGCAAGGAGTTAGCTGCCAGGTCCGTGAGTGAAGAGGAATGTGAGAAGGAGGGTGGTGAATGTTTCTACCTCAAAGGAGGAGTATTGTGGCGAAGATGGAGACCGCCACACAGACCAATCGATGACGGGGCTTGGGACGTCCATCAAGTAGTAGTCCCCAAACCTTGTCGTAAAGATATCATGGAAATGGCACATTGTATACCATTGGCAGGACACCTAGGTGTGAGAAAAACTCTAGACAGAATCAGATCCCACTTTTACTGGCCAGGAATGCGTGCAGATGTAGTGGAGTGTTGTAGAGTGTGTCACACTTGCCAGATGACAGGAAAACCCAATCAGAAGGTGCCTGTACATCCTCTGGTGCCCTTGCCCGTTTTCGAGAATCCTTTTACTCGGGTGGTAGTGGACATTGTAGGCCCATTGCCTAAGACTTCCCAAGGTAACATTTATTTATTAACTATCATGGACATGGCAACTCGCTACCCAGAGGCTATACCCTTAAGGACTACCTCTGCTCCAACTGTAATCAAGGAATTGCTCAAATTTTTCACCAGAATGGGTTTCCCCCATGAGGTGCAAAGTGATCAAGGAACTAATTTTACCTCTAACATTTTCCAGCAGTCCCTGAAGGAGTTGGGTATCGAGCATGTAAAGTCTAGCACTTACCACCCAGAGAGTCAAGGGGTTCTCGAACGATATCATCAGACATTAAAGGGAATGTTACGTAAGTATTGTACAGAGACCGGAGTTGAGTGGGATAAGGGGGTACCTTTTCTTTTATTTGCTACTCGTGAGGTTCCAACTGAATCCCTGGGTTTTTCCCCTAATGAGCTAGTTTTCGGTCACCAGGTAAGAGGTCCTTTGCAACTATTGCAGGATAGCCTAGTTGGCCAGGAGGGGAACCAAAACCTCCTCAAGTATGTTTCAGATTTCAAAACCCGGCTGAGATCCTCATGTGAGTTTGCCGCTCAAAACTTGACAGTGGCTAAAAGCTCCATGAAGAAATGGTATGACAGAAAAGCCCGTGAGAGGAATGTTAAGCCCGGTGATGAGGTTTTGGTCCTGCTCCCCCTTTTTGGCCAACCATTATCTGCCAAGTTCAGGGGCCCATATAAGATCATTCGGAGGGTGAGCATTACCGATTATCTAGTAACTACCCCAGACAGGAGAAAGCCCACGCAAGTATTCCATATAAATATGTTGAAGCCCTACCATAGGTCCCCTGATTCCTCTCTACCACATTCACACACTGTGGCAGTGAATGTCAGGACCTGTGAGCAGCCTGGTGCGGACAAAGTCTTCAGTTCTCTTACTGACCCGCAACAGACTGGTCCAGAGCCTGAAGGTATCCATGCAGACTTTGACTTGTCATGTAGCCTATCCAACTTTCAGTATAATTCAGTGGCTTGAGGGAATTACCATCTAAACTATGTCATCTTCCCTCTTGATCAAGCGAACCAACTACTCTCTGTTTTATCTCAGTCTCCCAATGTGTTCCGTGATACTCCAGGGCTCACTTCTTTGGCCGTGCACGACATCGACGTAGGGGATGCAACTCCCATTAAACTATCCCCCTACCGTGTCTCGCCACAACGCAGGAGTATACTGCAGGTCGAGCTTGACTTCATTTTTTCAAACAAGCTGATCACAAGGGCCTTCAGCCAGTGGAGTAGTCCGGTCATACTTGTGCCGAAGCCAGACGGGAGCCATGGGTTTTGTAGGGACTATAGGCAAGTCAATGCTGTCACAAAGAACGATACCTACCCACTGCCACGGATCAAAGATTGCATTTACCGGGTTGGCCTCATACAGCAGTAAAGTTTCATTTATGAGAGGATTTTGGCAATTAGCTCTCCCTTGTAGCGAGGTAAATATCATGCTTTTGTAGTGCGCTTTTAAGCCTTCAGCTGTGAGATGCCTTGGAGTTCGAATAACGCTCCAGCTACGTTCCGGCTATGTTCTGATGTGGTACCTGGAGACGTTGCCTACTTTGGGTGATATCCTTATTATATCCTCATTATATCTTGCTGTTGCCAATCTGGTGGTGAATCTATTTATGTATTATGTTTAATATTATGTACTATACTCCTTAAACTCTTTTCTAGGGGGGAGGTCTGACATACGGAGCCCTGTATGTTAATTTAAGAGTTAGAATTAGAGTTCAAGGAGCCAAACTACCCAAGTGGTGAAGCAGACTAGCGAGCGAAACGAGCGAGTGGGCAAAACCATCTCGCCCCATACCAGCTCGCCCCATACCTCGATGACCGATGCTATGACGTATGATCGACGCCAGGAGCTGTGAGTGGACGACACACCTGTTATGTGATTCGAGGAGCTATGATTGGACGCGCGCACCATCACTCCTCCTGATTCGTTCCTACACCATCATTGTTGTGGTATATAAGACCCGAGTTGTGGGCATTCAAATCAGTCTCATTTGGAGTTGGGGAAGGTGAACTTGCAGCTGGAGGAAGACGGGGTGAAGTATTATAATGGGATTGTGACTGTCAGTCAGATTATATAAATGTGTGTTAAGTGTGTTCGGTGTAAACACTTATGTTATGTTGGTTAGTGAGATATGTGATTGGGAATTAACGTGATGTGTTTAATGTGTGTAATGTGTTTAACTATTTAATTGGGAATTAACGTGAACACTACTATTATGTGTTTTAACGATTTAATTGCGAATTAACGTTAACGCTACTATTATGTACTTAACTATTTGATTGGGAATTAACGTTAACGCTATTATTATGTACTTAACTATTTTAGTTGACTAACTTGTAGACTAAAGCAACTCTTTAAGTAATTGGGTTATGATGAAAGTAATACTATTGTTTTATATTAATACGTACGAGTTCTTTCATTTTCTTTGAATTAAGCTTACAGTGCTTAATGGTGCTTAGTACGGTGATGCTATTGTCTCGTATTAGTAATATCGCCTTAGACTACATGGCTGTGTAATATTACTTCTAGTGAGTCCTAAGCTGAAGAAAATTCTTTTGCTTCAAAATATTATATTTTGCTTTTCATATTATTTGAGTGAGACCTGAATCGAATCTATGAAACGATCCTGTAACTTTATTTACTCATAATCAAACTTCAATGTTACGTGGTTAAGAAATAAATTTAACTAATTATTAAATATATATCTAACTGTTTATGTGACTTTGATATTACTCCTGATGATAATAATAATATACTATTAACGTAAGACCAGAACCAAGAATAATTACATTAAATATAAATAAAAGGACATAGAAGAAAACTATCTATTCATTTCTAAAAGGGTAAGAGACAGAAATATTCTTACTTTAATATTTATCTTTCAAGACTTTTTATAAAATTAATAGTCCTTCTTTAGCTATAACTTATTCGGTTTCATAACCATAGCTACTAAGCTTCGGTTAAATAATAATTCTTTATAAATACTACATGACTTTAATTAGTTTCAGTATTTTTCATAATTAAAGAGTATCCGTCAATAAAGGATACTAAGTCCTAAGATCCAAAAGGAAAGGAAGCAACAACAGGAAATTATTTTATTAGATTTTACTTTTGTTTTGCCTTCAGCTGACTGATACCTTAAGATATATCTCTGTGCTATCTAGATTCATCAAGTTAACCACTTGAGGATCAAGATACGTAACAATATATATATATATACAGTATATATATACAGTATATAATTATATACCAGCTATTGATCTTGTCCGTGGAAAGCGGAGGCGAATAATTAAGAGAAACACCAGGGCGTGATAGAAGAGCTCGGTCATCTTGTCTATATGTATTGCAACGTTTCGGAGGACACGTATTCCATCATAGGCAAATCCAAAAATAACAGATAGCCTACACACACTTGTGACGCTTCTGCATAGTAGCCACGTGCGGGCATGCGCGCGCGTCGGCTGCCCAGCCGTTTAGAAACCGGCTGGTGGCAGGCGGTCGGCAGGCCTTTCCTTTTGATATATCCTACGACAACCGAACTAATGTCTGGGATATTCTTATGTTGTCTCACAGCTTGAAGCTGCGCTTATTCTTACTCAACGCATCTTAGTATATTTTATTCTCGATAGTTGATTATTTCATTATAATATATAAGATGTAAGTCTAGTGAGGGCGGGAGGAGACGAGCGGCGAGAGAGATACCGGCTTGGGACGGTGCTTCGCTTTCCAGCTTGGGACAGCCTGAAAACGTTGCCATATGCATTTGATTGCAACGTAGGCTTAGTTTCGACTCACGCACGGGGTAGAAGATTATGACTAGCAACAGTGTTGAGTGTTGCCAAGCCTGGGATGTATTTTGTAGCCTAGGGTGTGTCCAGACAGATTCAAGACTCAGAGCTCACCTCACTGTCGTACCCTTCGGACCCCCTTGATATCTATCCCTCTCAACCCCACTTAGAAACTTTCTCTCTTACTTTGTATACCTTCTTTCCACTACTTCACCAATCTATTTTATTATCCCATCCGTTTGATAGACCTTATATCTATCATTGTATTAACGACGAGCTCTCAGACAAGTAGATAGGATTTTGGGCCTTATGCAGAGGACGTAATTGTTAATGAGACCTAGGAATCGTTCTTGTTGTCTCATATTTGGTGGTTTCATGCTTGCTAGTGTGTTCTTGTGTCAGGATAGCAGGGGCTAGACCGGAGGGGAGGCTTTTTGCGATCCTTTAAGTACAAGTCTGCTGGTG